>JARFIW010001657.1:0-198524 GCA_036346225.1 Platerodrilus igneus
CATATAAAAACAACAAAGATTAATCAGGCAACAATAATATGAACACAGATTTTATGCTTCAAATTCTGAAAAGGCTATCAAAGCTTCTTGTTAAATTGGGTTTACCACTTTACGCTTATTGATCTTATACGTTGTTACCCTATTTCTGAACGTACTTGTTCAGAATAAAACAATTAATTGAGAAAATTAAATGTTGCTTCTTTAATTAAAATTGTTCCTTCATAAAAATTGTAAATATAAAATTCATGTTTAAGAAAAGATAATACAAGTTTTATCTACTCATAAGGTAGGATTATATACTTAAAAAATATTAAAAACTTTAAATGTTGCATTCGTTACAAAAGTTTAACTTGAACTTATACCAGAAATATCAGATCTGTTTTTTCTGTTTACATATTTATAAAACTTTAACTACTTTGTTTATTAATTCATTATTTAAAAATTGTAAGTGAAATCATGCATATATGAAACATCAATAAGAACTCTTTAGGTTTGCATAACTTCATAAAATTTAGTAACTGTGATTACACTGTACTAGTATTGACAATAAAAATTTACTAATGTCCTTTTTAATTTGTTAAACGGATAAATGATAATAGATGGTTACAAAGATATTTTTCGAAACAGCCTCGTATAAAGGATCACCAAATGTAGACGTGGTGTAAGAATAATTCTAATCTCTTACCTTGGTTCAGCAGGTGTTGATTACATGTTGGCGTTGCAGCATGTTAGGGTAGGTGTTAATACATACGTTTTTCAGAGAAACAAGTGACATAAAATCCACATGTTCTACAGGACTCGAACAGCTGCGTGATCCTTAGACCGGACCATACGAACTTCCATGCGTTTTTCTTATATGCACAATCTGGAACAACCAAACTCCAATACTAAACTTAGATGTTCTACTGTGTGTAGATCTTGATTTGTAGAACGTTTCCTTAAAATTCAAACTTATTGTTTTCTCGCATAACATTACATAAAATCCAACTATTCATTGTACGGTTGAAGGACGTTCATCTTGGATCGATATTTTATCGCAAAGTTGACGTGAATGAACTATAAGTTGATACTCGCAGGTGCGAAAGTAGAATTTATATCTTCTTTAAATACAGCATACAGACTGCCTTATATTTATAAAACCAGATAAAGCGTGTTCATTCTAACAAATGAATATCCGGCGGAGCCTTACAATTAATATACAAAACGACTTCTTAAAAGTGGAGAATTATTAAATAAAAATCTAATTGAAGATTTTCTAACGAAGCGTTGAAAAACATGTTTTATCGTAACTTTTACAAAATTATTAAAGGAATATTTTAAGTGCTCTTTAAACAAATATTCAAATAATTATTAAATGAATTTATCAAAAGAATTATCCTCACGAAGTTATTTATTAAAAGTCATTTAAAGACGTCGTTAAAAATACGTTATATAAAAAGGAGAAAAGCGCTACAACAAAATTATTCAGTTTGTCTAATAACTTATTTTTTTTAATTCTTACCATCGTTAAAATCACAAAGCCTAGTGTTCAGCGCACTAGGGCTCTACTACCGCACAAAGACCAGACGCAGGTTACATGCCAGAACCCTTATTATTTCCATGATGGTTCTCGACGAGAGCTCTAGCTAATGTCAGTACAGATGTGATATGCACGAAACAGGAAAGCTGCTTGGCCTTGATTATGTTTATTCTAACATTCGGCGCCTGATGTTAGCAACCAAACTAGCATTTCTGTATGGCGGTTAACACGCATAATACCAATACTGGTATTTATTTATTTAAAAATGGTTTGCATAATATTAATGACTAATCAAGAGCTTGTAAAACTAAAAATTCGTTGATGTTCTGCAGTGGTCAAAAAAACTGTTACAAGTTATGTATTTCAAATGCATTAGATAAGGAAGTAGTATAAATAGAGGTAGCGCTAGATTTAGAGATTAGATTATGTATGACATCAGTGTTGTAATGTTCTCACGCTAATAAAAATTTTTAAAAAACCGTTTTCGAGAGTGATAAACATATTTTACAACTTTACACCGTAATGCAGGAGTAAAAATATATTTATCACATAAAACGTTCACCTTGAAAACAAGTATAATAATCATAAATGAGCGTGCATTATTTTATGTTTATTGGTATATTTATTTTGGGTTTGAAATCAATACACTTTATTTTAATCAGGAGTCTGAGTTTTTTAGATTGCTTTTTAAAACAATTTTTACATAGAACGCTTCTCTCCCTGCTTTCTCACGCTCGCCTTTAGCTGCACATAGAGATTTTCATTTAATTTTATATTCGTTCCAATTTTTATTTATTTAAATATCTTGAGACACGTGTGTTGTTAACATAAGTGAAACACATTAAGGTGAAAATTAAGTATTTTTAAATTATAATAGATATTGCTATGAAATATGAAATTAAGAGATACAGCCGCAAACTATTTATTTTGCCCAAGTGTTTAATTAAATAAAAAAAATTGTTTAACAAGAAGCTCTAAATAATTTTTTTCAAATGTTTGAATAATGTAAGGAATATTATTATAAAAATGACAACTATGGAAATTAGAAACAAACTTAGTTCGAGAAGTACAATGATTAGATAAAATCAAATTTAATTTACCACATGTATTAACCATATATGCTAGAATGCTGAAGAAATCTTATTATGCATTATTTTATGTATATCAAGCAATTCAGTATTGTAACCTCCGGTTAAATTGGGTTTTTATGGAAACACCTCTTTTAGCTCTACGAATAATATAATGTTACATGAAATTTGAACGATTTTATTTCCTTAAAATGTAAGTAAACCAGAACTACTAAAAATGCAACTTCGAACATTATTGCAACAAATAAACTAAATAGAAGTCATCTTAAATCGATAATAACGATTTTCTACTCGTTCGGCACCTCATACCCTCGTGACGGTCTGTATTTCACTGTCTTAACCCGCCTGGACCTGTCTTGGATTGAATGCGAACGGATCGTCTAACGCAGCCAGGGTTGCTACTTGCACTATTCTTGGGTTTGGCGCTACACACTCCCACTCTAAACTGCACTGAGGTTTCCGGCTGAAGTTTAGGATTAACGTGTGACACAATCTTCTTGGGTCTTTTTCGCGAGCGCTTTGGCACAACGGGTACCGGCACTGTGCCACTTCCTACCGGCTCTTTAAAACGTGTTGAGTCACTAACATGATATTTCCCATCAATTTTGTCGGCTCATCCGGAGAGGACAAAAGGCACGTAGTAGGAGTTACAAATTCCAAAGTGATATACGGACCATCTCTTCTCGGGGCAAACTTCGACGTAAGACCCTTTTCCAAATTACTTAGGACATGAGTCTTCAGTAAGACTTTATCGCTTAGAGAAAAGTTTTCAGACACTCGATGTTGCTCACTGAATTTTTTCCTACGATCTTGCTGTCGCACGAGATGGCGTCGCCGTGGATCAATGTAGTAAGCGTCAGACTACGGATCCCAAGGTCCCGGGTTCAAATCCCGACACGGCCGACTGCTTGAAAAATGGCAAGTGAGCATTTTTCACAAAAATTACGCCCTCGTTCGGATGAGAGGTTAAATGGAGGTCCCGTGTGTGAGTGTTGTCACGCACGTTAAAGATCCCTACCTTGCCTGGAACGGCAAGGGTTGGGCAAAATTCTAAATTTCCAGGCAACAAAAAACTCGCCTCCTGGCCAATGTAGTACCTACGGGTGGAGCATTGGAAATGTAAATGAACTGTCGCACGAGATGTTATTTAGCATCCATGAGAGCACAGGTTAATTTCTTAAGATATGGCGTTATGCGTTTTCAGATTGAGCTACCTTCCTAAAATCATGGGTTGCACCATGGGTGCACGTAATTCTCTTGCAAACGTGAGATAAACAGGACTGTAGCGGGTAGCTTATGTGAATGTTGAATTTAACGCAAAACGTATACTTGGAATATGTTCATCTCATGTAGTATGTTTATTTTGTACAAGTGTGGATAACTAGGTTTTCAAATCAGGGTTTTTCGTTCGATGGGGTTACTTTCTGCATAATACATAGGTATAAATGGAGTCTGTATACCTAAGCAATAAGTGACCTTTTGAAACACTTCACTTATGAATTGTACCCCGTTGTCGCTAATTAATTTTCGAACAGTTCCATAACATAAGAATTATTTCCTCTATCAAAATTTTAACACAAACGTCTGCGGATATAGTTCTTAATGTAAATATTTCTACCCATTTTGTTGCCACGTCTTCACAGACTAAAATCCATCTGTTACCACATTTTGTTTCCGGCAATCGTCCGAACAAATCTACTGAAAAGGTTTCGAAGCGTTGAAATGGGGCAGGAGTTTGTAATAATCCCGCTGGTTTAAGGTTTGACACTTTGTACCTCTGGCAACGTATACAAGTGCTCCCATAACTTTCAATAAATCTGTGCATTCCAGAAAAATAGAATTTTGAAGCAATCTTTTGGTAAGTACAGTCAACTTTGTAATGTCCAGCAGTAGCAGTATCGTGATACTGTCTTAATATTTCTGTACGGTAATCGAAAGTTATGACCAATTGTGGATCTTCTGAATTTACGCCCGGTTCAAAATGGTATAAAACTCTATTGAATAAGATAAAACCTCGTTTCGTTCATCTAATAAGTTCCAATGAATTTCAATTTCAAGCGCCTCGATAACTCTTTTAACTTCGGGATCCTCTAATTGATTATCATGTAAATTTCCGTCACTAAGATTCGGTAATTCAACAGTCATGGAACAACTAGAGCAATTCGTAGAATCGTCATGCATACAGAATGGTCTAGATAATCTATCAACAATAACATTCAATTTTCCAGGGGTCTATGTGCATGTTCAAACCCTGAATTCGAGGAGCCCATTTAGCAAGTCTACCAGACGGCGTTTTCAGAGTCAACAGCCACTGAAGTAAACATGCCCCTAATGCGTAATCACTGGCATCGGTACGTAAAATATAGGGTTTTGAGGGATCTGTTTGTATTAAAATAGGACTAGTAGTAAGTTTTCATTTTAATACATCGAAAGCATTGCGTCCACTTGACTCAAAACGAAATTTTGCGTTTTTCTTTAAAAGATTAGTCAGAGGACGAGCAATATAGGAAAAGTTCGGTATAAACTTCCGGTACCAAGAACACGTTTGTACATACGACTTGACTTGTTTTATACTCAAAGGCGGTTTCATATTTTTAATCGCAGAAGTTTTTTATCGTCCACTTTAATACCATCCGCGGTAATTAAGGGTCCAAGATATTTCACTGACTTTCTCATGAAAAAGCACTTATCGCGCCGGGCACGTAATTTAAATGTTTTCAGTCTTTCTAACACTTCAGAAATGTCTTCCATGTGTTGTTCAAAGGTTTCAGAAAGAATTAATATATTGTCCAAAAATATATAAATCAGTCTATCACTAAGACCGGAACGAAATCTGTTTATTAACCTCACAAAAGTCGCTGGCGAATTTTTTAATCCGAAGGGCATTCGGTTCCAGCGATACGTTTCAAAGGGCGTAACAAAGCACGTTATATACTCTTCTTCGGGTGCCATAGGAACTTGAAAATAGCCCGATTGCAAATCAATTGTCGACATGAATGGAGTTCGTTTCGTCTAGAGTAGCAGTTCGTCAATTTTTGGCTTTGGATATCAGTAGCGGTGATTTGGTTCAAGGGAAGGTAATCAACATATAAACGGTAGTTTCCATCAGGTTTCGGCACTAACATCACTGAACTAGACCACTGGGAATTGCATTCTTCTATGATTCCCTCTGAAAGCAATCTATCCAGTTCCCTTCTGGCACAAGAAATATGGTAAGGAGGCGTAGAAATTGGTACATCGCCGGTAGTTTTGATACGGTGTGCATAAAAGTCAGTAGGTGCTCCTTTCTTGAAAATTTCGACATTATCCAAAAGAAGTTTTGTAAATTCGCTTTTTGTTCTGTTGTTAGCGTATGTCCTTCGTCCGTACGTAACCCATATTCCGTTATTTCACAAATTGGCAAATTAGACGCGTTTTCCTCGCATCCAGCAAATTTAAATTGTTTCGTACTATTTTCGGCAAAATTCCAACACTTGTTGGAAATGTTTATTACAATACCAGCTTTTTCTAGAAAATCTATACCCGAAAGAGTGTGGTTGTTTTTTTCTTCTGGCAAAATCATAAATTCGGCCCGAATTGTTTTGCCTTGAACTTCTATATCAGTTTCAGTTTTTAAAACTTTTGCAACAAAACGCCTTCCGTCGGCGAGTAAAAGTTTTGCAGAAACTTCAGAAGATTTGCGATCTTTCCCTTTAAGGAATTGATATAAAGTGTATCCTGCAATTGAAGCTTGAGCTCCTGAACCAGCAATTCCAATCCGTTTACACCAGCAATTGAAATATTTAACAAAGGTCGAAATTTTTCGTGTTTTTTGAGAAGAGGTATCGAAACCTGATAAAATGTAGTCGAACACATATTCACATTTGAAGAATTGTTACCTTGACACTTAGAACATTTAGACCTTATAACCCCAGACGTACCACAGCCATAGCAAGAAATTTTCTTGTAGGTCGGATGACTTTGCGTCGGCAAAGATTTGTCTTTTGTGCCAGAAATAGTAGATTCTTTCTTTATTAGTTTCTTACAATTTTCGCGTAAGTGACCAAAATTTTTGCAATACACGCATTTTATTCTATCCTTTTTCGTTTGTATTTGTGGAGGGTTTCACGTTTTGCCACTAGGTCGCCGCCACATCTTCCAATAAAATGGACAATCTATGCATAGCGTTGGTATCTGATACTTGTGAACAATCTTTAAACGTTATCTAAAAATGCGTCTACATCAGCATCAGGTTTTTCATTAAAACAAACCGTGCATTTTGTAAAGCTACCGTGTGTTATCGTTTCAGAATAACTAAAAGACGTCGCCTCGTCGCACGGTGTTTGTTCTCTATTAACACGCAGCAAATTTAATGTTTCTTCGTTCATTATTTTATTTGATTCGCGTATTTTTCGATTAAGTCCAAAAATTGCGTCATTGTAATGTTTGAATTTAAGGTGCTTCCGTTATTTGCATTTTCCGTGATGACATTAACAGCTATTTGCTTTTTGGTGATATAATTATAGCGATTGGAACCGAAAAGATTTATCAGAACACTGTTAACGCTACGTATAAGCATAACCTTTGCTTTTCAAAACAACGTACTTTTGTTTACGATAAGTTAAGGCAGTTACAAACATACACAATTTTATGTTTGTAAGTAACGATGTTGTACATGCTTTAGTATGAAAGAAAGTAATTCATATTGTATCAATGCTTTGTGATATTGCTGCGTTTTATTTCATTTTGAAAACTCCATAAATTCCGTTAAGCTAGCCAGGCAAAATTGATAACGAAGGTTAGTGAAAAAATTCCAAATTAAACAAATTGCAGTATCTGTTTCATATCACTTTTTTAACGACGCACGCAACGCGGCCTTGCCACATCACTCTTTTAACGGCACCTTAACGTGCGGCCTTTTTTCACAGTACCCTTTTAGTAACTTTCTCAGTGCGGCCTTGTCATAGCAATATATACATATGTATTGCTGTGATAAGGGGTTGTTTAGGGGTGTATTGAGTAGCAATAGTCGTGTAGTAACCATAAATTGCGATAGGAAGCAGAAAACTGCGTTTATTTAGCAAAAAATAGGTAATTCGTATATTATGTAAATAGCAAGCATTTAACACCCTGTATATAGACCATAATTAGCTTTAAACGATGCAAGCAAGCATACCTTACAACAATAAAGCGCGTATTTAGCAGAAAAATAGGTAATTTGTATATTATGTAAATAGCAAGCATTTGGCACTTTGTATATATACCATTATTAATTTTAAGTAATGCCAGTGAGAATATCTTTCAATAAAAGAACGAGCATTCAAGAGAAATAATAGTACATGTAATTAAACACGCATTGAGAAGTGTTCTAATTAGTTATAAAACAAATACGAAGATAAGCGATAAAACCTAACAAAGCTTTATGCAATTACGCTAAAATAATAAACATTTTTGATAAGAAAACGCAGTTGAAAACACGCATAAAAATAGATAAACGAAAATAGCATTGAAGTTACATCATTTATTTTGTTCAGTTATCTAAAAAGGCGATATCTATACAAAACAACGTCTGGCAAAGATAACAAGGTATCCACAGCAAATAGATATTACACGCAAAAGCGAAGAAATTACATCAGAAACAACTTTGAAATGCAGACAATATTAAAGACCTAGTTGGTTGAGATATCTGCAAAACTGTTGAAAACCCAGCCCACATGTAAGTGGGAAGAGCCTTTATTAACACAGAGCAATGATAAGACGGGTCGGCTCACAACTCAGGCAGGGCGAAGTTGCGTCACTGTTAATTAGAAAGTTACGCGTAATTTAAATATAATAAAATATCAAGTGTATGTTACAGTGACAATAAGTGCAACGATTAACAAGACTTCTTTTGCCGTTTACCGTGAGTAGAATTTGGGGTAATTTATTTAAACTGAATATTTATAACAATAGGGCTTCGAATTAGTGGTACATTTCTAAATACTTCGAGTCTATGATATAACATTTTGAATTAGTGGTACATTTTTGAATACTTCGAAGCTGTGAATGTGTTGATGACAATAATTAAAATTTTGGTCGATATAACACTTCGAATTGGTGGTACATTTCTGAATATTTGAAATGGTGGTGTATTTCAGAATATTTCAAGTTGCAATAATTCAAGTATGTGTCAATAAGAATAATTCGAATCTGGGTAATTATAATATATCAAATCAGCGTCGACAATTATATTTTGGTACAATTCTGGTACAATTTTGAGTTGCGAGGTTCAATGCATATAAAATTAAGAAGCACAAAGTAATTTATGGAAAACGAGGGGTAACTGTACTCAAATATTGGTTCAACTAAGCAGAGCAATGATAGACGAATGAGGTCAACAAAGGGGTGTTGATCCACAACCCGAACAATCTGTAGCAGGTCAGATCTATTTAATTTTAAGATATTTTTCTATTTAAATTTCAATACTGAATTTATTCAATTTATATAAGCTTGTGATAAAGTCAACAACAAACATTGCATACGTTAAACTTGCGTAATGAATTATAAAAGGGTCTAGAACGTTCCAGGTTTTTTTGTTAAAAAAAGGTAGTTTTTGGTGACCTTAGATTGAATTCAAAACCTATAAATTTTAATATAAATGATACATATGATATCGATTGAATAAAAGGTGTATTTAAATATTTTTCAAAAATTGTAAATAATATTTCTTTTCATTATATGGAATTAATTGACTTTGCTTTATCAATTCAAACAAATAGGTAATCATAAAATGGTGAAGAAGCAAAAAATTAATCATTGTAACGTTGTGCACTCTGTGTAGATTAAAGAAGGCTAGCCGTGGCATAATAATAATAAAATTAATAGGATTAAATTTGAAGTGAGAACACAGAGCGGTGGCGTTAAGTAAAAACGTCATAACACCGAGTACGGCGTTATCATATCAATATATATATATATATATATATATAAACTAATTTTAAGAATTGGGATAAATTTCGTTCGAAATAAGTTAAGTGGTTTAGTTCAAAACATTTATTAAACTTAACGTTTCGGAAAATTTGATTCCTTAATCATAAGTTAATGTGTTTTTTGTAGAAAACCAGTTTTGAAATGTAATGATATTTAATTAAAACTTGTTGTTACAGCGTTAAGTTTAATAAATGTTTTGAACAAAACCACTTAACTTATTTCGAACGAAATTTATCCCAATACTTAAAACACAGTTAATTAGTTTACAACAAATACGTTCGTTTTTAAAAGCAAGATCAACTTTACATATATATATATATATATATATATATATATATATATATATATATGCTCTGTTCTCTTTAAATATTATATTAATATTTAGCCCCACGATTTGGTCTTATAAAATGCCATTATGTTTCTTCAGCCCCTATGATCATAAAATGCTGTGTTATCCCCTTTATATTAATCAAGCACCTATTATGTGAAAGCTTAAGTTATGGTTTTTCTTTGCCTCAACTAGCTGATTCAATTAAATAAAGCAATTCTACAATACACAATATAATGATTAAATATTTACAACCTTTTTAAAATCTTCCCTTTTTTCAGAATATTTACATATACCAGATTTAAGAAATTGAAGCCAGCAAAACGAGCCCTTTGTTACATTTAGAGATCTTTTGAAACATTTCAAGATGCTTATTACCTTTCATAAATTGATCAACGAAACAAATGTTTTGTTTACTCTTACAAGTACCAAAAATATTGAATTAAAGCAGTTTTCAGTAATAAATTATATCAATATGGCTAACCTGGAATGGTCCCATAGTTTCTCTGCATTCCCCAAGAGTTTTCGTGCCCAGTCTGAACACTTAGAGTCGAATTTGGAAGTCGACGTCAAACCAAAATACTATCCAAATCGTTATTCAAAATCTCATAATTTAATCCAATTTAAGATTCAATTTGTATATCTCCAAAGTAATTTAACAGGAGGTGATTAACCAGAGTATTCTTCAGAGTGATCTCAAGAGTCGCCTCCAGAGCTCTGTTTTATTTATGTTAGAAATTGTATGTTTTTGCAAAATAGTTTTTTACTTACGTCTATAATAGATCGGCTTACTTGCAAAATTTTTACATTTTTATAAAATGATTTTTATTTACTTTCGTGTGACTGGTTACGTGAATAATTTAGCACTTCTGAGTATCGTCTTAGACCAGTTTAAAATGTATACTAACCCGTCGTTCAGTTGTTATCGTATTTATAAGCCGTATCTCCTGTTTTCTACTCGTTTATTTACTTGTTGGGGTGATACCTTTTGCGTTTATCTATTGTGTACTCTGGGAAATTTTATCAATTGTATAGTTCAAATACTCGTATGAACGCTTAAATTGTCACGTATTCATTTACATACTATGCTGCTTAATTGAGAAGTCCTACGAATTTTCGTTTATTTAGTCACGTATTCATTGTTGATTGCTTATTCTAATCTAAACCGAAATAAATTTGGTGTTTGTTTATTTCGTAGTTAAATTGGATTTTTGAACAAATGTAATACTTTATGTCGCGTACGATTTATTCAAATAATGCATAATTTTGCCTACGTATATGATGATATATTAACGTATTTGTTGAATATTTATCTAGCCAATTCATATAGGTTTTCCATTTGATGCATTTCGTTACATTTTTTAATCTTATCCTTGCTCGTAGCTACTCTTGGATATGCATTTAATCTCTTGTACTGTTATATACAGTGTGCGCTCAACTAACAATATGAATACGGACCTATTTACCTTTATAATATCTGTAATTATGCGCTTTTGTTATTTGGAAGTTTGTTTTGTTCATTCTACGACCCCTATGACTTAACCTACCCCTAAGTTAATCCTATAATTATATATATATATATATATATATATATATATATTGCTGTGAAACCACCAAAATCCGGGTACTCCGCTTTTCGAATCGAGCCCCTACGAATTGGATGTCAAGAATGCTGTGAATCCTACAAAAAGCTATTCATTACCTTAACTGTGTTGGTCCATTGACTTTATTCTGTTAATCGCCTCGGCTGCTCCTCTAGATAGCTTTCATCCTCATACATAAAAAAACAAACACATTCCTACCACAAACATCAACGTCAACTCTATTTACATCAATATTCACAATACATTAAAATTTCAAAATTAATATTCAGCATAAATTTTAATATCGGAAAATTTCAAAATTAAATTTATTATCATTTTAATGTGCATCCAGAATTAAAGTCCTTGTAGGATGCCTACTAATTACTATAACAATATATGCAGAGTACAAAGGAGCATCTACCACCCTTTACGTTAATTAACCAGGTTCGTCTAATTGAGCTCAAAGACATACCCTAAATTTTCATCATAATCCAGAACATCAATACTAAATACCCTTTCTACTTAAACAAGCAAATTTCACCTTAAAATTAAAATATTATTGTTAGTACCATTTCACTACTGTCCATTTTGAGTAAATCAATTATAAAGTTATTCAACACACACAAAAATATCAAAGTTTAAACAAAATAGTATAATTTACCTGAAGGTTACTTGCACTCGTAGCTTCAATGTACATCGTCCCTTTTGTTAATCACACCATTCCAACTGGGTTATATTTACGGCTTCTGATTCTCAACGCTTTAAAAATTTTCTCCATCACCATTTATTTAAAGTTGTTTCAGGGCTTTTCCGGAACTAATCTGTGTATATCTGAACCTTGTTTTGTGGATCCAGACCCGTTTATGCACCATTTAAGTATTAATACCCCCGAAAAATAACAAAGAAATTCATACTTCTTTCACCAAGATACGCCAAAACTGCCTACTTTTGTGTATTTATTTGTCGTAGTAAATTTTACCAATTGGTACTGTGATACTAAACTTTATTACCTTGTATCTAAGTGCACTAAAGTATATTCATGTTAGCACGTAAAGAACAAACTGTTTTACATCACCAAAATATACGAGCAAACTTTAAATTACTCTATCACACTAAAAAAAACACTGTTTAACGCGTTGAATCAAATCGCAGATGTAAGAGAGCTTTTAACGCATCGAATAGTCAAAAGTCTAAGAGAACGAAATTCATATTACCACCGGTATATATAGCGGATAGCCGGCACGTCGCTTTTGTCCTCAAAACAGACAATTCTTAAGAATTTCTCATGCTATGTTCCCATTCCGTCGCTCGCGCGTCGGTTTTTACGAATTTAGTACTCACCCCAGTTAAATCTCAGAAATTTCAACACGGCACGCAAAGTCTGGAAATAACTAATTGACTTTTATAAAGAAATGTTATTTTACCTCTCAAATTTTGCATTTTACTTTCAACCAATCGCAACCCCATGACGTTGCTCTACTCACGCCTTTTACTATATGTGTCTCGGTCTTGCGCATATTATCTTTCTCTATCTAACCTGTTCTTATTGATGCAAATTGATATTCTTTATTATCGATTATTTTAGTCCATGTGGTGTGAAATAACCCACTTTTAGCATTTCTCGTAACTATTATGCGACGGTTTCTACAAGATTCTCTGAAACCATTTGTTATCTACAAAATTTTCGCCGTACGTGATATTTAAACTACGCAGGTGTTCAAACATAATATTAATTCTCAGAGCTTTATTTTCTGGTATTATAATCTTGGATTTTCACAGACTTTTATGCTTATTATTAATAATGGTTTAATTAACTCCAATTAAAATTGACTTCTATCCTTTCATTTTAGCGAATACAAGTTAAATATTAATTATTATGTGTACACTTTGTTTAATACCGGTTACTTAAAATAGGGTTAATTAATATAAATTTTGCATGTAATTTCCATTTGTTTCCTTATTAGGAATAATTAAATTACATGTGGAGCTTTTAATACTGTTTCTTTTGATATAAAGCGTCTTGTACATGATTTAAATCTCTTATGTTTAATGAAACGAATGAATTTTTATGCTTCACGCTTTTATTTAATAACGCGAGTTATGTATCTTTTCCCAAAGCTTCTACACGGTGATTAAAATTATTTGATGTGATTATTTAATTTTCTACCCTGGTCTAAATATGAGTAATATATATATATATATATATATATATATATATATATATATATATTACTCAAATTTAGACCAGGGTAAAAAACTAATTTACGACATGAAATAATTTTAATCACCGTGTATAAGGAAACTTTGGGAAAAAGTACGCGTAATTAAAGACCTACTGTGAAGATTTAAATCATTCAATTAGAATGTAGGGTTTGTATAGAATTTTATTAGATAATACGCGTTATTAAAACCGTGGAGCATAAAAATTTATTCGTTTTATTAAAAATAAGGGATTTAAATTATTCACTAGACGCTTTCTATAAAAAGAAGCAGAATTAAAATGCTCAACTTGTATGTTATTTAATTGTTCCAAGTACTAAAACTAGCGAGAAATTACGGGCGAAATTTATATTAATTAATTCAATTTTAAGTAACGGGTATTAAATAAAGTGTACAGATAATAATTAATATTTAATTAGTATTCGCTAAAAATTAAAGGGTAGAAGTCAATGCCATTCATTATTATTTTAATTGGAGTTAATTGAACCATTAGTAATATATAATAAGCATACAAGCCTGTAAAAATCCAAGGTTAAAATACCATGAAAACAAAGCTCGCAAAATTATATTTAAAAACATTCATTAGGAGCACACACCTGCAAACTTTTAAATGTCAGATTCTAATAAATTCGAGCTGATAAACATGCAGCTTCTACGTATATCTAAAACGGTCGGATGCTTTAGCACGAAATACAAAACAGCGTTTATTTAAAAGTCACGTCGCGAGTCCACGTGTAGTTTAGACAGCCGATAGTAAAGAATATCGATTTGTACCACTCAGACCAAGGTAGAAAGGGATGGATTAAAACCGTAAAACAGAGACACTGATAATAGAAGGCGTGATTTGCAAAGCTTCACTAAGGCTACGATTGGCTGAAATAAGATGCAAACATGAAAGGGGAAAGCATAGCAGTTGGTGTGTAAAATTAATTAGTTGTTCTCGGACGTGTTTGCGAGCCGTGTAGAAATTTCTTAGATTTTCAACTTGGACGTGTGCAAATTTAATAGAATCGCTGTGCCGAGCCGTCGAAAGGGAAAAGAGAATGCGAAATTATAAAAATTGTCCGTTGCGGGACAAATTCGACGTGCAAGCGGGCCATTATATAAACCCGTGTTTATAGGAGTTTCGCTCTCTTAGATTTTAAATTTTATTCGATACTTTAAACAGTGCTCTCTTAGATTTTAAATTTTATTCGATACTTTAAACAGTGCTCTCTTAGATTTTATTCGATACTTTAAACAGTCTCTCTTATATTTTTGATTTTAATCGATACTTTAAACAGTTTTGGTGATTACGTGCTTCAAAAAAGTTATTAGTGCACTCAGAGAAGATACAAGGTAATAAAGTCTAGGTATATTTGCGAGTATTACTGTACCAATTATCCAAATTAGTATCGATATATAAATAAATAAAAGTAGGCAGTTTTGGGTATAGCGTGAAAGAATTATGAATTTCAGTTCTATTTTTCGGGGGTGTTAATAATCAAATGTTATTCGTAAACGTGATTGGATCCACAAAACAAGATTTAGATATACGTAGATGAGTTCCTGAGAAGCCCTGAAACAATTTAGATGAATGGTAGTGTAGAAAAATTTTAAAAGCGGTCAGAATCTGAAGCCGTAAACATAAACCAGCTGGAATGGTGGAATTAGCAAGGACGATGTACATTGGAGTCACGAGTGCAGTAACCTTCAGGTAACTTATGCTTTGTTATTCGATCTTTGATGTTTTGGTGTGTGTTGAATATCTGTATAATTTGTTTGATAAAAAAATGGACAGTAGTAAATTTGTATAAACAACAAATTTTTAATTTTAAGGTAAAATTTTCTTGTATAAGTAGAAAGGAGTATTTATCAGGTTTATGTTTTTGATTATGATGAAAATTTGGGTCTGTCTTTGAGCTCAATTAGACTAACCTATTTAATTAAGGTAAAGGGGTGGGAGATGCTCCCTTTTATTCAGACTCAGGTCTGCAAATATTGTTTATTTAATTAGTAGGCATCCTACAAGGACTCTAATTCTGGATGCAAATTAAAATGATGACAAATTTTAACTTGAAATGTGATGATGCTGAAATTTATGCTAAAATTTAATTTTGAAATTTTAATGTATTATGAATATTGATGTAAATAGAGTTAACGTCGATGTTTGTGGTAGGAATGTGCTTTTTTTATGAATGAGGATGAAGGTTTTAACTAGGTGAGCAGCCGAGGCGGAAAGAGTAAAGAGGCGATTATCAGAAGAGATTCACAAGGGCGAGAATCACAGCAAATCTTGGTGCCCAATTCGATAGGCTCGAATATTTTTTTTTACTCTGGTGAGGCTTTTGGTAGGTTCCACAGCATTTTATGACGGCCCAACGCTGGGCTCGATTCAAAAACCGTAGTTCCCGAATTTTGGTGAGGATCACAGCAATATATATATATATATATATATATATATATTATCGTATTATAGTAAATAAAATGAAATAATAACTATAATACGATAGTATTTATCAACTTACCTTGTGTAATTAACTACTAAAATATTTATTTATATATATACTTATATATATATATATATATATATATATATATATATTGTAGCAATTTTATTTTCTATCTAGATATGTTCATATAATTAATCCCTTTATTTAATAATAAACAATATAATGCATAATAATGTTATTCAGTCCACTAATTAAATATTACCTATTGCCCAATAAAGTATTAGCATTCAATTAAAATTTAATTTCCACGGTGACAAAATAAAAGTTTCCATTTAGTATCATTCCTAGAGCTCCATCTATTTAAGAAATTGTGAAGTGATTGTGTTGCCGGGCAGCAACTCGCATGAGCCCGACACTTCCAATACAGCTGTGGTGAAAGCAGGTCGTATTGTTCCTAGAAACAATGGTTTTTTGATGTTTTTCGTGTTGGAAGCACGTGCGGATTAAGTTCTGTTAGGAGAATGTCATCTCCGAGAGGCATTTTTGATGGTCCATTTGTTGGAACAGCTCGTAGATGACGTGAAATTTTTTGGTCGAAGGGCCGTTGGTAACAGTAAGTAAAATTTGATTCTGTAACCATATTAAATAAAAATTTTCAGTGCAACTTTATTTATGTATAATACGAAATTTTACATAAAGTATTCAATCTAAATTTCATGCAACTTTATTTATGTATAATACGAAATTTTACATAAAGTATTCAATCTAAATTACATGCAACTTTATTTATGTATAATACGAAATTTTACATAAAGTATTCAATCTAAATTACATGCAACTTTATTTATATATAACATGAAATTGTACATATAGTATTCAAGTTAAATTATCATGCATCATTTGATAATTTTCGTGGTTTAATTTACATATAAAGCAACTTTAAATTAACATACAGATTGGTAATCAGGAGACTGGTTTACGTTATTTTTGATTAAAAGCAAGAAGAAAATATAGGTTTTTACGCTTTGTTCATGGTGTGGATCTGGCGAAATTTAATTACTTAAAATGGGCGCCATTTATAGCCTTTTACTGAAGAAGATTTATTTAATGCTTCTGTAGAATTGTTCACAGGTAACGGTTTAGAATGGTATCGTTGTGTTAGAAGTTCTTTAACAAACTGGAGTTCTTTGGTTAGTCGATTAAAGGAAGATTTCTTACCATCACACTCAGAGGACGAGATTTGGGAAAAAATTAGGTCGCGTCATCAACATAAAGGAGAATCTGTAGTTATATATATAGCTCATATGGAAAATTTGTTTAGTAGGTTACCACAATCACCTGCGGAAAGCACAAAAGTTAGAATAGTAAAAAAGAATCTATTACCTGATTTTATTTGTCAATTAGCTCTAACGGAAATTGATAGTATGTCAACGTTAATAAAGTTGTGTAAGAAATTGGAAGAAGCTTATGCATCCAAGCATAAATTAGTACAAAGTCCAGTGAAATATGTTCCGAAAGCATTAGGAAATTCAAAATTTCAAGTTGAAAATAAGTGGTCTGTCCTTGACCTATTTAGAAGTTTGAATAACTTGATTAAACAAAAAATAATCTGATTACAATGTCCATAGTTCAGCTAACATACGAAAACAATTTTCTACATACCAGAACTCCGTCTGTCTGAAAAATACCATAAAGGAAGCTTACGTCAGCATTGAAATACGGAAATCTCCAATTTAGAACGAATAATTGTACTGCATACTGAAATTCCACATTACTCGGCGTCCATTTTGAGTAATTAAATTTCGCCAGATCCACACCATGAACAAAGCGTAAAAACCTATATTTTCTTCTTGCTTTTAATCAAAAATAACGTAAACCAGTCTCCTGATTACCAATCTGCATGTTAATTTAAAGTTGCTTTATATGTAAATTAAACCACGAAAATTATCAAATGATGCATGATAATTTAACTTGAATACTATATGTACAATTTCATGTTATATATAAATAAAGTTGCATGTAATTTAGATTGAATACTTTATGTAAAATTTCGTATTATACATAAATAAAGTTGCATGTAATTTAGATTGAATACTTTATGTAAAATTTCGTATTATACATAAATAAAGTTGCACTGAAAATTTTTGTTTAATGTGGTTACAGAATCAAATTTTACTTACTGTTGCCAACGGCCCTTCGACCAAAAAATTTCACGTCATCTACGAGCTGTTCCAACAAATGGACCATCAAAAATGCCTCTCGGAGATGACATTCTCCTAACAGAACTTAATCCGCACGTGCTTCCAACACGAAAAACAGCAAAAAACCATTGTTTCTAGGAACAATTCGACCAGCTTTCACCACAGCTGTATTGGAAGTGTCGGGCTCCAGCGAGTTGCTGCCCGGCAACACAATCACTTCACAATTTCTTAAATAGATGGAGCTCTAGGAATGATACTAAATGGAAACTTTTATTTTGTCACCGTGGAAATTAAATTTTAATTGAATGCTAATACTTTATTGGGCAATAGGTAATATTTAATTAGTGGACTGAATAACATTATTATGCATTATATTGTTTATTATTAAATAAAGGGATTAATTATATGAACATATCTAGATAGAAAATAAAATTGCTACACTGCCTCTTTCTAAGAGAAAAAAATTCGAGAAAATATTCTGGAATAAATGCGAAGAATTTTTTTTTTTTATGAATTTACTACTAGTATTTACAACTTATTATTAATTTTATATGCCAAAACAAAAATAACTTCTGAATCACTTAAGATGCTGCGTACTTGAAAATGAGTGACCAGTAACTACGCGTACTATACGCCACAAGGGGACAAATTCGGGAAGTCATAATCGGTAAAGTTTCATTATCATTTAACACATATTCGGGGTTATTTTATCACTCATTTTACACTCAAAACTTAAGAAACAAAACATAGAATACTGCCGTATTCATGACAAACATACTCTTACTTTACTAACCATAATTTACATACTTACAAAAGAAAAAAAACGACTCCCACTACCATTGGGATCCATAACAAACATATCTCCAAAACAACAAACATGTCTTGAAATCACGAATGTTCAACAATCTACCGCATGTATATGCTAACAAAAATGTAGAAACATCTCTATCCATGAAGAGACAAGTAAAACGTCACCACGTCTTACTCCTCAAAAATTTTCACTCACGCATGAATGAACAAAATAGAACATTGCCAACTCACACAATATTCATAACAAAGTAGAGCATTTCCAACTCACACAATATTCATAATAAAATAGAACATTGCTACCTTACACAATATTCATAACAACATAACTATTTTAGTTACTAACAATATTGGTCTCTTACCAATATCTAACTTGGACTCAAGCTACTTGATTCCCAATATAATCTCAAGAACTACCATTAATCTCGGTTGTCCTCTCGACTACAAAATTACCTTCAAACACTATAATCAACTCATTAATCAAACTAAACGAATTAAATGAAACAAGTGAATGATCTTATACCTAATTCACTACAGATTGTAAATCCAAAAGAAAATATTAACTAAATATATACAAAATTTATCAAAATTCATCACCAAAAGTATAAATAAACATTCCTTACTGACATTTGATCTATGGAAACATTTGACCTATGGAAACATTTGACCTTTGGAAACATTTGACCTATGGAAACATTTGACCTATGGAAACATTTGACCTATGGAAACATTTGACCTATGGAAACATTTGACCTATGGAAACATTTGACCTATGGAAACATTTGACCTATGGCATCATGCAACTTATAGCATCTCAACACAAACAAATAATTTGCAACTAACAATATCAGCGCAGACTAATATCAACCTTACTGCACCACAATATTTCTTTATCCTTCTTTACTTCATATCCAACATCTAAATTTTTAGATTACCAAACAGTATTCCAATACAATAAATAAATTCTTTACCAAAAAGATAAGACAGAAATAATTCCTACTATCAACCATTAAACATATCAACAATACTAATTAATATTCAGAAACATCACCTTTCTCAATATCATTACTGAACTCTGAATAAGGTTTTAAGTCCTTAACATGCCATCTACCTGCCTTTGAACCATTTTCATTATTCAATTCATAAATCAAATTAGAAATCTTCTTTCTAACGATACACAAAACATATTTTGGCGCAAGCTTAGCAGTAAACTTATCACTTGCTTTCGAAAGAACTTTATTTGACCTCCAAACTTTGTCACCTACTTCGAAAGAAATGTTACGTCTCCTTAAATTATATGAATTACTAGACTGCATGTAAGCTAAATGTAACCTTTTCTGTACGTCTATAAAAATATCAAATAGTCCTTGATGATCTAACACATACGAAGGTCTATCACCAGAAATAATATCTATATCAACTGAGGGTTCCACATCAAGACCATAAAATCTTCCAGACACAGGAACATGTCTACCAAAAACTAAGAAATTTGGCGAATAACCAGTGGCATGATGTTTTGCAGAATTAATCGCATACTGAATTTGGGGTAACTCTATGTCCCAAGTATCATGTTCTTTAATATACGAACGTATAGCTGTTCCGACGGTTCGATTTATCCTTTCCACAAAATTACATTGGGGAGAGTAAACTGCATTAAACCAAATTTTTTGAACGTCATATTTTTTACATACTGCCTTGAAATTTCTACCACTAAATTGTGAGCCATTGTCACAAATAATGAATTTGGGGACACCATAAACTAAAAAAACTTTTTCCTCCAATACACGTTCTATTAAATGCGCTTTTGCACTCCGTAACGGAAACATTAACGTAAATTTCGAGAACCAATCACCAATAACTAATAACCATTTGTGTCCAACCTTGGACCGTGGAAATGGGCCCATGAGGTCTATAGCAATAATCTGAAAGGGGAACTTCACTTCTTTTTCCTTTCCCATTAAACCAAGGGGTCCTCTATTCGATGCCTTCTGTGCACCACACGTTAAACAATTTCTACAAAATTTCAACACATCAATACGCATTTTTGGCCAATAGAAATTCTCTTGTATGCGTGCCAATGTTTTAAAAAAACCAAAATGTCCGGCCACTGAAAGGTCATGATTTATCCGAATAACCTCTTCCTTTTGTGATCTAGGAACTAAATATTTCCATTCCCTTACATTCGACGAGAGTGGTAAATTTGAAGAAAGAAATTTAAATACAAGGTTATCTTCTACCTTCCATTGTGGGTAATCATCAGGTGAAGATAAAATTTTTCTCGAAGAGACACATACCAGGGATCCACATTATCTAACTTGATCTCAACTAAATTATCCACATGATTTCAAACATTAAACCTATAAACTTCAAACTTTAAGAACACCTTTTCTTTTAAGTTCGCAGACAATGACAATTTTAAACATAATAAATTTATAATTTAGATTACTTTCAACCTTCCATTGAGGATAACAACAAATCAATGTTCTAGTACACTCTTACACTACTCATAATCAAACTGTCATGACAGACAAAAGTACTTCACAACGCATAAACTTGCTAGAGTGACAAACTCCTCTGTGAGTCTCACCTAGACTAATAAACAAAAAAATTTTAACCTCATCACCAATCTCAAAAATAGTGATGCCAAAATTGCTAGAGCGACAACTTACCTCGAGTCTCGTTTAGACTAATGTAATGCTGAGCGACCGACTTTTCCTAAGTCTCGTCTAGACTGATATACTGCTATCCGACCAACCACGACGACAAGTTTCGCTTAGACTTACAACCAATTAACATACTGCGTTGCAATGCGGATATAAATAAATCAAAATTGCTATCAAAATAAATCATATCAAAACAAAACGTGCCTATGCACAAGAGCAATCCTGAAAGGGTTTACCGACAGTTAAAACTAGTGTACCAAATTATAAACATCTATTATTTCAACTAAAAAAATTCATCAAACAACTATTGTGACTAATACAAATGGAAGATGAACCTAAATACAAATCACTATTATCAACTACATTGTGAATTACTATTCGCTGAAATACTACAAGCTGCGACTAAAAGAACAACATCAATAGACTAAATTAATCTGAGGGTAAATGATTTACGAATCACAAGTGTAAACAAGCAAAGTTAATCGAAGCCTGCACGTTATGTGCTTATACAATTGGCACAGCAATCGAGGCCTATACGTTGGGCGCTATTTATAGCCTTGGACCGTTATTATGGGATTTTATTTAACGAGAATTTCCAATAATCGAATAGAGCCCACGGCAAGTTCTGATGGAAAATGGCCCAAAGTTGTGGAAATCTCAAAGGCAAAGCGGCTAGTCGAACTATATGCTCTGGGTGGAACATGAGCTGTGGGTCGGGGTTGGATTGTGACCAAAAATATGAAGATAAGGCGCCACCGTATTTTTCTATACAGAGAAGACCTTACTCAAGTCCCTTGTACAAGGCGAATGCGGAAACCTTTATTCTATAACCGCTATATTGTTTATTAAAGACAACATAATCCCTGAAGTTTCTTACCTTATGGCTCGACCTTGATCTTAGTAATTCACTGCTACACCTGTGAACAAATTAAACAAAGAATAGCACTGTTTGTGCATTTATACTCAAAAATTTTAAATTCAAATGGAATCAACTTTCATTCATCCTAATTAAAAGAATAGTCTTGTTCAAAATAAAAATCTATTCCTCTAGTATTCAATTATGTGCTTTTTACAAAATATCTTTCTTTCTTTATATTGTGATTAATTTAATTTATGAAAATTATTTACAAGGGCACTGGATAAAATCAGTACCAATCAAATTAAATGTGGTTTTATTAACAAATAGATAAAGCATAAAGTTGCTTTCTAAACTGTTGCTTATTGATAACAAAAATGTTAGTTTTGGTAGATCTATCTTAACCTTACAATGGATAATTCCAAATAGTTATTAATGAAATAGCAAACATAGAAGTTTAATTTCTAAGTTCTCATAAATAGAAGAATTTACTTTCTATAACACGTAATGACACCTACCGTAGTTTCATTGAATTAATAAAAGAATTAGATGTGTAAAAGTTACAGATTCCTATTGCTTAATATGAAAAATATAATTGTGGTCTGTCCTTGACCTATTTAGAAGTTTGAATAACTTGATTAAACAAAAAATAATCTGATTACAATGTCCATCGTTCAGCTAACATACAAAAACAATTTTCTACATACCAGAACTCCGTCTGTCTGAAAAATACCATAAAGGAAGCTTACGTCAGCATTGAAATACGGAAATCTCCAATTTAGAACGAATAATTGTACTGCATACTGAAATTCCACATTACTCGGCGTCCATTTTGAGTAATTAAATTTCGCCAGATCCACACCATGAACAAAGCGTAAAAACCTATATTTTCTTCTTGCTTTTAATCAAAAATAACGTAAACCAGTCTCCTGATTACCAATCTGCATGTTAATTTAAAGTTGCTTTATATGTAAATTAAACCACGAAAATTATCAAATGATGCATGATAATTTAACTTGAATACTATATGTACAATTTCATGTTATATATAAATAAAGTTGCATGTAATTTAGATTGAATACTTTATGTAAAATTTCGTATTATACATAAATAAAGTTGCATGTAATTTAGATTGAATACTTTATGTAAAATTTCGTATTATACATAAATAAAGTTGCATGTAATTTAGATTGAATACTTTATGTAAAATTTCGTATTATACATAAATAAAGTTGCACTGAAAATTTTTATTTAATATGGTTACAGAATCAAATTTTACTTACTGTTACCAACGGCCCTTCGACCAAAAAATTTCACGTCATCTACGAGCTGTTCCAACAAATGGACCATCAAAAATGCCTCTCGGAGATGACATTCTCCTAACAGAACTTAATCCGCACGTGCTTCCAACACGAAAAACATCAAAAAACCATTGTTTCTAGGAACAATTCGACCTGCTTTCACCACAGCTGTATTGGAAGTGTCGGGCTCATGCGAGTTGCTGCCCGGCAACACAATCACTTCACAATTTCTTAAATAGATGGAGCTCTAGGAATGATACTAAATGGAAACTTTTATTTTGTCACCGTGGAAATTAAATTTTAATTGAATGCTAATACTTTATTGGGCAATAGGTAATATTTAATTAGTGGACTGAATAACATTATTATGCATTATATTGTTTATTATTAAATAAAGGGATTAATTATATGAACATATCTAGATAGAAAATAAAATTGCTACAATATATACATATATATATATATATATATTAATATATATATATATATATATATATATATAATTTTTGAATGTAGATCATTGAAACAACATAATAACTCCTTTTTTGTTATGCTATGCCGGAAAACCAAATTTGCGACATGTACTTCTTGTTTAGTTCTTTAATAAAACGCGTTTCAATTTAAAGCCGTTGTCAATGAATAATCTAACAAAATAATACAGTTATTAGTCTAGTAAATCTAGCAATGAGTGCTTTATAAATGCTAAACAAAGTTTTTCATTAATATAATGTAAGCACAACTATATGAATATTTAAATCTTCACTTAAGACAATACAACAAATTAAAATAACCAACTCTAACAATTTCAACATCACTAATGAAATTGAATAAATAAATAGGTGACAATTTGACAAACTATAATCTGTATAAATGATAACGAAAATAAATGTATGGTATTTTATTTGACTAGTTAAGTAAAAAAGAGGATGTTTATGGTAAATATTCAGGTGGCAGAATTGGTAGCGCAACGGCAAACATATTGCTATGGCGCTTGGTTAAACTGCCCTTACGTTGGGCGTTATAAAAGATGATTTTCTGGTACAGACGCCCCGACCAATATAAAGATGCAATGGTAGCTCGCTTAATAAAAAATATGAATTTTTACTTTACTGGATCTGTTTTCTCTTGCTGATTCGGCGACAAATATGCTGTGGATTTTATGAAAATGAATGAAGCAAAGAAATCTCAGAAACGTTTGTGAACAATCTCCTATACATTCAAAAACATCTTTCTTCTACACACATTAATCTAAATAATCAACTTACACACAGATATAAATAACGTTTATAAATGCTACTTACAGCATAAGCTTAGAAGGAAACAGTATTTTATTACTACTTACGTATTCATACAATTCTCACCTAATCCTTATTATTAATTAGAGGATGTCGAAATATTTCCTAGGTGTCACGAAATTTTTTGGAAGTTTTCATGAATTATTTAAATATTCTTGTATTACCCCGTCTCTCAGTATAGTTTATCAACGACGTTGAAAACAAATTTTTGTAAGGGTCAAATCCCCTCGAAATCCGATCTCAAAATTGCTAAAATAAACTACCCTTGCTCAAATAATTTCTATACGAAAAATATAAACTTATCCTAGCTTAATCTAATTAATAATACACAAATAGCCGTTTTAATTTTGAAACAAAGTTATACTTGCGCTTTTGGTCGTGAAATTCTTGCGAATCTTCTTATCTTTCTGATCACCTTCCTTTGGCTATTTAACAAATCGTTTCCGGTGGAGTCTAAACTTTTCTGGTTTGAAATTTTTAGATTTTCATATTTAGTTAAACTCAATACGTCGAAATATGTTGCATCAGTTTTAGAAACTAATTTTTATTTTTAATAGCTAAAAATACCTTTCAGTGATCTTGCATCAGGATACCTTGTTTTCTATATTAGAACAATAAATTACTCTTCTTTGCACTCCATTCAGTAACTATCGAATGCTGGAGTACTCATGTTCAGAACTTCAATGTTAAATCTTGGATGCCGAAGGAATGAATAAATCGATCTAAGTTTTTCGTGCTTTATATAATAAAATAATCTTAATACGTCATCGTTCTCGAAGTTTGATTAAATTCTCAAAGATGAGCCATTGCCATGATACAACAACTACCTTCCTTTTCGCGTCTTTATCTTTTTAATGAGCCATCAGTTTTAAAATTTATAGCGACTCTACAAGTCTCCTATCTCTTATTAATGAATTAAATTAACACTTGTTATTTCTCTCCTACGAGCTTATGCAATAATTAGAGCCGTTAAAACTCGTTATCTAATCTGGTTTTATAGTCTTTCAATGTTATCGCTTTCCGCAAATCGACGTGTATTCATTGACAGAAACAATTAGCTGTTCTTTGCTTATGATTTATGACTTCAAAGCACTTTCAAAGGAATGCCGTACTTTTTGTTTTGTAAACATAATTACAATGAAATCGAAGATTCTGGAGCTATTTGTCATTAGAAGCATGTGAATAAATGCAGTGTACTGCGATTGCTAAATGATATTTTTAAAAAACATGATTTATTGCTTACTTGTATTTTAGCAAAGTAAAAATATTTCTATTTTTTTCGTATAGAATTTATTTTAAATGATATTGAAGTCATTTAGTATTCTTAAACTAGTTTTATGATCTTTATAAATGCAATAAAAACTTGTTTTAAAGGAATTTTCTAGAATAATTATATACACATGGATTTGAATTAACGTATATTTGATTTTCACGGATCTTTAAGTTGGGCTTCGTTCCGAAATGGTATGCATCAACAATATACGTACTTAAAGCATTTTATTTTACATTGAAATACACATATCTTGCTGAAAAATATTATACTAGATAAAAAACAAATATCGGAAGAATATACTTTCTTGGTCTGGGTTTATTTTTTCACAGAATGTGGTGCCCAATGACCTCTTGTGTCCTCATTATTACGTTAATATATATGTTACCGATAATGTGCGAAAATCAGATAATCTTCGAATCAACTAGGTAAACGGCAGATTACCTGAGCAGATACGTTAGAGTGCAAAACCGTTGCCTTGTTTCCACATTACCTAGGCAATCTGTAGATTACCTAGGTAGTCTACAGATTACCCGCCGATATCTCGTTAATGTGCAAAAATGTAATAAAGTATGCAATAGTGGTTTAGATAAAGTGAGGCCAACCGCCGCCATAATAATAATAGGAATATTTTCTTAAACAACACGGCGTGGTTAAACAAACCAGAAATATTCTACATATGATATTTATTTGTTGAAGCATTATTTTAGACAGCTGGTCATAACAACCATCTGAAAAAGAATTACCCCCAACTTGACGTAACATAAAAAAATAGGTAATTAGTTTGTACTGTTTGTAGTGTACTGTATTAATGCAATCTATATCTGTAATCACTGATAACACTTCCAGTTACAAAGTATGTAGTATCTAATTGCAACATACGTACGGCAGATTGCTTTGTAACATATTTTGGAACATAAAATAGAGTGAGAAAAAATGTTACATAATTAGTTAGGTAAAATTGTTTATAAAGTTAATTACAATAAAATTTAAACCCTAAAATAGAAATTATTTATTTGTACAATCTAAGGACTGGTAACACTTTGAATTACACGTTTGTTATTACAACATACGCACTTCTTTGTAGCGCAATTAGTTTTACACCCACACTTCTTATAACCTTCACCAGAACCAAGAGACTGGCATGTTGCAGTAGTGCGCAAAGACACTTCGACGTTAGGAATGTCATCTTTTGAAATAAATTGTTCTTTACAAACACTGAATTGGGATGTAGTGTACAACTGTTTTACTGTTTTAGAATACCGGTTCTAGTGCCAAGTTTGTAGAGTTTGTCGTTTGTTTAACCAAGAACTACATTATAATTTGAATAAAGGCCGCTCGTCCACAATGCTTCACCTGAAGGTACTACATTGGGTTTAAACGCGAAAATATAAAAGTGCTTCAAATGTAATCTAGCTTTAAAACTAATCAATCCTAAATAAAAATCTAACAAACTAAAACAAAAACTAGAAATAGGGTTTGAGTAATGGTATCCCTAGCGTTGATTTTGGAGTGTGTCCGATCAACAAGACACAAGCAAAGATAAAATGGGAGGGTTCCGTAATACCAGATAGCAGTCGCCAGCTCTGCTTACCGGTGCGACCTGAAGGGTCGTCTTAAAACTATCTAAATCTAGCTAGCTAATTTTAAAATGGATTTAAATTTTATAAGCATTTGCCAAATATTTTAATAGTGAATCCAGATATTTTGTATACTCTATAAATATACAAATTCGTGCTCCCTGATCTAAGTATTTAAATCTAAGTAAATCCTATATTCGTCCCTAACATTCCCTATCGTTTTTTAACTTGACATTATAATTACATTCTTCTTTCTTATAAATACTGCGCCCAAAAATAGACGGCTGAACGTCAAACGAATTATATCAAGCTACAAAACAATACAATGCAAGCAAAAATATAAATATTAAAATAAATATAAATATATAATTAAACAAAATAAATACATAAATAAATAATAAATATCTAAATAAGCAAAAGCATGTATAGTTGAAACCATGAAAGAAGTCGTCTGCGTCATCACTTGTATTCGTACTAATTAAGTTGAAAATTTTAAGTCAATGTAGCATCTAGTTCATAAATACCCAATATATATTCCGATTCGGAAGTTTCCATCAAGCTTTTAAAACTTTAAAAGTATATTTTATTTACAAAAAAACTAAGAAAGATATCCTATTTTAAACAAAATTTTACCAAACCTTAGCCTGTTAAGCATAAAGTTCAAAACATACGGCACATACTCTTCTCTGTCGTTTTCCCAGATGAACGTGTTCAACTATGTCTTTATTTAAAACACGTACAAATCGTATTACTGTCTTTATCATATACATTAGTTAAGCTTTTAAATAATCTTAAACGTATGTTTTGAATTGAGTTAGACACCTATGACGTAGGGACTTCTTTCGTGGTTCCTACTATAACAGTGCATAAATTAACAAAAGCATCACCCAAATTATCAGTTGCACTCCCATAAACATTATGATAGCTAGCGCCATTACACACAAAAAACGTGCTCATTAAATTATTTCAAAATCTTCTTATTAATACAAATCAATGCTTATGCTAGTACAGCCGCCACAATTTTATTCCTACCTCGTATAAAAATTTCTCCAAAATCCGAAGATCTGGTCGTCTTCTTACGTCTATTGATATCTTACTTCTAAGGGGAGTTGAATATGCACTGTTAAAGTCCTGGTGGGTATGCACTAAACGTTCTGGGGGGTTCCCAATCACTATCAGTTTAAAAGTCCTGGGGGGGGGGGAGATGCGCGGTTCCACTCTATTTTATTTTCTTTGTTTATTTAACTAATTTAAATAAACGCGGGCTTTTTGATTTAGAGTGTTATTATTTATTAACATTTGATTTATTCCCGATTTTCCGCGCGTACACTGAGAAAAGGATTTTGTTGCTTCAACTGAAAATTAGTTGATTCAATTAGAATTTTGGTTTGTATATAAACAATGATTCACATGCATTAAATAGAACATAATAAAATGTTGCAAAACCGATTTTGAAGCAAACAAACCTAAATTTGTACCACAATAATTATGACATTTACTCAAATGGCCATTAATGTAACTTGAATGTTAGGTAACGTTCCTTCAATTGCTTGTAGGTTTGAATTGAATTATTTAATACTTTTATCAAATACACTGTTATGTTAAATCAACACGTTGAATATCCCATTTACAAATAAAAATCATTGAAGCAAATACACATTAGTTTTATCAAACCACCAGTTTAGTACTTGAAAAGGTTTGCACCATTAAAACATATTATTCAAATTTTTCCACTAACCAAAAAGCGTCATTGGTTTAACTAACCCATATGTTGAGCACAGTTAATTATTATTAAGCTAAGTGGCTAATAAGGGTTGAAGTAATAACATTTTTGGTTTAATCAAACTTTTATTGTGTACAATTAAAACATGTAACTGTCAAATCAATCATTTCGTTGCGTTCTACATTGTTTAGAAATAGAATTAGTTTAAACATCCAAGGAGGTTTGATTCAATATCCAGCTTGAGTGATTTCGACTTAATGAAGTTATTTTAATCAGTTTTTTTAATTCAACTTGGCGCTCAACAAATGAGTTTGTTCATCCCTAACAGATTTAAAAAATTATTGATTTAAAATAACTTCACTCAGTCACATTATCAAGTTGGATATTGAATCAAATTACCTTGAGTGTTACATTAACTCTAGTTCATCGTGCATAATTTTTAGTTTAGCCTTCACCGATAAATGTTCTTTCACAACTTAAATTTTATAATACTCCATGGTACTGATTATTGAAAAGTTTGTATATTCTTTGAGGTTGCAATGGGTCTTTGAAGTTCGACGTTCGCTTATATAGTTGAATGCTAAAAACAATGGCATTTAGTTATTGGCAACGAGACCAATTTATAGGAAGGTACTTACGTGTTTTTAGACAAAAAGATTTTGTTTGAACACAGCACAGCATTATAAATTTATCTTTTATGTATTTTTATACTGGGTTGAAATACTTTTATTGAAACTAACACAATAAACAATGTGAAGTAACGCTTGACGCCATGTTGACGTGTGGCAATCGAAGGGTAGCAGTATATTAAAAATATAATGTGCGCGCGCCGTACATCCAATACGCAGTTGCCCCAAAGCATCGGACATTTACCAAAAACGGTTTGTTCCAACAAATAACCGCCACGTTTGATTTCGCCACCATAGTTTATTTGAATCAACAAGCTATTGTACGTTTGATTGAATGTTAAATTTGTTACAAAACGTGTTGATTTGACGCTTATTCCACCATTCATTCAACTAAAATGGATTTTATGCAACATTAAAGTAGTATTGGACTAAAATATGAAATTTGTTGACAATATTAGTTTGTATTAAATACGACTGATATTCAATGAAATTCGCCTTTGTATTCTTTTATTAACCAACCGTTATTATGCGTTCAGGCAAACAAATTTAAGTCAATTAATTTTTGTAGTTGGTTTAACAATCTATAAGCGGTTCGGTGAATATAGTTTCGTTTAGAACGACTAAAATATACTTGATCAAATGCTTTACTCTTCAAAACAATAGAGTTGGTTGTATCAACCAAATCACTTTTTTCAGCGTATAAGGTTCGACAGTGATTGTTTTAGTGGTGTGGGGAGTTCGATTGAATTTTTGCTTTTGTTTTTGCTTTTAATTTTTTTTATAATTTTTTTTATTCTTCATTTTTTTTTATTCTTATTTTCTTTTTATTTAACAGTCTTTAAATTGTGCCAAGTCAAATCCTAGTTTTTAGCCCCTCCACACTCCCCCATTTACGCGCGGTTGTCATTGCCCAATCTCGCGGCCCTTCCCGCAAATTCTTTAAAGGCTGTCCAGAACGCCTTCTGGTTAGCCACTTCCCCGACTTCTTCTAGGCTTTTTGGCCATGCTAGCCCTACTATGGCTAACTTCCCATCAGCCAACCCTCGATTTGCCACCTCGAGCGGGCAGTCGATGAACACGTGCTCTGCGCTTTCTGCGCTCTCACCGCATTCGCAGCGGTCGTTGTTGGTTAAACCGAGTCTTTGCAAATACGCCTTCAAGGCTCCGTGCCCTGTTATTAGGTGCACCATTATATTGGATATTGAATTTTTGCTTTTGTTTTTGCTTTTAATTTTTTTTATTTTTCATTTTTTAAATTTTTATTATCTTTTTATTTAACAGGTTTTAAACTGTGCCAAGTCAAATCCTAGTTTTCAGTCCCCCCCTGATTTACCCGCGGTTGTCACCGACCAATCTCGCGACTCTTCCAGCAAATTCTATAAAGACTGCCCAGAACGCCTTCTGGTTAGCCACTTTCCCGACTTCTTCTAGGCTCATTGGCCATGCTAGCCCTACTATGACTAACTTCCCATCAGCTAACTCTCGATTTGCCATCTCGAACGGGCAGTCGAAGTGCACGTGCTCTGCGCTTTCTGCGCTCTCAACACATTCGCAGCGGTCGTTGTTAGTTAAACCGAATTTTTGTAAATAGGCCTTCAAGGCTCCATGCCCTGTTATTAGGTGCACCATTTTATGGTCGAGCTTCACCTTGATCTTATCTCTAGCTACTGTGCTCGATATGAATTTATGAATCAACCTGCCCGTGGCAGCGTTGTTCCACCTCTCTTGCCATTGTCGTATTGATCTTTCTCGCAGCTTTCTTTTAATAAGAGACTTCGGTATCGGCGAGTGCGATATCCGAAAGTCGCCCGTCGCGGCTTCTTTAGCTAATTCATCAGCCCTATCATATCCTACTATACCATCGTGCGATCTAGCCCAACAGAACCTTAAATGTCGAAACCGGAGCGCCGTATGTGCTACCCTCTAGACGTCCACTAGGAGGTCTGTCAAGGACTACAGCTAGAACTGAACGGGCATCAGTTTTTGCTCGATCCACATCTGGAACCTTTACTCTTCCGGTGTCACCGTCCTTAGCAGCTAGGTGATTGGCGTCAAGCACTGCTAGCATTCTTTTCGCTTGTATTTCCAAGCCTTCTTTGGCTTTTACTTGTTGTATGTTTTGATCAAGATGATTTTTACAGATTCTGCACAGTAAGCCCTTGCTTAAACCTTTTTCCAAGCCACGGGTTTTACTACAGATGGCATGCAGAGACATGGTTACATTTATAGCAACTATGTGCGCCTGATGTTATTTTGGAGCAAACACTGCCGTTGAATGGTTTTGAGAAGGGTCAGTTCTATCTCCTTCCTGAAACGTTGATCTAGGGATACAAGTGGATGTATTGCCAAAGAGCTCTGTTGCGGCCACTTATTGTGTAGCATTGAGTTCCTGTAGATGTTCTTCACTCTGCACCGTGTGAAGTACATCTTGCGGTATGAAAGATGATTCTATGCCCAAGGTCTCTGGTTCAAATCCAGACACGGCCCGTTTGTAAAGTGTTAGGCGAGCAATTTTCACAAAATACCCCCTTGTTCGAATGAGAAGTAAAATGGAGGTCCCGTGTGTGGGTTTTGTCACGCACGTTAAAGATTTCTATCTTGCTTGGAACAGCAAAGGTTCGGAAAAATAAAAAAAATTTCCAGGTAAAAAAACTCGCTTCCTGACCAATGTAGTACCTTCGGGTGGAGCATTGGAAAATCAAATGTAAAGGTATGAATGATGAGGATAGGCCAACTTTAGCAGGGCAGCCAAACATCGCTTCATAAGAACTACGTTTAATTCCCGAATGGTAAGCCCGATTCTTCATAAATTGTACAAATTATATTCCCTCGCTCCACTTATCAGTCTTGTTGTCAGTGATCCATGTAGTGATCATATTCTCGATATATTGGTTTGCTCGTTCGACACTGCACTGACTTTGGCTTATGTCTCGGTTTGCCATGTATTATTTTTAGTTCTGGTCACATTTCTTTTAGACTTTCCAATACCTGATTGCAAAACCCGCAACCATTGTCAGATTGTAAAATACATGGAGACCCCAGGAGAAAAAAAATGTCTACTACATTATATGCTACTTCGTCGGCACGCTTAGATGTCAAGGGTTTCAAAACCATAAGTGGTCTTGGTGTACAAGGATAAATTTAAGTTTTCCGTCGGGCTGGAATTGATAGTCTATTAGATCGATTTTAAATGTGGAGATATTGGTTTTACAACAATTACTTTTTTCGCTTTTATGTTTTTCTTTGACAAAACTCGCATAAACTTAGATACAATTTTATATGGGCCTGGGTTATATTTTTGTAACGCTTATTTATTTCCTTTACCATCCTCTCCCTTTCGCCATGACCGATTGATAAATGTGTTGAATAAAATATGTCAAACAACTCATCTATGTGAACAAATAGCTTAATGTACCTTTGATTTTCAATTAAAGGTTCGATAAGTTTATCACAACCTTGTAAAGTCAGTAGATCGTACCGTTCGCTGATCCGGTAATCCCGGGCCGATTCTTTCTTTTCTGTAGTTTTGATGCGCTTCACATCTTCTATTATTGCGCAATAGCTGTGCTTCGTTAGTAAAACTCTGTTATATTTCGAATCTTTACTCAGAAATAATGCGTTGAATTTGTCTCTCATACTTACTTATGCTCTCGACTAGTTGCTTGCATTGTGACTGAAATGTTTTAGCGCACTGATAACAAACAGGAATGCCAAACTAATAGTCAATGTTACAAAAGAAAAAGGACCCGAGCGCTACGCCAACACTATGTACTCGAATGCAATGCAAACAAATACTGAGGGCCTAAATGAGCACACCGAGGGACTGACGTCACAAAGCCGTACGTAAAAGTGAGAAGTGGGATTCAAGGGCGAACATGAAACTCCATTTTGAATCTCGTTCTAACTAAATAATTATGATTTCGCAGTTTATCTGGCGGTATGCCGTTATTGTGCACATTACCTAAGTAATGTGTGGAAGAGTGTGATTATATAGGAGATTTCGCACTTTAACTGAGTGGTCCAGGTAATATGCACACTACCTAGGTAATGTGGACATTATCGGTTTCCACACATTATCGTTAACATATATGTACCTATTAAGTATTAAATATTGTATTTTGCTTACTATACTTGTTGCTGCAGTATACTGGAAAAATTACAACTCTACTAGTTAATCACAGTGAATTTTTGAATCTTATTGAGTATACAAAGGACTGCTGGAAAATTAGTAATTCTTCTCGACAATTAAAAACCGACCTAAAGCGACTGGTGAACATTATTTTAAATGCGCAAAGGCTGTTTTATGTTGCCATTGCGATTTGTGTAATAGTCATGATGTATTCCTCACTTTCTGCAACTGATTTACCTGTGGGTGTATGGATAATGGAAGGGCACAGAAATTTATACTGGATAACATACATAGTACAATCTACAACGTTGATACTACTCAGTGCACTTGTAATATCCATTGATTGCATTTTCCTAACTTGTTGCGTGGAACTAGTGGTGCAGTGCAAAATACTTAAACAAGGTATGCAAGCTTTGGATATTTCACATACCTGCAGTGAAAAATCTGCAATAAATTATTTCAGAAACTTGAAGTTGTACATCGATCACCATAAGTTTATTATGAGGTAACTAGAACATAATTTAAAACACCTTAAAATGAGCTTTTTTAAAGGTTTTTCAGGAGCCTTCAGAACTGCTATTCTTTGGTTGGTTTTGTTGAATACTTAGCTGTGGCCCCGTTAATTTGTGCAGAAATGTATCTAGCATTCCAAAGGTAACTTGGTATCAATTGTTGTTTTAAAATAAATGCCTGTTTTTATAGCCAGGGTGTTAAAAATATTTTACATCACATGTTATTATTAGTAACTGCAACAGGTCAACTTTCATTGTATGCTATTCCCGCCGAGTATGTTGTAGATATGGTTAGTATAATTTGAGTTCTAGTTTTGGGATTAAAAAGGTATACATTGTTACCCATAAAATATAACTCTAATAAGTAACTTTTATAAATGATCAGCTTAGTTGTCTATATGTTAAAAATAGCAGTGAGCCTGATGATGTTAAAAGCATTTTCTTCGACAACTGTAGATTTGTACTAACCCAGATACTTCATCCAATTTATACTTTATCTTTAAATTCCGGTATTTTTCCTAACTAATGGAAATCAAGTTATGTGATACCCATACATAAAAATGGAGACAAGGTTAATGTAGAAAATTACCAGCTTAATTCAAAAATTTTGTGTTATTACAAAGACCTTTGAAGCTATAGTTGCAGCCAAAACTACTCATATTTTGTTTATACTATCTATAAATAAACAACATGGTTTTCATAAAGGTCGTTCCATATTGACTAATTTACTGCAATTAGAATAATATTTAATTGATGCTTTTAAAAATATTTACCAAGTAGTTGTTACCTATACTGATTTTACTAAAGCATTGAGAAACACTTGACAAAATTTTAATAAAGATTTTGGTCTCCTAGTTGCTGCGATTCGGGGTTCAGGTTGAGCCAAGAAAAACTAGCTAAAAATAAAGTTCCTATTAGTCACTGAACACACACGCCATGCGTAGCAATGCACGCAGGACGTAAATTAGGAAACAAAAACGTGTATTGCTTTGTGAAACATTTGCAGGAGAAAACACAAAACCATAACATATATGAGTGGAACAGCAATTAAGAATGATTTATAAATTTATTTTGTCAACCAAAATTTTCCATTGGTAATCCTCATCGGACTTGATCGCCCGAATCGAAAGTTAAAAACATGTAGTAGAGTGAGTAACGAAAGGAAATCGCAAAGTACAAAGTACGGACTATCAACCAAAAGTGTTATACCTGCATGAATTAAAAGGAATTGTCATCTGTAATAAATAGCTGAGTAGAATCATACAAGATGGGGCAAAATAATTAACAGGATTATTTAAGCTTTTAAATGAGATCGGAATGGTTGCAGAATAAATAAATGGCCATAAATAAGTTAGGGGACGTTGCAGTGCATTCAAAGAAATGCAGAATCGTTTCGAAAACAAACACGGAACGTAACACACGTCTCGAATGAAAGCGGCAGATGTTTTTCATGCTGAACACCAGGTAAACTCAAACAAGTACTGGGATGTTTCTTGCCTTAGGTATGAATTTTGCTGTGATTCTTTTGAATCTCAATGACATTAATAATCTAACCTACCTTTAATAAATATCTAAATTATCTTGCTTTATTATCTTTTAATAACTAAATTGCCTATGTGAGTATTCACAATATTATCTTACCTTTTTGCTTATCTTACATATAGTTAAAATATGCTTATGAATATTTTTTTATTGAATATTACCTAACTGTGTAAACATACAAGATTTCATGAAATTTTCTATGGGTTAAAACTTTTCTAATATACAACCTAAAATTATATATAACTATGCTATTTGTCTTTACAAAAAACTTTGTATAAATGTTTATAAAACAACACATTTAGATTGTAATTTTCTAACAAGTAATCGTATACATGTTACAGAAATAATTGTTCAATTGTTGACAGAAATTTCAATCTAAAAATTTAGGATCTTTCTTGCCTTCACTTACGATTAACTTACTTCTAATGTCTCTTCGCCCATCCTCTGAGATCAGTCTTTTGTAAACTCCGCAGCCCTTAAAGGCCGATGCTAGCTCCGCTAAAGTATATTTTATACTTTGTAGTACACCTACCCTCAATATTACCTCGGGAAATGGTATTGTGCAGTACCTATCTGCTCATTTATTAGTATTTATTACAAGTACCGACAGAAATTAAAATACAACAAAATAAGAAATACTAAATCCTACAATTACCCTTCAAATTGTTGACCATCAACTTGATAGCAGAGCATATAACGTTTCTGCATTTCCATACGTGTCTTTGTAAAAATAATTAGATCAGACTGAATAATTGCTGCATCGGCCTGCATTCTTCCTATTACCTACTCTTTCGTTTCAACAATGGTGTCATAAACTAAAGTTTTCATGTATCCCTATAAAAAGAAATCCATGTGATCTGGCAAGCCACATATTTGGTCCCTTTGCGACCGATATCTTTTTCTTGAAACCATCTGTCTAAGTAGTTCCGGGCAGATCTACTGTAATGAAAGAATGCTCCGTCATATTAAAACCATAATTCAGATACCTTCTAAAAGTTCATCAAGAGTTTTTTGTAAAAAACGCGCGTAAATTGCTCCATTTACTTTATTTGGTAAAATATATGGTCCAACTAAACAAAATCCGACAATACCCGCCCATAGATTTATTGAAAATTTACTTTAAGATCCACGTTGGCGAATACAATGGGGGTTTTTTCATCCTAAACGTAACTGTTTCGGGAGTTGAAAATTTTCCCTATCGTAAATTTTGCTTCATCCGTGTATATAACGTATTTTGAAAAATTACAAGATATTTGTCATTAAACCAATTAGAAAATTCTACACGTAGTGCATAATTTTGTGTTTCTAATGTTTGCACTTTAGTAAATTTGAAAGGCTATAACAACTGTTCTCGCGAAATTTTCCATACCATACTATTATTCACATTTATTGTTTTACCTAATCTACCTCGTAAAACAGACAACTCCAAGCGTGACATAAATGTAGCACTAAGCTATAATGGGTTATGTGAGTTATGTAATCCCCCATTTGTTATATATATATATATATATATATATATATATATAAAGAAACTAATAAGTATGAAATTATTAGAAATAATAGAAAATGCGTTAAGTGATGTGCAACAATGTAAATAAAGAACAATTCATTCAGTTTATTAACGTTCATGGGAACGGAAACGCTATTTTGTAGCACAGAGATAAGTGACACTGCAGATGTCAGGTCACAGGCGGTCACAGGCAGTCACGTACCGAGATTACTGAGAAGTAAGCTCGCAACAAAGTAATTATGAATAGCATTAAGATCGCACCATCGTATTATAAATAGAGTCAAGTGTAAGCAGACATTACGTCTGCAAGTTCCCACAGCCATGTGAGGGGGTAGGGATATTATAAAAGGCCCGGGAGCCCCAGTCGACGACAGTTAATCCTCGATCAGCTTTTACCTTGCAGTTCGTAGATTACTCATTTTGTACAATTAATTAATTAATTTCGGACTTAGAATAATATTTCAAGATTGTCAAAATTCCAATTAATTTCTGTATAACAAATAAATAAATGTGTTAGAAAGTTGGAAATGTCTTTTCAAAAGGACCGTTCCCAGCCACGAACCTTAACTGGCGCAGTGGTAACGGATGTCAAAAGGGCACTAGCGAATCCAAAATAGAGGAACTGGTGTTCTGGAATTTTAATTCCGAATTTAGCAGAACAAAACAGAAGTTGGAAGCGAAACAAAAATCGTTCAATCCCAGCAAACAAACAGAAGTTGAAGGCGAAACAAAAATCGTTCAAATTCAACAAAAGAAAAATTGAAGGCGATACAAGAATAGATTAAATCCAAAAGAAAACCGAAAAAGAGAAAAACTCAATGAAATCAACAAAGCAACTAGTGTAAGTTCATTTTCCTTTAAACCAATTGAATTTTATTTTTATTTTTAACAAACATATTTGATATTTGCTAGTTTATGATTTATATATGTATATTGACTATTGTTACCATTATTTTATGCAATTTTATGAAAATAATCTACTTAGCAGTTGCTAGAGATTATCTTCAAGCTGTTTTAAAATTTTATTATTTTACTCTGTATATGAAAAAGATAAATAGGAACTTGAGAAAAATTATTTCTGAGAAACAAAAACTAGAGACAATTAAAAAGTCGCAATTTTAAGCGCACTTGAGACTATATTTACCTTTTAACTGGCGCGAGAAATTTTTTTTTAAACAAAATCAAAATTCTAATTCAACAACCCGGCATTAACTAACGCAATACTCCGAGAATAAAAACGAAGATTAAAATCACGAATTAAATCACCAAATCTTATAATAACGCAACTATCCAGACGCAAAACTCATTGTTTTCCGTAAATCTATTATTAAACCATATCTTCAGTACGAGAAATAACAAAGCGCAATTTCAAACGCGAAACCAACACCGTCTCATCTTAAAAAGTGAATAAGATTCTTCATCTTGAATAACCACGCTTATATCTAATTATAATTACTGAACAGAAACTATTTAAAACATTGCGAAATTCTTTCAGAATTCAAGCATTATAAATTAAATAAAATTACTACCGGAAACTTTTATAAAATATCAATTTAAATTACGTTTAATTATAAAACCAACTCAGGAAACCTATAAATAATTACTACTGAAAAACGTATATTACAACCTCATTCAGACTTGACAATTTTAATTAAATACTTCAGTAAATTAACGATGCAAAAATTTTATTATTCCCAAACACGACATTATATAATTGGGTATTTCATTGACGAAGTAGTTAATTATATAAAAGACGCAACCTATTCAAACAAAAGCTTTCAAGAAAGATCAAATTGTATTAAATCACAACATTAACTGAATGACATTACGGTATATTTAAAATTAACTTTGCAACTAATTAACTGGCAACATCCTGCAGCAAATTACAACATTGTAAGCATCGCAGACACCTTACAAATCACATAAACCCATGGGAAGAGATAATTATTACAGCCATAATTAAAATCAGCGCGATTAAAATAGAAAAGCTTTAACTGACGCAAAGCATTCAAGTAAGATAAATTACCACAAAAATCACTCGGTCTTATTGAAACTTAAAAAACTAAAACTAACATCGGCAAATTAAAAATATACGTAACCAAACCAATACCAAGCGTAAAACTTATTAAATAACTACACAACCGTGCAAGTAAATACAAATTAAGCAAATCAATTCTTTAAATAATCCGAAACGACCCAAGCTAAAAATAGCAAGTAAACCGACGCAATATAAACGGAAAAGTTATAAATCCAAGCGAGAAATAACACCACAAACTACGAAATAAACTCAAAATTTTTACGAAATCGGAAAATAATCAAAGTCAAATTAAAAATTTAATTACCAGAACATTCCCCCAGCCAAATGAGTAGTGAAATGAAGCTCTACATGGAGATGATTCCCCAATTTAGCAGTGATCAATGTTTATTAAGTAACTTCATTTCGGCCAGCAAAATATCCCTAAAAACATTTTATGAGCCCGGTGATAACGAAAGGAACATTTTGCTTGTCTGCTTTATAATAAGTAAACTAACCGGAAGGGCACTAACATTAATGGCCAGTAGAGACAACTTAGACCAATGGGATAAATTCAAACGCGTATTAATTACATATTTTGGAGATCAGAGAAACCTAAAATGTCTAGTAAGAGACTTGATAAACCTTAGAATGAAACACAACTAATCCCATATCAATTTGAAATGAAATGCCAAGATATAAGAAGCTTAATCTTGACAAAACTCAAAATCGAAGAAACCGACCCTAATGTCAGACTTTTAAAAACAAAAATGTACGACGAGATGGCATTAGACACCTATCTAAATGCACTACCCGAACGACTTTCAGACAAAATTAGATTTCAACATCCCCAAGACTTAGAAGAAGCAATGGGTATGATAATCGAGGAAGAAAACGTAATGTACTATAGAAACAGATTATGTAACCCCAACGCGAATAAAAGCTATACGCCAATAAAAACCATACAACCCGCGAGACAAACAAACCCACAACAAAAATTTACCCCGTTCAATGCACAAATAAACCAAACGCGAACCAATAATCCACATTTTAGTAATTAGAACTTTAACAATCAATATAAACAAATCTCAAAACCAACGATCAACCCATACTTTTCAAAACCCACATTTCAACCAACATTCAACCGAAACTTTTCAAAACCCGCATTTCAACCGAGATTTAACTAAAATCTAAATCAGCAAAGACCAGTATTCAACGCTAGTCCTATTAGAAACTCACCAATGACAAATAATAATAATCTCAATAACTATTATAAACCCACGCCAATGGATACCTCATCTGGTAACACCAGACCCAACACAAAAATAACGCACACATGACCAAACCCTAATCAAAAACGCACTTTCACATCAGATGAGCTATTTCATCAAGAAGTAGAGGAATATGAAGATGACCAGAATAATTGCAATCGACCGTGTACAAACAACGAACAAAACCCATCAAACCATTGCGAACGCGAAGAAGCATACGAAACTTACGAAGAGGACGACGAAGAAAACGCGTGCTCAAATTTTCAGATAGACCGATTTATAACCGACCAAACGTAATAAAGTTAAATAATATGAATCACCTTGTACTACCCTATATCGAGATACCCCACGCAGAATTTAAACTACTAATCGATACCGGATCTTCAAAAACATTAATACACCCGCGAACCGTAAAGAAACATTATTTAAACTATGTAGAAAGAGAACCATTTAAAACAGTCCATCAAACAACCCTACACCAATTCGTAGCAAACATACCTTTACCCAAAACATTTAACGTAAAGATGAAGCATAAATTTTGCATATTTGAATTCAATGACAAATATGACGAACTATTAGGAATGGACCTTCTAAGAAAATTAGTAGCCAACATAGATATAAAAAACCGTTTACTAAGAACAAAATATGGACGAATCCCCATTAAATTTCAAAATACCCAAGTTGACGAAAAATAAACAATAGAACCCCGAACAGAAAAAAGATAAAAAACCCCGTAAACTCAAATAATAAATTAGGAATAATAAATCACATAACTTTTCAACAAGGAGTAGAGACCTCAACCGCATTCGTACAAATCAAAGATAATTATGCCACAACGACAATACTAAATTCAAATGACTATCCCGTAGAACTATCTTTAACAAACCCGATTAACGTAGAAGAATTAAATTTTAACGAGATGGAAATAGACGAAAATGTAAACGAAAATTATAACCCCGTAGAAAACGATGAAATGTTGAGAGTAAATTTAAATAATATCCGATTTAACCGCGACATAAATCAAGAGGAACAACAAGCAATACAAAAATTATGTTTCGAATACCGCGACATATTCCATTGCGAAGGAATACCCCTAACCTTTACAAATACAGTCAAGCACAACATTGAATTAGCAGACAACAAACCAATATTCACCAAAGCATACAGATTACCCCAGGCAAGTCAGGAAGAAGCTGACAGACAAGTAGCCGATCTATTAGATCAAGATATCATACAACACTCCAATTCACCATGGAGCAGCCCCGTATTAATAGTGCCAAAGAAACTGGACGCATCAGGAAAACGAAAATACAGAATGGTAATAGATTACCGCAAATTAAACGAAAAAACGGTACACGATAAATACCCGTTACCGAATATAACTGAATTTTAGACAAATTAGGCAAGTGCCAATATTTTTCGACGCTAGACTTAGCATCATGATACCATTAAGTGAAAATTGAAGAAAGAGATACACAAAAAAACAGCCTTTAGCACACCTAGAGGACACTACGAATATAAACGGATGCCATTTGGACTAAAGAACTCACCCGCAACTTTTCAACGAGTAATGGATAACATACTACGAGGGATACACAACGAAAAATGCCTTGTGTACTTAGATGATATAATAGTGTATTCAATATCATTAGTGGAGCATATAGAAAGATTACGAAAAGTGTTCGAAAGATTAAGAACAGCACAATTTAAAGTACAGTTAGATAAGAGCGAATTTCTACAGAAGGAAGTAGCATTTTTAGGACACATAATAACACTCCAAGGAGTGATGCCGAACCCCGACAAAAACAAACGCTGTATTAAATTACCCCGTACCGAAAACGAATAAAGAAATAAAAGGATTTTTAGGCCTTAGTGGTTATTACCGTAAATTTATTAAAGGTTATGCTCAAATAACCAAGCCTCTAACCAATTGTTTAAAAAAGGGAAACAAAATTGTACATTGTAGCATTTACAAATGCTTCTTTTATTTAATTCTTTAATATCTTATTATATCGGCCTAGAATTTCATATCGCCCAGTATAAATTTAATTTTGAATATTGATTAACATTTATAGAGTTGTTAAACACGTGAAAGTTTGATAAGAGCGGACGCGCTATCTTTCAAACTAGTTCACACAAGGCGAATTGATTTTCATTTTTGGATTTGATGGTGCCGTGAGCACTCGTGGTTAATAAACCACATTTATCTCATCAAGTACCTGCGGGTACTTATTTATCGTGTTCCCCTATTACAGGGGTAAGTATTTAGTAATAATATCTTATTATACGTTTATCTTGCTCTATTTTAATTTCCTTTGTATTGGTTATCTTAGGAAACTTTCGGGAGTTTGAAATCTTTGAAGTTTGGAACTTGGAAGTTTGGAAGCCCAGATAAATCTGGACAGGAGACTTGATACAGCACAACAATATTGCGGAAGTAACATTCCCGTATCGTTACCTGGTAAAACAAGTTCTGAATCTATTTTCAAACACTTACCGTCGATCTTGAAAACCCTGGTCATCTGTATCGTAACATAACACGCCCAGATGCACATCTGTTATACACCGTCGAGGGTCGTGTTCAGCACAGCAAGCTAACGGATAACAAGGTCGTATATCTCTTTTCTTATCTTATTTAATTTATTTTGATGCTACTATCAGCCTGTCAGAAGAAACAGGTGTTGGTAGATTCCTATAACATGTATTTGTGTGTATAACGTTGCTAGTAATCTTATTGAAGTTCTTTGATGTTATATTTAAATGTTTACAAGATTAAAATAGCGTACTTAACTATATTATTATCAACTGGAAATGTATTAATCTACTCAATTGCTTAAATTATTGTTACCATAAATTTTTAACAACTGAAATCCACATATACGTAAACGTTTATGTTTTGTTTGTAACAACGAGGTAACCAGGGTAACTGCGTTGATCATCGCATACTCTTGAAGTTTATAATAATCACAATTTTATGATTTACATATTTATTTATTTGAATTACTCGAGCCTGAGAGCTTGTATTCAATATTATTTGAAATGACATTATATGCGATACGCTGAAAATTAACCTCTCGACTACTTTATTTATAATAATTGATATCTTTTACATACGCTTGATTGACACTCAATTTTCCTGTTTCCAGTTGAATATGTCACTGCGTTTATTACCGAAACAGGTGGTGCCCAAAATATTTCCGATTTAGTCAAGTTATTCGTTTAAGTTTTATATTCTCATTAAATTTTCTGCTTTTAAGTGGCCCTAATTTTATTCATACATAAACCCACGCCTATAGTGCTCTCCAACGAACCCCAGCAGTTAACCGGCAAGGTGCTTTGTTGTTATATTTCCCTGCCACTAATATTTTCTTTTAAAAAAACAACACCACAACATACGCCAGAATTTATTAAAGCAATAGATAAAATCAAAAGTATATTAACAAATCACCCCGTATAAGAATACCCCGACTCTTCGAAGCCATTCATATTAACAACAGACGCATCAAATGTAGCCTTAGGCGCAGTATTAAGCCAAGGAACAGTAGGCAATAATAAACCCATCAGTTATGCATCCAGAACCCTCAACGAAACAGAGCAACGATACAGTACAATAGAGACAGAATTGTTAGCCATAATTTGGGCAACAAAGTATTTTAGACCATATCTATACGGACGGAAATTTTTTATATACACCGATCATAGACCATTAGTATGGCTATGCAAACTCAAAGAACCCAACTCAAAATTACAACGATGGAGAATCCGATTAGAAGAATATGACTACGAGATCATATACAAAAAGGAAATTTACAACAATAACGCAGGCGCTTTAAGTACAATCCAACTTAACGCACTAGAAACAGAATCAGTAATAGGAAACGTAGATGAGACAGAAATCAGAAAAGACCCAGACGAAATTGAAACCATACATTCGACTCAAAATGACGAGCTAAAAACTGCAATTAAAATTTTAAAGAAGCCATAGACATGAAGCCCAAGCAGTTTATAATCACAGAAGTTTTAAACAATCCCAACCCTGTAAAATATGCGAAAGTAGATAACAAAAAGATATATCAAATTCAAATAACCAAAGACGACAATGAAGCACAAATAATTAAAGTTCTAAAAGAATACACATCCGAGAAAAAACGATTTTACTTTTACTTTAACACGGAAAACTTGTATAAACGATTTTCGGAAATATATGTTAAATTATTCAACAATTCTGGCCCTGAGCTTATAAGATGCACAAGAAAATTAATAACATTAGACGACTCTGACGAAATATAAGACGTGATCAGAAACCAACACGAAGGAAAAACCAACCATTGTGGAAATAATGAAACCCTAAAGCAAATTATTAGACGTTATTACTTCAAGGACATGAAAGAATTAACTACAGACTTTATCAACCAAAGTGAACTATGTGACAGAGCAAAATATGACAGAAAACCCCCAAAGATACCGTTAATGTTAACTAAAACACCAGACAAACCTTTTCTGAAATTACATGCCGACACTCTAGTAGTAGAAGCGCAAAGTTACTTAACAATCGTAGACGCATCTACAACAATAGGCCAAGCAATACCTATTATTTCTAAAAATAGCATAGACGTAACTCAAGGATATTTACATTATTCTACATTTTATGGAACACCCGAAACAATAACGGTAGATAACGGAAGCAAATTCAAAAACAAAACAATACAAAACACTTTGGAATTACACAAAATAAAAATTCACTTTATAACGGAAAACCACCCTGAATCCAACGGACTAATTGAGAGACTACATTCAACCCTATTAGAACAAATCAGATTATTAAGAATAAATTACAAGAAAGAACATATAACTAACTTAATGTCATATGCATTAATCGCCTATAATAATACAATTCACTCATCAACAAATTTTACACCCTTAGAATTAACCCTAGGACATTTAGACTTACGCATCTCTTATGATATACATTATAACAAAGAAATCTATCAGCAATACGCCAAGGATCACAAAGAGAAACTAAAAATAACTTATGACAAAGTAAAGGATAAATTAGATAATGACAAAGAACGCATTACAGCGACCCGTAATAAAAACACAGACGTAAATAAATTTTCCATAGGACAAACCGTATACGAAAAAAATTACCAAAGCAAACGACACAAAACGGCACCGAGAAATTTAGGCCCCTTTAAAATTAAACGAATATCCGACAAAAACGTAGCCGTAGTGGACAACGGCAAGGTAACAAAATATATTCACCTCAAAAATTTAAGACACCCTATACTTTCAGATGGACAATCATCACCCTTACCATCAACCTCCACCCAGGTAGAACGGACATTTTTTACATGTGATTTTCCAATGCTCCACCCGAAGGTACTACATTGGCCAGGAAGCGAGTTTTTTTTACCTGGAAAATTTTGAATTTTGCCGAATCCTTGCTGTTCCAAGCAAGGTAGGGATCTTTAACGTGCGTGACAACACTCACACACGGGACCTCCATTTTACCTCTCATCCGAACGAGGGTGTATTTTTGCGAAAAATGCTTGCCTAACATTTTTCAAGCGGACCGTGTCGGGATTCGAACCCGGGACCTTGGGCGTAGTAGTCACACACATACCACTACGCCACGGAGCCGCCTGGTAGAACGGACACCAAAATAATAATTGAAAACATAAAGAATAACCCCGGTATACTACCAATAAAATTAGGCAGTATGCAAAACACCATAGACTATTGGACCTTTGCACAAAAATTCGATTTAACGGAACTGAAACAAGAATTTCAAATAATCAAAAATAATTATTATCGACGAAAACAATCGATAGACACAACAAAATTCGGAAAAGAATACGAAATAGAAATGATGAACTACGACAGTATAATAGAAAGTATTTTGAGAAACATAGAAGACAAATTTAATCGACTAATACCCACAGAACAAACAACAAGAAGAAAAAGAGGACTAATCAACGGATTAGGAAACATAATAAAAGCAATTACCGGCAATTTAGATAATCAAGACTCAGAGCGCTATGACAACGCGATACAACAATTAATAGAAAACCAAGACGACATCAAAACTATAATTAGTAATCAAATATCGTTAACTCAATCAACGATTATTAAATTTAATGAAACCTTAAGAAAATTAGTTAAAAATCAAGATAGTATAGCCAATCGAATACAAACCTTAGAAAATAACATGCAAACTACCATGTTAGGCATGCGAGATTTAATCAGATTCAACACGATTCACAACCAGATAATATCAATCCTTACCTTAATTCAACAACGTTAGAAAATGCAGTAACCTTTGCAAAATTAAGTACCCTACATTCAAGTATCATAGAACTAATTGATTTATTAAAAGAATTACTGAGAATAAGATAAATTCAAAAAACGATCAAGACAATTTCACACATTTTTACCAAAATTTAATAGCCTAAGTGCACTTTGTTATAAATATCCTATTGCACATATTTCATATATATATACCACCACTATTAAACAAGTTTACTTATCACCACACACTACAATTTATATTATTTAACAGTTTATACTAAATAATTAATGTTATTACATTCGTATATTTTAAGTGTTCTCGTTCTTGTATTTTTAAATGTAAAACATCATTTTATTTTTATTAAGTGACAATTTTTAGCAAATTTTATATTCGTGACAAATGTTTAAATGTTTTACTTTAGCTTAGATACACAATCTACAATTCAGTTTTAGGTATGTAATTATTAAAAATATTTTTCAAATTCTATAGCTAATGTTTTGTAGAACATAATTGATAATGGTCCTGATGACCGAAACGCGTCTTGAAAATAAAAATAATAAACGCAATTACAAATTGTTATAGTTATTCTACCTACTTTTTGAAATAACTATATGTATACATTGACCAACGTCCAAGAAATTACAATGTTATATATATATATATATATATATATATATATATATAAAGAAACTAATAATTATGAAATTATTAGAAACAATAGAAAATGCGCTAAGTGATTTGCAACAATGTAAATGAAAGACAATTCATTCAGTTTATTAACATTCATGGGAACGGAAACGCTACTTTTTGCACAGAGATAAGTCACACTGCAGATGTCAGGTCACAGGCGGTCACAGACAGTCACGTACCAAGATTACTGAGAAGTAAGCTCGCAACAAAGTAATTATGAATAGCATTAAGATCGCAACATTGTATTATGAATGGAGTCAAGTGTAAGCAGACATTAGGTCTGCAAGTTCCCACAGCCATGTGAGGGGGTAGGGATATTATAAAAGGCCCGGGAGCCCCAGTCGACGACAGTTAATCCATCGTTCAGCTTTTACCTTGCAGTTCGTAGATTACTCATTTTGTACAATTAATTAATTAATTTCGGACTTAGAATAATATTTCAAGATTGTCAAAATTCTAATTAATTTCTGTATAACAAATAAATAAATGTGTTAAGAAGTTGGAAATGTCTTTTTAAAAAAGACCGCTCCCAGCCACGAACCTTAACTTGCGTACCTACCAAATCGTTACTAATTATTTCTAGTCAGTGGAACATAAATAATCTCTGTTGCCGGATATTATAATTTGTTATTAATCCAGGATAGATATTACAATTATTTAAGAAATGGCAATATAGTAATTATAAAGACAATAATCGCATTTTCAACAACATTTTACTTGATTATTCAGTTCTAGTCGCACCCTAAGTGTTTTAAATTCGCAGATAGAGGGCATTGTACCAATATGTTCATACCTAAACTTAACTATTATATGTCGTAATACATTTTAATTGTCAAATTCTAGTATAATATATCTAATAGATCATTATGGCTAGAATTAAGTAAAGATTAATAAACAAAAACTATGAAACACGGTCTCTTTCTCTCTCAGGGCACGTTTAATTTAAAACACGTTCTTTGCAAAAGTTTGCGTACGGTAATTCACATTTAAATTGTACAAATTATGGGTGGGTTCTAAGTATAAGCTCATCACTTATTAAGAGAGGTTTCTGTACACCAAGTAACTTCCTAGGATAGGAAACATAATACCTAATAAACTTATTCAAAACTAAATTGTTTTTACAGACACAGAATAAATACCTTGATCTCCTCTTCAAAGCGTTCTATCTTCGGGCCCAGTGCATGAGTTCTATCTTGTAGCAGAAATAGCAGGAATTTTCCTAGGTTTCACTCACTGTCGCGCACCCACGCATAAGATGCTTTTACAACCATAATACTGCTGATGCACTATAACACAATCCCCTCGCTTAATGCCAGACGATTTATTAATCGCTCGCAAGCTTACTCTAATAACATATTAATTCACAGACAATTTACTCTAACAATTCCCGCGTTAGGTCCTTTTAGGTACCGGTTAGACACGTGTATTCCTTGCTGTCTGCCCTCATACTGCTTAATCTGCACTGTTGCGTAGCACATCCGGTGCTCCAGTGCTATCTGCTATAATGATGCACGTACAGATGGAGTTCTGTGTGTGATTTGTCCCTATATCTAAGTACCTCGCTACAACTATGTTCCAATTAACTATTTTGGACACAACCCAAACGTCCAGTCATAGTATTACGGTTCTGTATTCGAAACAATGCACTATAAAATGAAAAATTCATGAAGTATTCACTTGTGCGTCTATTTATATTCGTTGAATACCAAGAGATTGATCCCTAAATGAAACTAACTTAGGGTTGGCGTGGTCTTATTTATTTTAGTCAAAACGAAATTTGAGATACATGAAGCTTAATTATCTATTTTAAGTAATACCGAAAGAGAATCATGTACACACAAAACAATCATTCATTTTCAATTGAGTAAATGTAGTGTTTACCGCAAATTAAAATAAGCATATGACTAGACAAATAATAACCTAACTTTTATTTTTTTTCATCTCTACTCATATTTAAAAATTTTTTTAAAATTTCATTATTAAAAAAATTAATTGCGGGAGCTTGTTACATTATGAATACCTTACTTATATTCACAAACTGTGACTTTGGTTGCAAATTCTAAGAGGATTTTACGATAGGATTATTTTTCTTTAATTTACTTCATCCTGGTAGTTGGTACACATGCCCTATTAAAGCATTTTCCTTATGTTCCAGGTCAAACAAGTTGGATATGCGTTATACAAATCTAACTGGTACATGAAGTATTCTCGAAAGATGCGAAGACCTGTCATTCTGGTAATCCAAAGTTGCAATCAAAGAATTGTATTTACTGCTGGCGGATTATTTGAAATAAATGTCAGATCGATACTATCAGTATGTCAATGCCATTTTTCAATACAATATCTAATAATGTTTCCTTGTTTTAGATATATAAGGCTTCCTGGTCAATATGCAATTTAATGAACGCACTCAAATGAAAGCTTGAACGAACACAAGAGTAGGTATACAAGGGACGTACAAGCGCAAAAAGTGCAATTTTCCCATGTATGTGCTTATGGAAAAATCTAAGCTCATTTTGCACTTTTTTGTACCATGCGTTGAAAATCCTTAAAAATCTTCGTCGCATACATCTTTGATCGTAACCCAATAAAATCTGTCATAAGTCGTCCATTATTTTCGTCTTTCATCATACCCAATACTTTTTGGTACCAAGCATTGAAATTCCCATAAGGAGGATCATAAAATAAATTCAGGTCATTTTTCAGCCCAACATCCTGACTGGAGGATTCTATTACATTCAGGTTTTAAGAATAGGATAACACTAATATAAACTATATAAAATTTTATTGAGGATAACATATTTACAATCAATATTCTATATTTGTAATAAGTATTATATTTCTTCTTGCTCCATAATCGAATAATGTCCAAAGGTAGTGTTGCATATGAACCAGGTAGTAAGTGGCGTTTATCATCATGCGGTCTTAAAGCAATCTTCTCCTGAGCGATGTTGTGAACCTGATGCTTGGATGATTGAATTAGACTCTGTGTCACAAATACTTCCTTGTAATCTTCTACACAGTCGACATGATCCTCAAACGTTATTTTATTCTTTATTACTGATCTTTTAATCTCTTTAATTTTCTTTTTAACACCAAAGTCTCAGATACCAGGTGATTCTTTTTCTTTTCGTAAGAGTTCAGTTTCTTCTTCTTCCACTGTCTTAAAAATTCTTGTAGCATACACCTTTGATCGTAACCTAATAAAATCTGTCATAAGTCACTCATTTTTTCTCGTTTTTCATCATCCCCAATACTTTTTTGTTAATTAGCAGAATTCCGTAATTGTTGTTGGAAGAATAGTCGGAAGTATCGAAACGTTGCTGACAGTCCCGCTTCATAGTTTCATAAGAATCCTGATATATTATTTTATAAGTTAGACTATCCGTATTTGTGTAAAGAACTCGGCACCCATTCCCAAAGGCGGCGTTCATATATCCATAGTCAAAATCGTAGATATATATATATATATATATATATATATATATATTGCTGTGTTTCCTGTATTAAAATCGAGCCTCACGAATTGGGCACCAAAGAATGCTGTGAAACCTACAAAATCCGTGAACTACGCTTTTCGAATCGAGCCTCACGAATTGGGCGTCAAGAATGCTGTGAATCCTACAAAAAGCTATTCATTACCTTAACTGTGTTGGTCCATTGACTTTCTTCTGTTAATCGCCTCGGCTGCTCCTCTAGATAACTTTCATCCTCAATCATAAAAAAAACAAACACATTCCTATCACAAACATCAACGTTAACTCTATTTACATCAATATTCACAATACATTAAAATTTCAAAATTAAAATTCAGCATAAATTTTAATATCAAAAATTTTCAAGATTAAACTTGTTATCATTTTCAAGTGCATCCAGAATTAAAGTCCTTGTAGGATGCCTACTAATTACTATAACAATATATGCAGACCGGAGTCTGAGTACAAAGGGAGCATCTACCACCCCTTTACGTTAATTAACCAGGTTCGTCTAATTGAGCTCAAAGACATACCCAAATTTTCATCATAATCCAGAACATCAATACTAAATACCCCTTTCTACTTAAACAAGCAAATTTCACCTTAAAATTAAAATATTATTGTTAGTACAATTTCACTACTGTCCATTTTAAAATAAACAAACTATAAAGTTATTCAACACACTCCAAAATATCAAAGTTCGAACAAAATAGTATAATTTACCTGAAGGTTACTGCACTCGTAGCTTCAATGTACATCGTCCCTTTGTTAATTACACCATTCCAACTGGGTTATATTTACGGCTTCTGATTCTCAACGCTTTTAAAATTTTCTCCATCACCATTTATTTAAAGTTGTTTCTGGGCTTTTCCGGAACTCATCTGTGTATATTTAAACCTTGTTTTGTGGATCCAGACACCTTTATGCACCATTTAAATTATTAATACCCCCGAAAAATAACAAAGAAATTCATACTTCTTTCACCAATATACGCCAAAACTGCCTACTTTTGTGTATTTATTTGTCGTTGTAAATTTTATCAATTGGTACTGTGATACTAAACTTTATTACCTTGTATCTTCTTTTCTAAGTGCACTAAAGTACATTCAGTGTAGCACGTAAAAACAAGCTGTTTTAAATCACCAAATATTCGAGCAAACTGTTTAAATTTTTTAATATTAAAACCGGAAAACTAAAAAGCACTGTTTAACGCGTTGAATCAAGTCGAAGATCTAAGAGAGATTGTTCATATTCCCCTGGGTATATATAGAGGTTAGCCTGTCTGTCGGTCGAGTCCCCAAAACGGGCAATTCTAAAGAATTTCGCTGGCTAGGTTCCCATTCCGCAGCTCGGCATGCGATTTTTACGAATTTTGCACTCGCCCCAGTTAAATCTCAGAAATTTCAACACGGCACGCAACGTCTGGAAATAACTAATTGAATTTTATACAGAAATGTTATTTTTACCTCTCAAATTTTGCCTTTTACTTTCAACCAATCGCAACCCCATGACGTTGCTCTACTCACGCCTTTTACTATATGTCTCGGTCTTGCGCATATTATCTGTCTCTATCTACCCTGTTCTTATTAGTGCAAATTGATATTCTTTATTATCGATTATTTCAGTCCATGTGGACTTGTGAAATAACCCACCTTTAGCATTTCCCGTAACTATTATGCGACGGTTTCTCCAAGATTCTCTGTAACCATTAATTATCTGCCAAATTTACGCAGAATGAGCCTTTTAAAAATACGCAGGTGTTCAAACATAATAACCCTTCTACGATTTGCATTTTATTGGGTTTTTCAAGTTTTTATAGATATTATATGTTACTAACGGTTCAATTAACTTCAATTAAAATTACTACCCTTTAATTTTTAGTGAATCCTAATTAAATATTCAATTATTATCTGTACGTTTTGTTTAATACCGGTTACTTAAAATAGAGTTAATTAATATAAATTTTGCACATAATTTCTCCTTGTTTCTTTACTAGGAATAATTAAATTACACGCAGAGCTTTTTAATACTGCTTCCTTTTTTTTATAGCAAGCGTCTTGTATATAATTTATCTCCCTTATTTTTAATGAAACGAATGAATTTTTATGCTTCACGCTTTTATTTAATACCGCGTACCTTTTCCCAAAGCTTCTATACGGTGATTAAAATTATTTGATGTGATTATTTAATTTTCTACCCTGGTCTAAATATGAGTATATATATATATATATATATATATATATATATATATATATAGTTTATTAAAATATATAATTTCATTGCCACAAGGTTTTCATCGAAAATTGTGATATTTTTGAATAGAGGGTTAGTTATCCTGGCTTCGGCCCCATATCTTCTTTCCCAGTTTTGCACAAGCTTCTGTATATTTTCCATCGTTTTCCCAAAGACAGCATTGTTCATTAGCTTGAACAAGTTCTCAAATTCATTCCGTGCTCGTTTCTGAAGTTCAGTATTGAGGTCAATGTAAGATTTTAGCCAGCAGCTTTGTTTAAACTTTAGTACTCGATAGATTCTTACTAATTTAAGCCCATTTTCCAAAGCTTGTTTTAGATTTCAGTAATGGATCACATATCTACTTTTAGCATTTAGTGTATCCATTAATTTGGTACTTTGAGTTTTTGATACAGCCTTCGAACAGAATGGGATGTCTTTATGTATATCATGGATAGATTCCGAATATTCCAAATCAACTTCTAGAATATAACCATCGTTAACATTATCAGGAACTGATGTCACGTCGATGTTGGTGTCCACCCATTCAAATCCTCCATTGCGCAAGGGCTGACGCATCGCCCATCCGCACTGACTATTAACGTCATAATTCATAAGATACACATCAGGTTTCAAAGAATCATAAAAGGAGAGATATTTATTGTTCGCCGATGCACGCCGTTCCGAACACACTTGACTAAGTCCTCCCCGTATACTATTTTCTATAAACAATAGGTGATCTATGTCGGTCAACAACTCAAGTTCCTGATGAGAATGCTTTAACATTCCATCCCAAGTGTATCCTGGAAAGGTGTAATAGTGGGCGAGGTCTAGTTCATAAGTTAAATGACAACTAGCACGGAATTGTTCAAATACTTCAGCCAATTGCATCACATTGGTCTTAAGGTATAAGTTTTGTATATTAAATGTTATCCATAGTGTTTGTGCATGCGCATACTGCTTCTTAGTAATTCCTCTACCTTCCAGCGTGTTGTAAAACTCTTCCTGACTAGGTAGTCAAGTGTAATCCAGCTTTTTAGACGAATCTATAAAATCATTTGGGTATACACTTTTTTTAGTTAGTAATTCAAACTTCTGATTTGTCAATCCATGAAATTCATTTTCTAATAACGGATATTCGTTTAGATATGAAGCCAATGTTTCTAAGGATGAGCTCATAAAGAGGAAGCTATCAATGAATTTATAGTTGACCAAGTTTTCAGGAATATATTTTGTAAATGAGATATATTTTCCTTTGTTACTAGTTACACTTCTACACGACCATCCAAATCTACAGGAATACTTTTAATTATGAAATGGCTACCACAACCACTCAAGTTGACGTTGAGGCGGTATTTTTATGTCCCTATAATATGTGTCCGTTGACAAGAAAACAAAAAGCTGCACCTACGACTGCAACACATTGTTACATTTGTGAGGACCGTTCAGTTTAGAGGATAAAAAAGTTCGAGGTCATAATAATTTAGTGCCGACTAAGAATTACAGAGGGCCGGCGCATGAGAGTTGTAATATTAAATATTAAGATTCTCATACTATTCCTATAGTTTTCCATAACTTGAGTGGTTATGATAGCCATTTCTTAATTAAAAGTATTGCTGTAGATTTGGATGGTCGTGTGGAAGTGTTGCCAGTAACAAAGGAAAAATATATCTCCTTCACAAAATACACTTCTGAAAACTTTATCAACTATACATTCATTGATAGCTTCCGCTTTATAAGCTCATTCTTATAAACATTGGCTTCATATCTAACGAATATCCGTTATTAAAAAATAAATTTTCTGAATTGACAAATGAGAAATTTGAATTAATAGTTAAAGATGGTGTATACCCATATAATTTTTTTCGATTCGTTTGAAAAGATTGGTTACACTTCACTACCTAGTCAACAAGAGTTTTACAACGTGCTGGAAGGTAGAGGAATTACTAAGAAGCAGTATGCGCATGCACAAAGGGTATGGATAACATTTAATATTCAAAACCTGGGGCAGTACTCTGACTTATACCTCAAGACCGATGTTATGCTATTGGCTGAAGTATATTAACAATTCCGTTCAAGTTGTCATTTAACTTATGAACTAGATCCCGCCCACTATTACACCCTTCCGGGATACACTTGGGATGGAATGTTAAAGCATACTCATGAGGAACTTGCGGTTGTTGAACAATATCGATCAGCTATTGTTTATAGGAAAGTGTATACGAGAAGGACATGGTCAAGTGTGTCCGGAACGGCATGCATCGGCAAACAATAAATATTTACCCCTTTACGGTTCTTTGAAACCTGATGTGGATCTTATGTATTATCACGTTAATAATCCACGTGACATCAGTTCCTGATAATGCTAACGATGGTTGTATCCTAGAAGTTGATTTGGAGTATTCAGAAACTATCCATGATGTACATAAAAACATCTCATTCTGTCCAGAGCACATTAATTCGAAGATTGGAAAACCGCCTGTATCAAAAACTCAAAGTACCAAATTAATGGCTACACTAAATGCTAAAAGAAAATATGTGATCCGTTATAGAAATCTGAAACAAGCTTTGGAAAATGGACATAAATTATCAAGAATCCATCGAGTACTAAAATTTAAACAAAGTTGCTGGCTAAAATCTTACATTGACCTCAAAACTGAACTTCGAAAACGAGCAAGGAATGAATTTGAGAAGAGCCTGTTCAAGCTAATGAACAGTGCTGCCGTTGGCAAAACGATGAAGAACAAGCGAAAACATTGTAATGTGAAACTTTTGCAAAACTGGGAAGGAGGATATGAAGCCGAAGCCAGGACGTTCAGCCCGTTATTCAAAAATGTCACAATCTTCAATGAAAACCTTGTGGCAGTGGAACTTCTTAAATCTGAAATATATTTTAATAAACCTTTATATGTTAATATGTGCATTCACAACATAGCCAAGTTAACAATCTAGGATTTTTATTATGGATATATAAACGCAACCTTTGGAGATGGGTGTCGAGTTCTTTACACAGATACTGATAGTCTAATTTATAAAATAATAAATCAGCATCCTTATGAAACTATGAAACGGGATTTTCAGCAACGTTTCGATACTTCCGACTATCCTTCCAACAACAATTATAAAATTCCGCTAATTAACAAAAAAGTATTAGAGATGATGAAAGACGAGAACAATGGGTGATTACTGACTAACTTTATTGGGTTACGATCAAAGATGTATGCTACAAGAATTTTTAAGACTGCTGATGAAGAAGAAGCTGAACTCTTACGAGAAGAGGAAGAATCACCTGGTATCCGAGACTTTGGTGTTAAAAGGAAAATTAAAAAGATTAAAAATCAGTAATAAAGAATAGAATAACGTTTGAAGGTCATATCGACTGTGTAGAAGATTACAAGGAAGTATTTCTGACGCAGAATATAATTCAATCATCCAAGCATCAAGTTCACACCATCGCTCAGGAGAAGATTGCTTTAAGTCCGCATGATGATAAGCGCCACTTACTTCCTGGATTATATGCAACACTACTTGTTGGACATTATTCAATTATGGTGCAAGAAGAAATATAATACTTATTACAAATGTAGAATATTGATTGTAAATATATTATTCTCAATAAAACTTTATATAGTTTATGTTAGTGTTATCCTATTCTTAAAACCTGAATGTAATAGACTCCTCCAGTCAGGGTGTTGGACTGAAAAGTGACCTGAATTGATCTTATGATCCTCCTTATGGAGATTTCAGTGCTTAGTACAAAAAAGTGTTGGGTGTGATGAAAGACGAAAATAATGGACGAATTATGATAGATTTGATTGGGTTACGATCAAAGATGTATGCGACGAGGATTTTTAAGACTGTTATGGGGATTTCAATGCATGGTACAAAAAAGTGCAAAATGTACCTTAGATTTTTCCATAAGAAAATACATGAAAAAATTGCACTTTTTGCGTTTGTACGCCCCTTGGATACCTACTCACAAGTAATGTTATAATCTCAACAAAATGCTGGCAGTTCAGCATAATCAATTTCTAAAAACTTTTAGCTAATGCATAAACTCTACTTGCCATTGGACGAAACCAACTTTCCAAAGGATTCCTTTTGTTTCATTTGCTTTAATTTCTTATGTTGGAGCTGGCATTTGTTACCAAATATTGGTTAATTAAAAATTAAAAGATACAAATCACACACTGCTTACTCTCAGCCTTTTGAGCAATCACAATAACCAAAACGAGTGATCTCGTTGAGCTACAGTGAACGACTTGCAATTCTTGAAAGTTCCCTCCATAAGATTGTGTATTTTTGTCTAAAAAAAATCAGGATCACTACAAGTTAAATCTATGCTCACAAAGGAATTTTTGATATAATTAGTGGGTATATTATGTGCTGTATAAAAAAAACATCAAATGTACTCTTTATTAAAAGGTATTCCGAAAGTGACTTGTCAATCTAATCACATGCTTCAAATTTAACTTGCAAACATATAAAATAGTTCTTCTACTCATATTAATTTTGACGCCGTCGAAGGTCAATTTTGACCTAATGCGATTATTTTGATAATGAGATCTTGTGGCTAAATCAAAATTAGAACTCTGGCAGTCCACATAAGTTTCTTTGTAAAAATTACAGGGTTTCACAGAGACATATAAAACGGACGACCCATTCCGACCCATTGGATGCGACTTTCTTCTGTGCCTCGAAAATTGCATACAATCATGAATGTGCGGAATTATTTGCTAAAGCTTATAAAAGAGTAGATACGATTGCAAAAGATATAAAGGGTTTCAAAACTACAGGGCTATATCCAAAAGATAGGAATGTATTTGAAGAGGAAGACTTTACTCCAATAACTGACTCACCAACTGCTGCCGGGGATAATATGAACCTACCAGCTTTAGTTGTTGATGCAAATACTTCACTTTTGGCAGGTCCAAGTTCCGTTGCTGGCCAAGTGGGTTGGTTGCTTTCCCTTAGCAAGCGTAAGAAGTCAATCTTGATTTCAAAAATGGCTTGAAGCAAAAAAATTATAAAATACTAGTAGGGTATAATCAAGGATCCTGTGACCACATTTCCACCAGCATCCACATTTCCACACACATCTGGACCAAAAAGTTTTCTTCGACTAACCATTTTTCATCTTTCGAGATAAATATCTTAAATTTTTCATCTTTCGAGATAAATGAGCATCCTCATTTCCACACACGAGATAAACCTATTTTTAAGATTTTTTACCGCTAACATTCTGCACCAAATAGTTTTCTTCGACTAGCCATTTTTTTATCTTTCGAGATAAACCTATCTTGTTTGGTATTAATTAACATTAGAATTTTCTCAGCTACCCAAATTTCTAAGAATTTTTAGATATCATCATCCCCAGGAGCTACCCTAATTTTAAGATTTCTTACCTGTAGCGACTTTTGAGCGTTCTTATAAAATTTTTTAGTCATGCGATACATCTTGTTAGTCTAAAATTTTATGTAGAATCCAAATCTGCAAACAGATTTGAAATCGGACCACGCTCTGCAAAGTTACACATATACCCTCTGCGAGATAAATCTTTCTCCACATTTCCACCCACGAGATAAACCTACCTTGTTTGGTATTAATTAATATTAGATTTTTTCCAGCTACCCATATCTCTTTAAATTTTTCAGATTGCATCATCCCTAAGGAGCTACCCCAATTTTAAGATTTTGTACCAAGATCAATTTCTAATCACCCCTCCTTTTAATATCTACAATCCTTTAACCAAACACGTAGCAGTATTAACATAAATTAAGCATGCGAAAATTTATTTTATTCGATTTACAGTTTAATAAACTAATTACAATTTTTACAAAGTATAACATTATTTCCTGTGTGTAGCCGAATCCAAGCAGGTTAACCTGTAACAAAAAAAAGATTAATGTGTTGTTTAAATAGACCTGTAATAAAAAGAGATTAATGTAAAAAAAAAGGAGACGTGTTTTCGGTTAATAAGACATATTATCGTTAATCTAACAATATGTTTTACCGTCCAGCGACACCACGTGGAGGTAAACACATTCCAATGTAATGGGTTTTAAATATGAGAATGGGGAGGTCAACTTTCACGTAATCATCGCGTGGTTAATAATTAAGAAAGCTGTATATAATTTTATTTTAAACGTGTATATCTTCTCCAAACAAATGCGGTTATTATAATAGGAAAGTACGCTAAATACAAGTCAATTAACAGCAATTAAATATTGCTTACTGACCTACCTTAATTAGGTTGCTGTGCTATTAGGAATGATGTTTAAGACTTCGTACGTATTTTCCGGATTATATGTTGTATTCTTTTTATTAAGTAATCGAATAAATCGTTCCTTCTGCTTCCAAAGAAACTCGGACACTCCATTGTCGACGCTGGCGTTATTTATGCGATAGCTAGCCATGCAGTTGTTAAACGCTGTGCTAATCATTTCTACGCCATCTTCGTTAGTAGCGGTAACTGATGCATTTTTATGTTTGTTGCTCCTTAAGTGTGCGGCGTACGTAGTTTTCCATTTCGAAATCGCATACTGTACACATAATTCGTGGTTGTTTCGTACAAGACCCTTTAACAGCTGGTGGCGTTGAACGTTTACTGCTTAATGACATACCGTGCTGTTTTTCCTTGTGTCGCTGTGAGCTATTCTCGTAAAAGCGATACCGCAAGACCCAGAGTTTAAGTACTTTGCTGCGGACGGCTTAACCCTGGGCGATGTTACACTACGACATTTGTTCTGGTGCCGTTTGAGAGCATTTTTCCAGGTATAGGAAGCACCGCAAGGGTTGCACTTATAAACGTTTGCAGGTACCATTTTAGTACAAAACAAAACCCGCACTATAGCACTTTGGTTAAACTTGTAATCGAACTAACTAAAAGCTTACTCGAGCGTACCTGATTTATGTTCCTTATAGAATGCATACCGAAGGTTTCGAAGACATCCGAACGAAGTTGAGGATTCGGCGGGGAACTAAATGATGTCATAATCCTCGCTGCTCGTCCAATACATTTAGCGCCAATGCATGCACCTGGACCGCTTCGTCGATGGTGCGAATGCCGTTAGTAGAAACACCGGAAAACGTCTTCCATGTTATACGGATCGTGTGCATATTAAAAATCCAAAAGAGCGGTAGCACACGCACACAAGTTGTCTGCAAGTCGTGCTGTAGAAGATGCAATGCTACTATAACCAAAAACACTTTAAACCATTACTAAGAAAATACCAACTTGTTGTCTACAGGATACTTACAACAATTTAATTTTAAATAACTTCTACGTCATACTTTAGGAAATGATAGGCTTGAATATTTTCCAAATGAATCACCAAGCGAAAGTATATGCTTAGCGGTATTCAAATTACCCATTAATTTCCCATTTTTACGACCGTGGTTAATTATAGATTAAAATTTAATTTGTGCACGTTCGAGCTTCCCGTAAACTAACATATTTTATAGCAACAATGCGCTGTATAATACATGCATACCCCTTCGCCGCGCTACTGCTATTCTTGTAATTGCTAGAAAAAGTCACTCTCCTTTTACTGTTAAGACTGGGCAAAGCACCATTTTTTGTATACTTTCTATAGCACATCGCGCACTTTTCGTCTGATAATTATGCTTCTGTAGGCTTTTACAATTTCGCATAGCGGTCGGCCGCACGTATTGATTTCTAGAACCGGTAAGTACTCGATATCGTCCAAATAGAGAATTAGATGCTCGATGTCTATCAATTTCCGATTCCCTCGTAAAAGGTAGAAAAACTCGGTCAATCATCCATTAAACTTTGACCCGCTACCGTTTTGATAATTTCCAAACATTTTTCGAACGACAATGGGCTGAGAATTTTTAAACCTCCGAGGGATCTTTAAGTCGTGGTCAATTACACATCCGAGCTACGCGTAAACTAACATATTTTGCAGCAACTGTATAATACATGCATACCCCTTCTCTGCGCTACTGCTATTCTTGTAGTTGCTTGGAAAAGTCAGTCGCCCTTTTACTGCTAGGGCGGCTAAAAGCACCATTCCATACTTTATTTATAAGTGTAGCACATCGCACACTTTTTTGTCGGTTAATTAAATTTTTGTTTATGTAGGCCTTTACACTTTCGCTTATTTAAACATCTAATACGACCGATTAACCACTTTCGATTATTCTAACGGGGAGCCACCATACATCCCACCGCACCGTTCTTTTTGAATCCAACGATCCTATGGGCTTCCACGCACTAACACCTGACGTATCTTTCCTACTATTTGTTAAACAAAAGCACCGGTATCACCATTGTGGACGTAAACAGATGTTTGTGGATGTGTACGAGAGTATGTAACCATATACATTAACCAGTCTAAGCTATTTTATTTAGTTCACGAAAACTACTATTTTTCTAAACCACAATTAATAATCGCCTTTATAGGTCCCACATTTCGACCATTACCCAATGACTGGTGCTACGTACATGGAAACTTTAATTTCTTATTGGAGAGAATTCTTATTCTCCCGCGCACTGCCGCGTAGTTGCATGCCTACCCCTTTTGGAGGTATATGCTCGTTATAGGTTGTAAGACCCTCGGTTTTACTTAACTACAATTCGTGAAACCCTTTAATCTTTTTAATCGTATCTTTCTCGCCTACATTACAGTAGGACTTAGCCCTATTACCAACAAATTCTAATACTGGACCCCCATTAAATACGTCTTTAATTTTCCCTGCAACTTTTTTTTGACAAGTGTTATATTGTATTTATTATACGCAGGGTAGTCACTCTTTTAAGATAAATATATTTTGCTAGGTATCAACTAATATTAAATTTTTCTAGGGACCCCAAATCTGTAAACAGATTTTAAATAGGACCACCCATACAAAGTTATGCGTTTTAAAGACCCAAATTATTAATTTTTGCTCATCTTTATTTAACACCATCTTTAGAACCCTTTTTTGCTACGCAAGACATATGCCTTAACTAACCATCTCCCGAGAAATCTAAAACCGATGTATCCCTCGAACACCACGTGGAGATAACACGTATACTCTGTCAACCAGGATAGAAGCCGGAAGGATTTGGAAGGTGGGAGAAGAACTTAAAATTATGGAATCTTAAAACTAATATATACAAATATAAACAACTATCTTATATCTTTACGCCCCATGCGTAGATTGTTGTACTATTAGGAATGATGTACCTTTTGTCATCTTCCCTCGATAAACTAATTTTATTAATAAGCTGCGTATGCAAATCGTATTCTTTTACTCCGGATACATACGCAGGCAAGTACTCGATACCATCCAAATAAAGGTTTGGATGCTTGGTGACTGTTAACATCCGCTTCCCTCGTGTACGCCCAGACACATCCCAGCCCATGAGCACCCCTGCGCATGCACACCTTGCCCATGCGCACCCCTGCGCGTGCACACCCCTGCCCATGCGTGCTGCCCATGCGCATCCCTCTCTGTGCGAGTGCTATTTCGGGGTAACGTCACAGCCTTTTATAAATAAAGAACAATGTTATATACTATTATAAAATGTTTATTCTGACATTATACATAACAAATTTAAAATATTTAATGCCAAGCATGGGGTCATTTAAACTTAATTTTAATACAAAGTTATACACAGAAGACAGTCCTTTCTTTATGTTTGTTTGGAGTGGCTTTAATTTTATCTAATTTTATTCGCAGCTTAAAATTTAAATCGATACCCAAGTCCTCTATCTCCTTTTCTAACCAATAGTTTGATACATAGAGACCGTCTAGGTTTTCGAATTGTAAAATGTACCGAAGTTTGCCTCTATATTTAAAGTCTTTGATTCCGCCGACAACCAGATCCATTCCTTCGTGTAATTCTTGCAGCTTGTGACAATCTTTTAATCGCAGCTTTCCCACTATATCCTGCATACGTATCTTGTTAGCTTGATCGACTTCTTCTTGTCGGTATTGGAGGAAATCCTTATTCTCCCACAGACTGTTGCGTAGTTGCATGTCCACCACTTTTGGGAATATATGGTTGTTATAGGTTGTAAGACCCTCGGTTTTAAATGATCCAAAAGGTTCTTTACTAGGCAAATATACAATGTTTAACGGACCCCCTTTGCGTGTGGTGTACGCAAAGATTACAAAACTGTTTTCACTACGAAATGAGAAACTTTTATTGCAGGTCGTGCACGATCGATGCGGTCAATGCGAGAAGCGAAACGAGACTTGTTGTAGAACGTGGATTTTCCAATCGATACCCAGTTGTTGAAGGATGCGCGCTAGCAACTGAGCTCCGATACTCGCGGCACTGGCTGCGTACTATGGTAAACTCAAGGTTTTTCCACTCTTACTAAATTTCAATACGCGCAACGGATTTAAAAATAATTAACAAACTCAATGAGATAAAATTTAGGTTTAAATATTTACACAAAGACGGAACAGTAAGAAAGGCTCTTTTAGTTATGTTGGCGTCCTTGTGGAAAGGATGGTACTAAATCCATATACTTTTTAAAAGGTTATTCTAAAAACGTATTTATCGAAATGGTAGATAACATAGACGAACTAAGAAATACGGGTTTTGTAACCTTGGCGTACACCACATGCAAAGGGTTCCGCTAAACATTGTATATTTGCCTAGTAAAGAACCTTTCGGATCATTTAAAACCGAGGGTCTTACAACCTATAACGACCATATATACCCAAAAGTGGAGGACATGCAACTATGCAACAGTGAGTGGAAGAATAAGGATTCTCTCCAATACCGACAAGAGGAAGTCGATCAAGCTAACAAGATACGTATGCCGGATATAGTGGGAGAGCTGCGATTAAAAGATTGTCACAAGCTGCAGGAATTACACGAAGGAATGGATCTGGTTGTCGGTGGAATCAAAGACTTTATATATAGAGACAAACTGCTGTACATTTTGCAATTCGAAAACCTAGACTTGGGTGTCGATTTAAATTTTAAGCTGTGAATAAAATTAGATAAAATTAAAACCACTTCCAGCAACATAAAGAAATGACTGTTTTCTGCGTATAACTTCGTATTAAAATTAAGTTTAAATGGCTCCATGCTTAGCATTAAATATTTTTAAATTTTGTTATGTATAATGTCAGAATAAAAACTTTAGAATAGTAATACATTGCTCTTTATTTATAAAAGGCTATGAAATCACCACGAAATAGCAGTCGCACAGAGAGGGGTGCGCATGGGCAGTGGTGTGCATGGGCAGTGCGCATTGGTAGGGATGTGTCTGGGCGTACACGAGGAAAACGGAAGTTAACAGTCATCTAATTCTTTATTTGGGTGGCGTGGAGTACTTGCCAGTGTATGTATCCGGAGTAAAAAACACGATTTGTATACGCAGCTTATTAATAAAATTAGTTTATCGAGCGAAGATGACAAGTGCAACATCATCCCTGGAAGCATATCAACCTTCGCGAGGGAGTATAAAGATATAGGTCTAAGATAGTTGTTTATATTTGTATAGATTTTGTAAATCTATTGTATATATTAGTTTTAAGATTCCATAATTTTTAAGTTCTTCTCCCACCTTCCCTTTTTCCAAATCCTTCCTGCTTCTTTCCTGGTGGACAGAGTATACGTGTTATCTCCACGTGGTGTTCGCGGGACACAGCGGGTTTAGATTTCTCGGGAAATGCTTGGTTAAAGCAAATGTCTTGGGTAACGAAAAAAAGATTTTAAAGATGGAGTTAAATAAAGATGAGCAAAAATTAGAGGTTTGGGTCTTTAAACGGTTTAAGTTTGTAAGAGGTGGTTCTTTTTAAAATCTATTTGCAGATTTGGGACCCTAAAAAGTCTAATATTATTTGATACCACACAAGATATATTTATCTTGAAAGAGTGACTACCTTCGCGGATAATAAATACAATATGCCGCTTGTCAACAAAAAAAGTTGTAAGGAAATTCAATGACGAATTTAATAGGGATCTAGTATTAGAATTTGTTGGTAGTAGGACTAAATCCTACTGTATTGTATGCGAGAAATACACGATTAAAACATTAAAGGGGTCTGACGAAGTGTATTAAGAATATTAATGTAAATAATTTTAAGGACATTGTACATAATAATTCTGGTGCCCTTATGCATAGCGTGGTGTGTATTCGAAGTCATAAACACTAACTTTATACTCAATTAATTAATAAAATTAGTTGTCGGGCAGGGATAACAAAAGGTACGTCATCCGTACTTATATATGTATATATTTTATTGTGCATGTATATGGTAGCATGTATGTTAGTTATAAGACATACCCACCATCCCCATCCTTAATAATCCCTTCGCTCCTGGCGACATGTGTTTACCTCCACGCGGTGTCGCTGGACGGTAAAATATTGTTAGATTAACGGCAATATATCTTATTGACCGAAAACACGTTTTGCCTAGTAAAGAACCTTTCGGGTCATTTAAAACCGAGGGTCGTACAACTTATAACGAGCATATAATATTCCCAAAACGGGGGTGGGGAATGCAATTGCGCAACAGTGCGTGGGAGAATAAGAATTCTCTCTAATAAGAAATTAAAGTTTCTATGTACGTAGCACCAGCCATTGGGAAATGGTAAAAATGTTAAACCTATAAAGGTGATTATTATTTGGGGTTTAGAAGAATAGTAGTTTTCATCCACAAACATCTGCTTACATCCACATACGGACATGGCGATGCCGGTAGTTTTTGTTTAACAAATAGTAGAAAAGATACGTTAGGTGTTAGTGTGTGGAAACCCATCGGATCGTTGGATTAAAAAAAAACGATGCGGCGGAATGTATGGTGGTTCCCGTTAGAATAATCGAAAGTGGTTAGATGTTTAAATATGCGAAAGTGTAAAAGCCTACATAAGAAAAGTTTAATTATCAGACAAAAAAGTGCGCGATGTGCTATACTTATAAAGAAAGTTTAGAATGATGCTTTGCAGCGATCCTAAATTATCATCCGCATAAGCTATATCCAGAGCTTCAGACAGTAAAAAACCTCGCCTAAAATAAATAATATATATATATATATATATATATATATATATATATATTGCTGTGATACCTCCAATATCCGTGAACTACGCTTTTCGAATCGAGCCCCACAGATTGGGCGTCATGTTTGCTGTGAAACCTCTTGAATTACCTGGTCCGTAGAGTTTCTTCCGTTAATCGCCTCGGCTGCTCCTCTAGATAACTTTCATCCTCATACATAAAAAAACAAACACATTCCTACCACAAACATCAACGTTAACTCTATTTACATCAATATTCACAATACATTAAAATTTCAAAATTAAAATTCAGCATAAATTTCAGTATCAGAAAATTTCAAGACTAAATTTATTACCATTTTAATGTGCATCCAGAATTAAAGTCCTTGTAGGATGCCTACTAATTACTATAACAATATATGCAGACCGGAGTCTGAGTACAAAGGGAGCATCTACCACCCCTTTACGTTAATTAACCAGGTTCGTCTAATTGAGCTCAAAGACATACCCATATTTTTGTCATAATCCAGAACATCAATACTAAATACCCCTTTCTACTTAAACAAGCAAATTTCACCTTAAAATTAAAATATTATTGTTAGTACAATTTCACTACTGTCCATTTTAAATAAACAAATTAGAAAGTTATTCAACACACACCAAAATATCAAAGTTCGAACAAATAGTATAATTTACCTGAAGGTTACTGCACTCGTAGCTTCAATGTACATCGTCCCTTTGTTAATTACACCATTCCAACTGGGTTATATTTACGGCTGCCGATTCTCAACGCTTTTAAAATTTTCTCCATCACCATTTATTTAAAGTTGTTTCTGGGCTTTTCCGGAACTCATCTGTGTATATCTGAACCTTGTCTTGTGGATCCAGACACGTTTATGCACCATTTAATTATTAATACCCCCGAAAAATAACAAAGAAATTCATACTTCTTTCACCAATATACGCCAAAACTGCCCTAAAGTACATTTATTGTAGCACGTAAAGAACAAGCTGTTTTAAATCACAAACATATTCGAGCAAACTGTTTAAATTATTTAATTAAAACCGAAAAACTAAAAGCACTGTTTAACGCGTTGAATCAAGTCGAAGATCTAAGAGCTTCTTCATATTCACCTCCGTATATATAGAGGTTAGCCTGTCTGTCGGTCTGTTCCCCAAAACGGACAATTCTAAAGAATTTCGTCTGCTATGTTCCCATTCCGCAGCTCGGCATGCGATTTTTACGAAATTTGCACTCGCCTCAGTTAAATCTCAGAAAATTTCCACACGGCACGCAACGTCTGAGAATACCTAATTAAATTTTATACAGAAATGTTATTTTTACCTCTCAAATTTTGCCTTTTACTTTCAACCAATCGCAACCCCATGACGTTGCTCTACTCACGCCTTTTTACTATATGTGTTTCGGTCTTGCGCCTATTATCTGTCTCTATCTACCTTGTTCTTATTAGTGCAAATTGATATTCCTTATTATCGATTATTTCAGTCCATGTGGACTATCTGGGTTAAATAACCCCGTATCGCACCTTCTCGTGAATATTAAGCCCCGGTTTCTTGAATTAAAAGTAAAGTAAGTGTTATTAAATATTAGATTAATGGTTGATATTAAAGAATTTAAATCAAAGTTACAATGTGGTAGAATAGTATTCCATTTTTCGGTGATAATTTTTATAACTAACTCTATGGGGATGTTGGTAAACAGAGAACGGACATCTAGAGATACAAGAATGTGGTCAGGAGGTAATTGAAAATTTCGATATTTATCAACAAAGGAAAACGTGTCTTTTAGGTTCCAACTTTCTAGGGGAAAAGAATTTTGTAAAATTTTGGACAAGAAAGAAGCTATATTGTATGTTGGGGTGTTAATACAAGAGATTATCGGTCTTAGAGGTATGTTAATTTTGTGGATTTTTGGCAAATCATAATATTTGCCTGGTATACAGTGGTGTTTTGTTAAGTCATTTTTTTCAATTTTGGTAATCATGGAATGTTCATACAAGAATTTGATATGATCGTTGACCTTTTTTTGTATAATGAATGTGGGGTCTTTCGTGAGTTTTTTATAAGTTTCTAAATCGTCAAGCAACTCGTTGGATTTGTTTAGATAGTCTTGTTTATCTATTATAACGGTAACAGAGCCTTTGTCAGATTTGGTTACATAAATGTTAGGGTTATTTTTGAGGAATGTGTTGGTTGTGTTAAACATACGGGTATTTATATCATTCTTTCTGATATTGTTATATTGAGGATTTGTGTAAAAGTTTGTAATTAAATTAGTGACTCTCGATCTTAGTATTGTCTTTTCTTCTATTGGTTTGTCAATAGCTTCAAGGATTGATTCAATGTCGGCTAGTAATTTACCAATTTTGACGTCTGTAGTTGACATTTCAATATTAAAATTTGGACCTAAGGATAAGAAACTTTTGACATTTTCTGGCATGGCTATACTACTGTGGTTGACTAACCATTTGCTATTATCTATATATAATTGTTTGTTATTGAATTGACTTTGTTGTAGAGCTTGGATTTTTTTGATATTTCGTTTTTTGACTGATGTGAAGTGCTTATTGTAAGTAACTATTTGTTTATTGTAAAAATTATTGAAAGTGTTTGATGGTATACAATCTTGAAGATGTTCTTTAATTTGGAATAGTCTCTTGGTACAAAAATAAATAACAGTATGTGTGACTTCTATTTCCATTGTCAAAATGCGTTTTTGTAATCTGCTGTTAAAGTTTTTAATCTTACAGTTGATACGGCTATCTCTACATAGGAGCAAATTTTGTGTACCTTGTAGGGTGTTTAATATATGATGAGGTATCAAGTTTTCTCTTCGGCATCTTTCCAAGAAATTTCTACGGTTATATAAATTGGCTAGCCTTTTGTTAACGTTAGCCCACTGTTTCATGTTCTTGCACACTTCTTCACCAAATTCTCCACGTATGCCTTGATAGAATCCCATGAATGTTAATGATTTTTGTAGTTTCTCGAACGGAAGTAATATAAATATAGTTATTATGTTTTTTGGGATACACTCGTTCGTAAGACACGTTTTCCTTTGTTGATAAATATCGAAATTTTCAATTACCTCCTGACCACATTCTTGTCTCTCTAGATGTCCGTTCTCTGTTTACCAACATCCCCATAGAGTTAGTTATAAAAATTATCACCGAAAAATGGAATACTATTCTACCACATTGTAACTTTGATTTAAATTCTTTAATATCAACCATTAATCTAATATTTAATAACACTTACTTTACTTTTAATTCAAATTTCTATCTTCAAATATTTGGTACCCTATGGGTTCACCCTATCTCCCATTATTTCTCAAATTGTAATGGATTATATGTTAGAATCAGTCATAGATTTATTACCGTTCGACATTCCCTTTATAGTCAAGTATGTTGATGACATCTCGTGTTCCATCCCTGAGTATTTAATAGAATATACTCTATACATATTCAATAGTTTCAATTCGAAATTGGTTTTTACTTATGAAAAAGAAGTTAACTACAGTATCCCTTTCCTTGACACCATAGTCAATAGATCTCTTACGAACAATTTGTATTTCGACATATACAAAAAACCTACAGACTCCGGTAGGTACTTAAATTATCATTCCAACCATTCTTATAATCATAAACTTAATACTATAACATGCTTAAAGGACCGGATTACAAAAATTTGCGAACCACATTTAGTCAAAACAAATTTAAAACAATTAGAACATACTCTACTAAACAACGCATATCCAAAACCCCTACTGAAAAGATTACTTTACTCTAACAACCTACAAACTTCAACACTAGACCGACCACTAGTTACAAAATTCAAGAAATTACCATTTATTCAAAATTTAACTCCTCAATTAAAAAAAATTTTAAAACAACCAAATATTCTTATAGCTTGTACATACGATAAATCGATAGGGAGGTTGTTTACCAAACTAAAAGATAATACAGATAAATTATTATTCAGCAATATCATATATCAAATAGAATGTAGTTGCAATAGAACCTACGTGGGCCAATCCAAGCAATGGCTAAAAAACCGCATAATTCAACATAGAAGTGACGCCAGGATTGGTAAACAAAATTGTGCATTGTCGCTCCATCTAAATTCAACAAGTCACATAGCGAAATTTGAAGATATCAAAATTCTAGATGTTGAAAGCAACTACCATAAGAGACTATTCTTAGAATCTTTTTACATTAAACAACAATCAAATCCTATCAACAATAAACATGACACAAATAACCTGAGTGTAGTGTATTCAGCACTTTACAAATTCAACGACAACCATTTCCGCAGACAGACACATTAGATCCTTTGCATCTCCTTCAAATTATCCATAATATAGTCGCCTTCCAATCATCTTGTTCGTTACTATTTCAAAAATACCAGAAATAACATCTACATATTGTACCTCCTTTTAACATCACTACAGCAGAGCTACGATTTTAAATTATTAGAAATAGTCAACTTTGAAAAATTGATTTCATGCAATTTTATTTTCAATCACTCATAGTTATGTCATCAATTAGTACATGTATTTACAACTTTAGTCATTAGTAATTGTGTAAGTAGTTTAGTTATACCTTGTTAAAATATTGTAATCACTATCTTCATCAATTTTCAGTCTATGAATAAGGCATAAATGTCATGCCGAAACGTCAGAACATAAATTACAATTTGACACGATAGTTGTTATTTTACGAACGAGTGTATCCCAAAAAACATAATAACTATATTTATATATATATATATATATATATATATATATATATTATTTATTTTAGGCGAGGTTTTTTACTGTCTGAAGCTCTGGATATAGCTTATGCGGATGATAATTTAGGACCGCTGCAAAGCATCATTCTAAACTTTCTTTATAAGTATAGCACATCGCGCACTTTTTTGTCTGATAATTAAACTTTTCTTATGTAGGCTTTTACACTTTCGCATATTTAAACATCTAATACGATCGATTAACCACTTTCGATTATTCTAACGGGAACCACCATACATTCCGCCGCACCGTTCTTTTTTAATCCAACGTTCCGATGGGTTTCCACACACTAACACCTAACGTATCTTTCCTACTATTTGTTAAACAAAAACATCCGGCATCGCCATGTCCGTATGTGGATGTAAGCAGATGTTTTGGATGAAAACTACTATTTTTCTAAACCACAAATAATAATCACCTTTATAGGTTCAACATTTTTACCATTTCCCAATGGCTGGTGCTACGTACATGGAAACTTTATTTTCTTATTAGAGAGAATTCTTATTCTCCCACGCACTGTTGCGTAATTGCATTCCCCACTCCCGTTTTGGGAATATATGCTCGTTATAAGTTGTACGACCTTCGGCTTTAAATGATCCGAAAGGTTCTTTACTAGGCAAAACGTGTTTTCGGTCAATAAGATATATTGCCGTTAATCTATCAATATTTTATCGTCCAGCGACACCGCGTGGAGGTAAACACATGTCGCCAGGAGCGAAGGGATTATTAAGAATGGGGATGGTGGGTATGTCTTATAACTAACTTACATGCTACCATATACATGCACAATAAAATATATACATATATAAGTACGGATGACGTACCTTTTGTTATCCCTGCCCGACAACTAATTTTATTAATTAATTGAGTATAAAGTTAGTGTTTATGACTTCGAATACACACCACGCTATGCATAAGGGCACCAGAATTATTATGTACAATGTCCTTAAAATTATTTACATTAATATTCTTAATACACTTCGTCAGACCCCTTTAATGTTTTAATCGTGTATTTCTCGCATACAATACAGTAGGATTTAGTCCTACTACCAACAAATTCTAATACTAGATCCCTATTAAATTCGTCATTGAATTTCCTTACAACTTTTTTTGTTGACAAGCGGCATATTGTATTTATTATCCGCGGGGTAGTCACTCTTTCAAGATAAATATATCTTGTGTGGTATCAAATAATATTAGACTTTTTAGGGTCCCAAATCTGCAAATAGATTTTAAAAAGAACCACCTCTTACAAACTTAAACCGTTTAAAGACCCAAACCTCTAATTTCTTGCTCATCTTTATTTAACTCCATCTTTAAAATCTTTTTTTCGTTACCCAAGACATTTGCTTTAACCAAGCATTTCCCGAGAAATCTAAACCCGCTGTGTCCCGCGAACACCACGTGGAGATAACACGTATACTCTGTCCACCAGGAAAGAAGCAGGAAGGATTTGGAAAAGGGAAGGTGGGAGAAGAACTTAAAATTATGGAATCTTAAAACTAATATATACAATAGATTTACAAAATCTATACAAATATAAACAACTATCTTAGACCTATATCTTTATACTCCCTCGCGAAGGTTGATATGCTTCCAGGGATGATGTTGCACTTGTCATCTTCGCTCGATAAACTAATTTTATTAATAAGCTGCGTATACAAATCGTGTTTTTTACTCCGGATACATACACTGGCAAGTACTCCACGCCACCCAAATAAAGAATTAGATGACTGTTAACTTCCGTTTTCCTCGTGTACGCCCAGACACATCCCTACCAATGCGCACTGCCCATGCACACCACTGCCCATGCGCACCCCTCTCTGTGCGACTGCTATTTCGTGGTGATTTCATAGCCTTTTATAAATAAAGAGCAATGTATTACTATTCTAAAGTTTTTATTCTGACATTATACATAACAAAATTTAAAATATTTAATGCTAAGCATGGAGCCATTTAAACTTAATTTTAATACGAAGTTATACGCAGAAAACAGTCATTTCTTTATGTTGCTGGAAGTGGTTTTAATTTTATCTAATTTTATTCACAGCTTAAAATTTAAATCGACACCCAAGTCTAGGTTTTCGAATTGCAAAATGTACAGCAGTTTGTCTCTATATATAAAGTCTTTGATTCCACCGACAACCAGATCCATTCCTTCGTGTAATTCCTGCAGCTTGTGACAATCTTTTAATCGCAGCTCTCCCACTATATCCGGCATACGTATCTTGTTAGCTTGATCGACTTCCTCTTGTCGGTATTGGAGAGAATCCTTATTCTTCCACTCACTGTTGCATAGTTGCATGTCCTCCACTTTTGGGTATATATGGTCGTTATAGGTTGTAAGACCCTCGGTTTTAAATGATCCGAAAGGTTCTTTACTAGGCAAATATACAATGTTTAGCGGAACCCTTTGCATGTGGTGTACGCCAAGGTTACAAAACCCGTATTTCTTAGTTCGTCTATGTTATCTACCATTTCGATAAATACGTTTTAGAATAACCTTTTAAAAGTATATGGATTTAGTACCATCCTTTCCACAAGGACGCCAACATAACTAAAAGAGCCTTTCTTACTGTTCCGTCTTTGTGTAAATATTTAAACCTAAATTTTATCTCATTGAGTTTGTTAATTATTTTTAAATCCGTTGCGCGTATTGAAATTTAGTAAGAGTGGAAAAACCTTGAGTTTACCATAGTACGCAGCCAGTGCCGCGAGTATCGGAGCTCAGTTGCTAGCGCGCATCCTTCAACAACTGGGTATCGATTGGAAAATCCACGTTCTACAACAAGTCTCGTTTCGCTTCTCGCATTGACCGCATCGATCGTGCACGACCTGCAATAAAAGTTTCTCATTTCGTAGTGAAAACAGTTTTGTTAATGTCATGTGTGTTTGAATCGCTATTGATTAACTGCTTCGAGTTTTTCCACTTTCAACATGCTGTTTAAACTACGCCGCATAGTTTTAACACGTTTTGCGTGGAGTTAGTTAGATGCTACATAGTTTTTTCCGCATTAACACAACATCGTAAACAACCACAGGTAAGTGCTATAGTAAATGCTTTGATTGAGTGAGTTATTTAAAGACATTTAATTATTTTGTGCTTGTTCACACCTCTTAAATTAAATTAAAATAAGCTGTCCTCCAATCTCATTTTTTGAGCTTTCGAAATTACCGCAATCACCTTACATTTCTGGTGACTTCTCGCCGGATTTTTGAAATAAACAACAATCTTATAATTAATTATACCACTCGTCAAAGCAGTGACAGCCAGTTAGTATAGTTTATATCGTTTTGTTGTTTACAAGTTTTCTTATCTCTGCCGTGCAATTAGCTTCACCTTGTGTTATCGCTGCGAGACAATTAATATTGTCAGGTTTTCGTTCTTATTTTACGCGTTTGTTTGTTGTATTCATATTGAACCATGGCAGAAAAATTAAAGCGCACGTGTTTTCTTCGTAACATTGTCCATAATTCGCTGGATGAAATGTTTGATATTGCTCAGAATGCTACCGTTGATCTCGCGTTATTAGATTATTTCGTGTGAAATTTGCTTTATTAGAGAGCCTTAGAGAAACGTTCTTCACGCATCACAATTGGATCGTGGGTTCAACTTCTTCCGCTGGGGACGCGGATAAAAAATCTTTACTTGAAGACGTTATACAAAAAAGTTTTGACAGTAATTATTTTCAGATAAAATCTCTATATTATAAGCTGTTTAGTACTCAATCTTCTCAGGTTGAGGTTTCCTCGCCACCGCTAAATACCTCAAGATCAAAGGTATTATTACCACCGCTGACCATGCCTACATTTGATGGGGAAACCACGTTGTTCGAAAGCTTTATTGACCGGTTTGATAGTCTCGTATACTTTAATACCGACTTGTCTGACAGATAAATTTTCGTATCTTCAATCATCATTAAAAAATTCCGCAACAATTAAAAATTTGATCTAACCGCTGCTAATTATGCCTTTGCTTATACAAAACTTCGTGACAAATATTGTAATATTCGACGCATTACCGCTACTCTATGGAATAATATTGATAAATTTCCTAAATTAAACTCTGATAACCCCGTCGGTTTGCAAAAATTAGTGGATACTTTTGTGGACAACTTACAAGCGCTGAAAAATTTGGTCTTCCCGTGGATCATTGGGATTTTATTCTTGTACAAATGATATTGGACCGGTTGGATATACACACCGCTCGGAGTTTTGAATTACATCAAGACCCTACCGCAATCCCATCTTATAAAATGTTAATTGCTTCTGGTCACATGTTAACACTAGTGTAATAATTTCTGTTGGTGCGAAAAACTGTATAAGGTTTGTTGCTATTTCATTATCCCAAATAGTATCATTAAACCAAGTCTCTGTAATAACCATCACACCATAGCAATTATTAAGGACGAATTTGTCTCTAAACTCTTTCAGACGAGATCTGATGCTGCCCACATTTTGATAGTAAATATTTAGTTGCAAAAGAGGAAAATCTGGTTTATTTGTAACGTATAATGTTTGAAGGTATTATAGAAGGCGTATTGTTAATGTATTTGATAGTATCCTCCTCACCTTTAAAATGCTGCTCGTTGAGTTCAGCTTTCAGTGTTTCTTTGTTTGACTGTGGAGTAGGTAGCTATACGATAAGGCATAGAGATTAATTTGGCGCCATATTTTAGACCAGAATACCTATGGAACTATCGGTGCAGATAACTTTTAGGGGCTAGATTTAACAGCTCTCTTTTCTGATCTTAAAACAGCAACTAGAGCAGCATCTTGAATTTCAAGGGTGCTTAAAACCTGGGTAACAGCAGTCTTATCAAACTGTAGATGTTCAGGGGCCATAGCAGAATTAGATTTTATCAACTTTGTAGAGTATAATATGTCTACTTCTACCAATTCTCTGATAATTTTGGCATAAAAAGATTCGGAATCTGAAAATAGATTTTGAACCTCTAGATGACTAACTTCTTCTTTTAAGTTATGTATTTCCTTTTTCAGTATGCACAGAAAGTGATTTCAAGATCTGGTTATTAAATTTAATGGCACAATAACCAAGATTCATTTCTAAAATTAAAAATTTTTTAACCCTCACAAAGATCATCAAACGTTGACAATTACTAGTAAAACCTAAATACCTACCCAAGTTTTCAAAATCCTTTGCGGTATATCGAGTTTTTAAATTAAACAACCAGCTATACTACTACTACTACGACTGAGAATCTATTTATTTATTTTAGAAAAAAACTAAATCAAAAATATTTTTACAGTTTTATAATTATTAATCAAAACAAATTTAACTTATCGTACATATGAACTGAATTAAAAAATTTTGTTTTCTCCACCTTAAGCATCATCTTGTTCCTTATTGTCATCTTGCTCCTCATACCTGTTTTGTTCCTCCACATTTTTTTCGTATTGTTTCTCGTTATTGTCGTCTTCTTCCTATAACAAAATCCTATATGAAATGTATTCAGAGACACATCACTATCTTCAATATTTAATAATTTTCGTTTTTGTTTAATTGACTTCTAAAGAGGAGCAACTAAAAATAAGTCAATGATAGGTTAAGTCAGCGCCGCGGCGCTGACCTAATCTATCAATTTTTCCTTCTATATAACCTAAGTTCACAACTAACCTAACCTAACTCCAGACAACACTAGCCCAACAAGCCCAACTACCCTAACCTAACTCCAGACAACACCGATTAACCTAACTCCAAGCAATGTAAACTAACATAAACCCTCTCCTCTACCCTACTTTGTCCTTCTCTCTCCTCTCGCATCGACATACATCCAAACTATATCCGACATACACCCCACATATGTCCAGTATACATCCTACATATATTCCACATATGTTCAACATACGTCCAACATGTATCCAACATATGTCAGCCATGTCCGCCATGTCCAGCCTTTGAAATAAATCTGACCTAGATCGGGGCAATTTCACCCTATGAGGCAATTTCACCCTATGAGGCAATTTCACCCTGAGGCAATTTCACCCTATGAGGCAATTTCACCCTATAAGGCAATTTCACTCTAACCTAACATCCTACATATATCCGGATATATGTCGATGCGCACCCATGCCCAGTCCGACCTAGGTCGGATTAAATCCGACCTAGGACGGATAACAAAGCTGTTCCTAAACAAGAGAATGTAAGTGATATGACGGTAAAGGATGTTTATACTAAAAAGACATTCTTGGTGCATTTAAAAGCTATCTACGAAGAAAGTTCGACCGATTTGTTTCCGCTAGGCATGGTGTTAAAGCTAAGCTTCCGTTTTCTCTGCAAATAAGTAACAAGATGGGCCAGGGAGTAAAAGAAATCATTGGAAAAGACGACCTCGAAAGCATTCAGAAAATATTCCAAAATCCTACGTGTTCCGTACAAAGTGGCACTAGCAGATGTTAAGTTGGGAACTTTATTGAAAGAACTACCAGATACATTAGACGGACTCAGATTATTACTATCTTTTTGACATGGAAGTAACCCAAGATTTTGCTGGTATCTTTAGCAAGATGGAGATGTGTAATTTTTTAACTACAAACCATAACTTTTGGTACAAGGGCGAATACGAAGAAAACTGCAATATTATAGTTGACAACGATAAAACTGTAGAAATCGATTGTTTAACATGGCTAACAAGCAATGCAAGAATTAAAAGATACAACAAATTAGTGTGTCAGATAACAAGTCCCAGTGTTAATAAACAACTTGGAAATCATATACTAGATTTTTACGTTGTCCAGATGCACGTTTAAGGGAAACAGTCGCGTCTACTTCGGCTAAAGAACGTGATATTATGCGATTGAAGGCGAGAATATACAACTGTACAATTGGAAACTATGTCAGTGCGGAACGGGTGTATAATCCCTTAAAAAGACTGTTTAACCTTATTGGAAGATAGTAAGCTATACTTCCTAAAGGAGCCAATGTATTCGGTACCACTTGCCAAAATGTGGAGTAAGCTATCGGACAAGCTACAAAATAGCTGCTGTTTAGTGTATAATAACCTGCTACAGTACGTGTATTGGGGGAATAGCAAAATCAAAAAAAGGTAAGCCCTTAATTTTTAATATACGTCGGGAGAAGTTATGTATCCCCAATTGATATATGTATAAAGAAATAGAATAATTAGGAATTATTAGAAAGTGTTAAGAATACACCAAGTGAAGTGCAACATTGTAAATCAAGGACAATTTATAAAGTTTATTAACGTTCATGAGAACGGATGCGCTACTTTGTATCGCAGACGATAGTGACACTGCAGATGTCAGGTCACAGACGGTCACCGACGGTTAGGTACCGAGATTATTTAGAAATTAAGATTACAACAATGTAATTATGAATAGAGTTAAGAATAAGCAGACATGAGATCTGCAAGTTCCCACAGCCATGTGAGGGGGTAGGAATATTATAAAAAACCCAGGAGTCCCAGTCCCAGTCTCAGCTAGTCAAGTGATCAGCTTTTACATTGCAGTCCACTTACTACTCAAAATAGTACAATTAATTAGTTATTTTCGGACTTAAAATAATTTTAAATCAAAGTTTGTAAAATTTCGCAATTAATGTCTGTTTAAGAATAAAATTTGTTAATAAGTTTGGAAATGGTTTTTAAAAAGGCCGCTCCTAAGCCACGCATCTTAACTCGCTCTATTTACAAAATTCAAACCACCAACTCCTATAAAAAATTAAACCTATTGTGTATACAAAATAAACTGTACAGGATGCAATAGCTCATACATTGGAAACACAAAACAATATCTTGAAAAAAGAATCTATGAACATAAAAACTCAGCCAGAATGCATAAAAGAGATACAGCCCTCACTAACCACGCGTTAAATAAAATGCATAACTTCGACTTTGAAAATACTAGTATAATAGACCCAGAAAACATGATACCAAACCAAATACATTAGAAATAATTCACATGCAACGACAAACCAATAGCATATGGTATAATATATATATATATATATATATATATATATATATATATATATAAAGACAAGTTATTTGCAGTCCGCAATAAGAAAATAGTATATAAAGTAAGATGTATATGTAAACAAACTCTTATGAAAATAATAAGAGCCATTGACAAATACAAATCGGGCTGGTAGTTATATAGCCATTAACAAAACATTAGCTTTATTAATTCATAGGGGAGAAAACATCCACTGACCAATGGTTTCGGCTTGTTAGCCTCATCAGAGTGGACTGTTCCCAAGAACCCTATGAAGTAATCGAAGCTATTATAATGATATAATTTCGAAACAATCACTGTACTATGGCAAAAGTAAATAAAACCGCCATCAGGTGATAAAACACCAACACTACTAAAGTGTGGAAGTACAGAATTGAACCGAAACTACATAATAATGTCGCCACGAGAAGGTTTGTTACGTTAGCAAATAAATTTTGCTGTAACATTCCGCAAATCTCAAAGGCCCAACGTACTTTTATAGTCATTTTCAAAATTTATTATGTAGTTTCGGTTCAATTCTGTACTTCCACACTTTAGTAGTGTTGGTGTTTTATCACCTGATGGCGGTTTTATTTACTTTTGCCATAGTACAGTGATTGTTTCGAAATTATATCATTATAATAGCTTCGATTACTTCATAGGGTTCTTGGGAACAGTCCACTCTGATGAGGCTAACAAGCCGAAACCATTGGTCAGTGGATGTTTCCTCCCCTATGAATTAATAAAGCTAATGTTTTGTTAATGGCTATATAACTACCAGCCCGATTTGTATTTGTCAATGGCTCTTATTATTTTCATAAGAGTTTGTTTACATATACATCTTACTTTATATATATATATATATAAAATATACAGACCAGAAATTTTATATTGTTATGCTAGGGTATAACAATAGCCATAGGTGGTTTGTTGCGTGTATCCTTAGGAATAATCACTAACTTGAATTGAAATACAAACAATGTAGTTATAAAAATATAAAATCGAGAACACAATAGCAATGTTAGCGATGTTAGATACAAAAGTGGACTAACATTAAAACGTATAAACTAGTTGCTTCTTATCTATAAGGGTGATAATAATTTTGTAGAATGGCATCTGTATCAAATTTTTGGAATAAACAGAGGTAATATTTACTGAGGAAAGAGTTATGTATTGTTTAGTAGGTTAAAATAAACATTTACGAACCCGTCCTGGTCCGTTTTAGAATTGATGGCGTTGGTGTTTTTTTGTATGTGGATGCTTTCCAAAAAACCTCTAATATTATCGTTAGCCTCAGTACCTAAAATGTTAACTTAGCAAAATCAAACTGGTGACATTTATCAATAGCATAAAGCGCGAGTGCTGTACTTTTTTTGTTATTTGTTTTAATAGTGTATTTATGCTCGTATATTCTTTTGTCTAGATATTGTTTAGTGTTACCAATGTACACCCCTGGACATTCTAAGCAGTTAATTTGGTAAATAGTGTGGGTTCTGTACTTTTTATCAATTATTGGCGTGAGCTTGGTGAAAATATATTTTTGTTGAGTTGTTTGGTTTATGGATCACCTGAATGTTGTATGCATTGAGACATTTTTTTATTTTATCAGAGAGTACCGGTGTGTACAAAATACCAATACGAGTTTTCTCCAATGTATGTTTATTTTTATTATAATTATTGTATATTTTATGGATTTTTGTTTTAATAATTGGTTCAGAAAATGATTTAGGGTATAGATTATTTCTAAGAATAGTTTTAACAATTTTGATATTTTTTGGCCTATGTTTATAATGGGCAAGGATGATAGCACGTTCTATGAGGTGGTTAACAACATTAACCTTATACTGTTTGGGGACACAAGATTTAAAATTTAAATATCTTCCACTCCATGTGGCTTTTTTATACCAGTTAGTGGAAATTTCTCCTGCATTGTTGTAAGAGATGAGAACACCTAAGAATGGAATAGTTCTATTCGTTTCTATCTCATGGGTGAATTGCAAGCGTGGGTGGAATGCATTGAAGGTTGTTAAGGTATTATAAATTTTGTCGGCCGGTAGACACATAATACAATCATCTACATATTTTTTATAGAATGCCGACGTAAAATGTAGTTCGCTAATTACCCAATTTTCTAGTTCTTCCATTACAAGATCGGCAATGGTCGACGATATAGGTGATCCCATTGCGGTGCCAAAAATCTGCGAATAGATTTTGTTGTCAAATTTAAAGTAAGTTGTCTCTAAACACAATTTAACCCCTATTTTAAATTCATCTAACGGCAATTTAGTAAAAGATGTGAGTTCAGGCCATCTTTTTATAATAGTGTTTATGGCCAAATCAATGGGAATGTTTGTAAAAAGTGATTTTACATCTAAGGATATTAGGATATGGTTATTAGGTATAGTTTGGTTTTTAATAAAATGTTGAAAATCCCAACTATCTTTTACATGGAACTGTGTTTTGCCCACAATATTTTTAATAGTTTCTATTAGAAATTTTGATATTTTATAGGTTGGGGCATTTTTAGTGCTGACAATAGGGCGGAGCGGAATATTTGGCTTATGGACTTTAGGAAGACCGTACATGTAAGGAGCGTGTTCATTGTGGTAGATTAATTGGTTTTTTGTGCATAAGGTTATGTAATTTTTTTTATACCATTGATTTATAAGGAAATTTATTTTAGTCTGTAATTGTGAGATAGGATCTATTTTTTTGGCTGAATAAGTGGTAGCATCGCTAAAAAGCTCTTTCATTTTATTATCATATTCTTCTTTTAGCATTAAAACTGATGCATTGCTTTTGTCGGCCTTAAGCACGAAAATTTCGGGATTATTTTTAAAAAACTTTTTAGTTTTCTTTTGAATATTGTTCCAAACTTTCTAATATTAAAATCAAAAACAACTGTTTATGAAAACAAGTTCAAAAACCAGTACCTAAAAATCTTAATTCATTTTACAGACAATGTATAAACACGTGCATAGCACAGTGCTACTCAAGACTTCACATAATCAACTTTAAATTATTTACTGTTAAAACGAGAATAATTCAAAATTATCACCGTGCGTTTTGTCATAAGTTTTTTGAAAAACAAAATATGCTTTATGAAAGTGTTTTCCTTCGTATAAGACAAAGACATTTAAGAAAAATTGAACAGTTAATACATAGGCAAACATTACATAATAATAAAGATTATTATATAACAAACAATAAGTGGCTTATAAACTTAACTAATAAAATTATCCCACCTGAAGTAAACCTTATTTTATGCTTTGGTACAAATTTTTCACGTCCCAACAAAAACCTAACTACGAAAAAATTATTGCTAACGTGGATTCAAGTATCAAAGCTAAAATCGCAATTGAGAAAAATGAGATTCGGAACAAAATTTGTAATGTTCTTACTAATCACCGCCACAATGCTAATAACAAATAAGATACTAACCGTCTAAATTACCTACTAAAGAAAACTAAAGAGTTTTTTAAAAATAATCCCGAAATTTTCGTGCTTAAGGCTGAAAAAAGCAATGCATCAGTTTTAATGCTAAAGGAAGAATATGATAATAAAATGAAAGAGCTTTTTAACGATGCTACCACTTATTCAGCCAAAAAAATAGATCCTACCTCACAATTACAGACTAAAATAAATTTCCTTATAAATCAATGGTATAAAAAAAATTACATAACCTTATGCACAAAAAACCAATTAATCTGCCACAATGAACACGCTTCTTACATGTACGATCTTCCTAAAGTCCATAAGCCAAATATTCCGCTCCGCCATATTGTCAGCACTAAAAATGCCCCAACCTATAAAATATCAAAATTTCTAATAGAAACTATTAAAAACATTGTGGGCAAAACACAGTTCCATGTAAAAGATAGTTGGGATTTTCAACATTTTATTAAAAACCAAACTATACCTAATAACCATATCCGAATATCCTTAGATGTAAAATCACTTTTTACAAACATTCCCATTGATTTGGCCATAAACACTATTATAAAAAGATGGCCTGAACTCACATCTTTTACTAAACTGCCGTTAGATGAATTTAAAATAGGGGTTAAATTGTGTTTAGAGACAACTTACTTTAAATTTGACAACAAAACCTATTCGCAGATTTTTGGCACCGCAATGGGATCACCTATATCGTCGACCATTGCCGATCTTGTAATGGAAGAACTAGAAAATTGGGTAATTAGCGAACTACATTTTACGTCGGCATTCTATAAAAAATATGTAGATGATTGTATTATGTGTCTACCGGCCGACAAAATTTATGATACGTTAACAACCTTCAATGCATTCCACCCACGCCTGCAATTCACCCATGAGATAGAAACGAATAGAACTGTTCCATTCTTAGATGTTCTCATCTCTTACAACAATGCAGGAGAAATTTCCACTAACTGGTATAAAAAAGCCACATGGAGTGGAAGATATTTATTTAAATCATGTGTCCCCAAACAGTATAAGGTTAATGTTGTTAACAACCTCACAGAACGTGCTATCATCCTTGCCCATTATAAACATAGGCCAAAAAATATCAAAATTGTTAAAACTATTCTTAGAAATAATCTATACCTTAAATCATTTTTTGAACCAATTATTAAAACAAAAATCCATAAAATATACAATAATTCTAATAAAAATAAACATACATTGGAGAAAACTCGTATTAGTATTTTGTACACACCAGTACTCTCTGATAAAATAAAAAAATGTCTCAATGCATACAACATTCAGGTGATCCATAAACCAAACAGCTCAACAAAAAATATTTTCACCAAGCTCACGCCAATAATTAATATAAAGTACAGAACCCACACTATTTACCAAATTAACTGCTTAGAATGTCCAGGGGTGTACATTGGTAACACTAAACAATATCTAGACAAGAGAATATACGAGCATAAATACACTATTAAAACAAATAAGAACAAAAGTACAGCACTCACGCTTCATGCTATTGATAAATGTCACTAGTTTGATTTTGCAAATGTTAACAAATTAGGTACCGAGGCTAACGATAATATTAAAGGTTTTTTGGAAAGCATCCACATACAAAAAAACACCAACGTCATCAATTCAAAAACGGACCAGGACGGGTTCGTAAATGTTTATTTTAACCTACTAAACAATACATAACACTTTCCTCAGTAAATATTACCTTGTATATTCCAAAAATTTGATACAAATGCCATTCTACAAAATTATTATCACCCTTATAGATAAGAAGCAACTAGTTTATACGTTTTAATGTTAGTCCACTTTTGTATCTAACATCGCTAACATTGCTATTGTGTTCTCGATTTTATATTTTTATAACTACATTGTTTGTATTTCAATTCAAGTTAGTGATTATTCATCAAGATACACGCAAAAAAACAACCTGTGGCTATTGTTATACCCTAGCATAACAATATAAAATTTTTGGTCTGTATATTTTATAGTTAAGAATTTTATTTTAATAACTGACATTTGTAGATAATCTATTTGATAATGGTCTCTTTGACCGAAACGCGTCATAGCAAAATATATTGATTTTTATACTACTGTAGAACCGCCACTGAAATTAGTAAACGCCGCTTTACGGCGCTGCCCTTTATAATGACGGGTGCAAGAATATGAGAAGCTACCCGCTTCAAACACCCTTGCGCAGGAACACTTTATGTTTATCAAAAGTAATACTCAACTTGTATTAAACTGTGCAATTTATTGGCATAAAATATATCTTTTTTAGACGAGACATAAAAAACACTCTTGACATATATGTGACAACTCATAATAATAACAAATCGCCTACTACTTAAGTTTTAATACATATGAGGCACGTTTGCAACATACTCCCACCTTGTGTTATGAGCAACCGAAGAACACAACAAAATTTACGCGCCACTGTCCAGCCTAGTACGCAAGTCTTTCCGGCAATTTAACTTGCCGTCCACTTTTAGTGTACACACGTGTTTTACTCACAGGTACAATGTTCCTTCTTAACTGCTCTTCTGAGGAATCGCCGTCATGCACTGCATTTTCAGTAGCTGCTCCCACCTGACCGTAGCTATTCACAGAATCAAGATGAACCATTTCACCTTCTGAACACTCCAACGGATAAATACGCTGAATTGGGCGCACCAACTGCCCTTTAGCAGTTTTTAGTCGGACAACGCGTACTCGTCCATCTTTACCAGGTATCAACTCTGTTATGCGACCCAGAGGCCAGTCTATCCGTTTTGTCTGATCATTTCCAATCATAACGATCTCACCGACATTTATTGAACGTATTTTGCAATTTTTGGACACCATACGTAATTGACCCAAGTATTCGGTACGAAATCTTCTGCGTAATACATCACGAATCTTTTTGTGATGTAACAGTCGCTTGTTCAATGTTGCAGAATCAAATACATCTAATTCTGGTACTCCAATTTCATGCCGTTCCTGCAGAAACATACAGTATTGCCCGAAATAAACAGTACTGAAACTAAGTTGTCGGTGTTTTTATGCGTGCGCTGTCACACTCGAGTTAGCTAGTATAGACCTGTCAAGTAAACCTCAAACTAGTAATTAGTAGGGCCTAATTGTTAAAAATGGTGTTAAGTACAGAGGAGAAAGTGTTTCTGGTAGAGCATTATTTTCGTTCATACGGAATCGGCCGACGTAATGGTGCAAGTTTGCTATACGTGTCTGATCAATTCACACAAAGGTTTAATAAACGTTCTCCAAGTAATGCTGTAATTTTGAAGGTTATTGAAAAGTTTAGAAATACAGGTAGTGTATTGTGCCAACGAAAAGGAAACTCGGGGCGTCCCAGGACAGTTAACAACAACAATAACCATGAACGTGTTTTTGCGCAAATCTTAGAAAATCCGAAAGTCAGCCAGGCAAGGACAGCGTTACAACTTGATTTAAATAAGAACTTCCTTTCAAAGAATCCTGAAGGAGCTGGGTACATTTTCGTATGTGATTCAGGTACATCAACAACTACATCCTCGGGATTATCGCAGTAGAGTGGAATATTGCGCCAGAATTCTCGTGTTACAGTATGAAAATCCTGAATTTTGAAAATGTTTGGTTTTCAGACGAAGCACATTTTCACTTGTCAGGCTATGTGAATCGTCGCACAAATCGATTTCTGGGCTTTGCCAGACCCGATGAGGTTCAAGAGGTTCCTTTACATAGTGAAAAAGTGAGTGTCTGGTGTGCTGTTTCCGGACATGGAATCATTGGTCCGTACTTTATCGAAGAGAATGGTAGGCAAGTCACACTTAATCAACAGAGGTACAGACAAATTTTAACACGATTTATCCCTGATCTACGTCAATTCTGTCGTGCACGTAACTTGGCATTTCGAAACCAATTTTTCAGCAGGACGGGGCAACTTGCCATACTGCTGCCGCAATTCGTCAATTTCTTCAAGAACATTTTCCAAGCAAATTCATATCACGATTTACTGACTTCCCTTATCCTTCACATTCTCCAGACCTCACACCTCCAGACGCATACATTTGGGGCATGGCTAAAATTGCCGTTTTCAAACGGGCACCACAAACCATCGATGAATTAAAGGATGCCGTTAGAGTCTTCTTTGCAGCCCTGAGACAACCCTTATTCAATAACATGACCAGAAACTTAGAACATCGTTATGAAGTCTGTCTCGAACGAGGAGGTGCACATTTAGAACATATAATAAAGTGTCAATAATATGTATTTTTTAAATATACAAAACAATTACAATTTCAGTACTGTTTATTTCGGGCAATACTGTATTTGGTGTTAACGGCTCCAAATCGTTCACATCATTCGAGATGTAAGTCAAAGGTCTAGCGTTTATAATGGCTTCACAATCACATAATATAGTATGTAGTCCGTCAAAATCCAGCGAAGCCCTTCCTAAAACTTTACGTAATAATTGTTTTAACATGGAAATCAATCTCTCCCAAAATCCACCCCACCATGCTGCGGTTGGAGGGTTAAACTTCCATGCAATACGTTGCACTGCAGAATATTTTTTTTACAGCGTCCCAATTCACTTTGCGCATCGCGTTGTCTGTACCGACAAAATTAGTTCCATTGTCTGAATATACGATACATGGTCGGCCCCTTCTAGCAATGAATCTACGGAAAGAGTCAACAAATGTTCCAGTTGACAAGGATGTAACAAGTTCAAAATATACAGCACGATATATCGCACACGTGAAAATACACACCCATGCTTTTTGTCCATTTCTTAGAAACATAGGCCCGGCCATATCAACACCAATGATTTCGAAGACTGCCACGTCACGTACTCTATCACTAGGTAACGGCGGCGTAATTTCTTCCATTCTGGAAGCGTCTTGTCGTTTACACACAACACAATTTCCAATAACAGTTTTTATGCTACGACGACCTCCTAGAATCCAATAGCGTTCTCTTAATAGAGATAAAAGTGTCTGCACACCAGTGTGACAGGACTCAACATGCTTATCCAATATAAGCTTTTTAACCACTGGGTGCTTCCCAGGCAATAACAGAGGATATCTAAAGTCGACATCGTCTTCGCGATATGAAACTTTGGTATTCAGACGAATAATACCATTTTTAACAATAATTGGTTGCAATGAAGACAACTCTTTTACCTTCTGGTCTTGAAACGATTCTTGTTGTATAACTTTAACAAGACACAGCTTAGCAGCTTCTGTTTCTTCTGCAGATAAACATTTATCCAGAATTCGGCCATCAGGAAAACGACAATTGTGAATGAAACGTAAAATCCACGCAAGCAAGCAAATGATTTCATTGTAATGAAAAAACGTTTATTATACCATAAGTCTTCACTGTTTAGCATAAATGCTCCAAGTCTTTTGCGACGTTCTCTTCCAACCCCATCTTCATTGACCTCAAGATCCGCCTTAGGCCATGCATAGTGTGGTTGGTATAACCAGGACGGTCCCTCTAACCATTTGGATTCTAGCAATTGTTTGGGGGAACAACCGCGAGATGGGAGGTCCGCTGGATTCAAATTTCCTGGAACATGGTGCCACATGTTTTTATCGGTCAACTTACGAATTTCTGCAATCCGATTCCAAACAAATGCAGACCATTGATCTTCTTGTTTTATCCAAGAAATAACAGTACTCGAATCGCTCCAAAAATAACTTTCAAATTCGTTATCAATCAACGATTTCAACACGTCTTTTACAGAGGCGTACAAGCGTGCTGCAATCGTAGCAGCCAACAATTCGAGCCGGGGAATAGTCATTTCTTTTAAAGGTGCAATTCTCGCCTTTGCTTGAAGTAAACTTACTTTTACACCATCGACCTTTTCTACTCTTACATAAACTACCGATGAGTAGGCTGCCGTACTGGCATCACAGAATGTATGCAAGCTGATCTTTTGCGAACCATCATTTAAATAGTCTATCCATCGAGGCACTTTAATTCCTAATAAGCATTCTGATTCCACATACCATTTCATAAATTCTCTCTTAACTTCGTCGTCTACTTCTTCGTCCCAATTAATTTTCTCTCTCCAGAGGTGCCGTAGCAATGCTTTTGGACGAATAGTAGTTGGACATACAAATCCCATTGGATCAAATATTCTATGAGTCAGCGATAATATAACACGCTTCGTTATAGGTCCTTTGGCTTCATGTTCACGGTGCTCAAAATTTAGCGCTAAACTATCTTCCATTTTGTTCCAATTAAGACCTAGCACTTGCGTCACAGGTTTGTCAAAAGGCGTTTTGCCCAATTGCGTATGCTCCCACCCTCTGAGGTCGAAATGTCCTTTGGCCATTACTGTACGAGCATTTTTTATAAACCAGTTTAGCTCGCTCACAGTAGCGACGCTGTGTATGCAATTGTCAACGTAAAAGCCATTCATCAATGTCATAATAACCTGTTTAACTTCTCTGTTCACAGTTTCATCGAGCATACGAGTCAAATGGTACTTTATAGTCATGTCTAGTAAATACGGACTAGCGCACACTCCAAAAACAACTCTCTTATGTCGATATATGATTTCACTACCCTGTAAATCCAACCAAATAAATCTTAATACGTCTTGTTCAGCAGAATGTAACCCCACTTGCAAAAAGCTTTGGTGATGTCTGCAATCACACCTATCGGATTGAGTCAAAAACGTAATAGCAAGGCAGGTATCAACTCAATCAGATTCGGACCGCTTTCTAAACAATCATTCAATGAAGGACTACCCTTTTCGTGCGAAGAAGCATCGAAAACTGGCCTTATCTTTGTGGTTAGACTATTAGATTTCACTACAGCCCTATGAGGTAAATAGTGAGTAACAGCATTTCCGGGACAGCGCATCTCTTCTTCAGATACTACTTCAACTATGCCTAAGTCTTTCCACTCATTTAAAACTTGTACATAAGCTTCATACAACTGTTCAAATTGCAGCTTTTTTATAACATGGTTCAATCGCTTACGGGCAATTTCGTAATTATTAGCCAAAGGTGGATGACCTTGCTTCCAAGGTAGACGTACAACGTATCTTCCATTAGCATCTTCTTCTACAGTTTCCATGAAATATTTTTGTACATCGGAATTTCTTTCATCTTTAGATCTTTTTTCCACCGGATCCATAATGCCTAACACGTCCAGCTCCCATAGCTGATTTACCTTCAACTCACTGTAAAGTAATGAGATGACTTGCATAGTAGTGGACTTGCTACAAAGCTCGTTGGGAGCTTTTCCCATAAGCGTCCAACCGAGATCAGTCTCAATAGCCACAAGACCACAATTCAAAACATGTCTCTTACCCGTCAATAATTTTCCACAAACATCGACTCCTATCAAAATTTCTATTGGTGAATAATCACCCACGTCAGCTATTTGTATACCTTTTTTAGCTAGTTCGTTTATCCACAGACCATTGGGAACTGTAGCTACATCATCGCAAATAACGGGTTGGTCTAAAACATCGAAGTGGCAAGAATATTCACCAGTCAAATTAATAAGCTTTATCTTATAGACAATGTGAGCTTGTTCCGCTGTAGACGCTCAGCCAAACAAAGTATGAGTAATCCGCGTGTGACCTTGCACGGGAAAACCCAATATCTGAGCAGTATTCTTCAAAACATATGATCTTTGTGACCCTGTGGCTATAATAGCCCGCACTGTACGTTCCCCATTTTTTCCAGCGAGTTTTACTCGTAACGTTTGCAGGAACACCACAGGATTATACAAATTGGCAGCATTCTTATCGCAACTGGTTGCCTGTAGTACCTTATCCAGAGTTACCGGTGTAGTAACGTCTTCAGCACCCTTGTTTGCTGACAACTCAGGACACATTAATGGTACGTGTCTTTTGTTACATATCATGCAAGTTATTTTTTGACGACATTTTCGGCCGACGTGACCTACCTTTAAACAACTAAAGCAAGCCCTTTTTTGTTTCATAATTTGACGTTTTTCATCTAATGCAACCTTTTGCATTTTGTGACACGACTCACTACTATGACCAGCTTCACAGAAAACGCACTTTACTTGTTTGGTAAACAAACCAGCAGCAGTCGGTACGTGCCCATGTTTTTCATTAACTTTTTTGCCTTTTCGCTCAGTTTCGTTAGAAATGGCGGCTGCAGAAAACCCTTCTTTTGCTAGTGCAATGCGTTGTTCTCCGTCAACTTCTAAACTTATAAATGCCATCAAACCGTCAATGCGTTCTTTGAGCGTATCGCCTCTTTTCACCGATACATCGCCCAGCGATCTCTGCCATGCGCGCAACAGCTCTTCTGGAAGACAAGATTCTACCAATGGAAACAACATTGCGGGACAAGTGTCCGTCGTCACACCAAGCGTGTCAAGAGCTCTCAACTGCGTCGCAATCTTATCATACAGACTGGCTAAATTTAGCGTCTTTGGATTGAGTGCTTTAATTAAAATAATTTTTAGCAACTCACGCACATAAAACTCGACTAACAAGTCATGCCTCCCAAACCTGGCTTTTAAACTTTCTACAGCTTTTTCATAGTTATTCCCAGTTGGGGGAAAACTAACTATAAGTTCTTCGGCTCGGGAACCCGGGACAATAACTTGTAACAAATAATGAAATTTATCTTCATTGGTTAACTCACAATCATTATGAACTTTATTAAAAGTGCTCCAGAACGGAAGCCAATCTCGCAGCTCACCTCCGAATTTTTTAAACTCAATGATTGGCAATTTGATTCTACGAGAAAGAGATCCTCCTGCGCCACTACCGACGTTACTAATACTGTCAATAGCAGGTGACCCAATAATGCGTTGGCAACGCAAATTCAAACTGCGATAAGTAAATTGATACTCGTCTGTGCTCTGAAGTTCTATTTCGAGTTGATCCTCGCTGATTCCATCTGTATCTAACAAAAGGTCATAGACTTCACGATCCATTTGTTCTAATCCGGCTATTTTTTGGGTTAACATTTCACACCTTGTATTTATCTGGTCAACATCTTGTTGTTCGGCATCCAAAAGTTGTGTCAGCTGATTTGCAGTTAAAGTGAAAGCCCTGCGTGCTGCAGCTCGAGATTTCTTAAGTCTCTCCATCGTCACAGTCTTTCAATTAGTAACTCAAACGCGATACTGATAAACCAAACACCAACGCCACGCTAAATCGAACAATACCAAGTTGAGTCCTGTCACGGTCGCCATTAAATGTAGAACCGCCACTGAAATTAGTAAACGCCGCTTTACGGCGCTGCCCTTTATAGTGACGGGTGCAAGAATATGAGAAGCTACCCGCTTCAAACACCCTTGCGCAGGAACACTTTATGTTTATCAAAAGTAATACTCAACTTGTATTAAACTGTGCAATTTACTGGCATAAAATATATCTTTTTAGACGAGACATAAAAAACCCTTGACATATATGTGACAACTCATAATAATAACAAATCGCCTACTACTTAAGTTTTAATACATATAAGGCGCGTTTGCAACAACTACTACGATTCTTTATGTTTCAACGACTGGTTTATCTGACCAACTTCCAAGAATAAACCTCAATAATATTTATCTTTATGGTCAAGAATATCTTCCAATTATATATATATATATATATATATATATATATATTAATATTCTTCAATTATGGGTTTAAGGTCAGCTGGTAGGATTTAAAAGTAAGTAAAGTTCGTGTGTGTGTGTGTGTGTGTGTGTGGTTGTAAGTGTGTACATGCGTGCATATGTGAGAGCGAGCGTGAGTGTGAGTGTGTGTGTATGTGTGGTGTGTGTGTGTGTGTGTGAGTTAGAGAGAGAGAGAGAGAGAGAGAGAGAGAGAGAGAAAGAAGAGAGACAATGAATGTACATATACAATTTAGTGTTACTTGAGTTAAGTGTTTATGTACTAACAATTCTTGCATTAACTATTTATTAACTATTGCTCTAAAATTAAGTAGATAGGTATAAATCGAACTTAAGTCATTAATATCAGTTCTTTTATTTATTGCATTTTGATTTCGAAAGATATGACACATTTCTAAGAACAATCTTTTCTGTTTATCTTTTTCAAATTCTAAAATTTGAGGATTTTCGAAATCCATTTTGTGATTAGAAGTAATTAAATGTGGCAATAAAGCACACGAATTTGGCTTGACTTTAATGTCGCTTTTATGTTGTGTTATACTGTGGCTTAGGCATTGTGAGGTTTGGCCAATGTAAAAATTATCGCAATCTAAACAGTTAATTTTATATACAATGTTTCTTTGTTGGAGTTTTGAAGTTTTATTTTTTAATTTTGAGAAAAGAGTATTTATTGTTAATATATTTCTTTTAGCAAATTTAAAATTATAATTTTTAAAGACTTGAATTAATTTTTAAGTTAAGTGTTCGATGTGTGGTAGTGTTTTGTATATATGGTTACTTTCGGGATTGATATTGTTATTATTCTTGGTGTTATAGTTTGTATTTATATTTATTTGGGAATTATATAGTAATTTCCTTATTAATGAAGGTGGATAATTGTTAGTTATTAAAATGTTTTAGCTTTTGGATATTTTTATTATAAAAAGTAGGATGTGATATCTTTTTAATTCTATTCTTCAATGCAAGAATAAAATTTCTTTTTGTTTTAAAAGGGTGGTAGGAAAAATAATTTAAATACCTATTTGAGTGTGTAGGTTTTTGGTACCAATCTAAAATAATTTTATTTTGAGCGTTTCTAATTAATAATGTATCTAAAAATGGTATCGATCTATTAGATTCAGTTTCTATTGTAAATTTGATATGGCTGTTGTAACTATTGAAAATTTCTAAAGTTTCATTGATTTTGTTCTTTGGAATAGCTGTCACTAAATCGTCTACAAATTTTTTTATAAACGGTTGGTAAAATGGTAGTTGTAGAATAACTGTGCCTAATAATTCGTCCATCACTATCTGTGCTAAGATGGGACTTAGATTTGATCCCATGGGGCATCCAAAAATCTGAGTGTAAAATTTATTATTAATAGAATAATAACAATGATCAAATAAAAATTCAATTATTTCTAAAAATATTTTCTTAGAAAATTTACAATTTGGTTCAATTTTGTTCCATATTTTGTTAATGTTGCTTATAACTAGTTCTTTAGATATATTTGTATATAGGGATTAAACGTCCAAACTTATAAGTATATAGTCGTTTGGTAATTGAAAATTATTAATTTGTTCAGCAAATTCAAAAGAGTCTTTTACATTATAATTTTTAGTAGAAACGGATTTTACTAAAATTTCAGAAATGAATGTTGATAGTTGTTTCGTGGCAGAATTATTTGTAGCAACAATAGGACGGTATGGATTATTAATTTTATGAGTTTTGGGGAGTTCGTGAAGTTTTGGAATTATACTACTGTAGTTGTTAAAGGATTTATCATTTATCATTTATCATTTTGTGTTGTTTTAATTTTTTTATTAATTCTAAGGTTTTCTTTTGAAATTTAGCTGTAGGATTAGTTTTAATTTCATTGTAAATTTTATGATCTTTTAGTAAATCTGGCATTGCTTTTATATAATTTGTTTTAGATATAGCAACTGTAACATTACCTTTATCAGCTCTTGTTATTAATAAATCTTCATGTTCTTTTAAGAAGATTTTGCACTGTTTATAGTCATGCCAAAATTTTGATTTCCTATTTGCGTTTTGATGAATATAGTTGGTTATAATATTAGTGACATACGCTCTTTTTAAATCTCTATTTTCTTCTTTAATGTCAAGAAGTATACTTTCTAAATCTGCAAGTAATTTTGAAATTATGGTGTTACTAATTAAAGGTTGTATTCTAAATTTTGGACCTAATGCGAGAATTGTTTGTACATTATGTCGTATGTTTATGTTGCTAATATTTTTAAACCAATTATTAGTTTGACAGAAATTAGTTTCATTAATATTTGAGAGCTTGTCAAATTTTTTGAGGTTGACAAATTTAATTTTATAAAATTTCTGGTTGTATACAACTTCTTGTCTATGATTATATTCATTAAACATATAATTGGGAATAATATCAGTAACTGTGTGTTTTATGTTGTGTAATTCTTTGTGTAAACGTTTAATAGTTTGGTGAGTGTATTCAATTTCTAAATTTAAAACTTTTTTTAATAACCTGTTCATAAAGATTCTTGTTTTAGGATTATTTTCATTGTTGTCATACTTGAACAAGTTATACAGATTTTTTGAAGCATTAGAAATATGATTAGGTGTTATATCCATTTTTCTGCACTGAAGTAAAAATATCTTGCGATTGTTAAAGGATGCCAATTTGGTGTTTATTGTAGCCCAGCGTTTGAGGAAGTAAGTGTATTCAACTCCATATTTAATTGCGATGGTTTGATAGAATTCCATTATTTGTTGATATTAATGTGTTTGAATAATGATCTTGCAATGAGTATAATTAATATTCTTCAATTATGGGTTTAAGGTCAGCTGGTAAGATTTAAAAGTAAACTCTTTTTAATGCCTAAATTTTCGGATCTTTATTTTATCCTTGATCACAGGTTTTTCTAAAATAATGTTAACTAGGCTAAAGTTTACATAAAATAAATATAACTTACAAATTGAGAAAATAAAATTGAGATCTAACTGAATGGATTTTGTATATAAAAGTTTTAGATTTTATTGCTTTTTGAAGTTGTAAAATTGTATAATTTGTAAAAGTATTAAAATGTCAAAAAAAATTTTTGTTTCTAAATTGATGGATTGTATGATTTTGTATGTGTGTCTGCAAATTTCTGTTTGTAGGAGTGTTTTTGCGCATGTTTGCTTGTGTTGTGTGTATGCGTGGGTGTGTGAGTGCATGTGTATGCGTTCGTGTGTGTGTGTGTGTGTTTATGTGTGTAAGTGTGTGCATGCGTGCATATGTGAGAGCGAGCGTGAGTGTGTGTGTATGTGTGGTGTGTGTGTGTGTGTTAGAGAGAGAGAGAAAGAAAAAGAAGAGAGACAATGAATGTACATATACATTTTAGTGTTACTTGAGTTATGTGTTTATGTACTAACAATTGTTGCTTTAACTATTTATTAACTATTGCTCTAAAATTAAGTGGATAGGTATAAATCGAACTTAAGCCATTAATATCAGTTCTTTTATTTATTGCATTTTGATTTCGAAAGATATGACACATTTCTAAGAACAATCTTTCTGTTTTTTTTCCAAATTCTAAAATTCTAAAATCCTCAAATTTTAGAATTTGAAAAAGATAAACAGAAAAGATTGTTCTTAGAAATGTGTCCTTACTTTCGAAATCAAAATGCAATAAATAAAAGAACTGATATTAATGGCTTAAGTTCGATTTATACCTATCTACTTAATTTTAGAGCAATAGTTAATAAATAGTTAATGCAAGAATGTTAGTACATAAACACATAACTCAAGTAACACTAAAATGTATATGTACATTCATTGTCTCTCTTCTTTCTCTTTCTTTCTCTCTCTCTCTCTAACACACACACACACACACCACACATACACACACTCACGCTCGCTCTCACATATACACGCATGCACACACTTACACACACACACGAACGCATTCACATGCACTCACACACATGCATGCACACAACACAAGCAAACATGCGCACAAACACTCCTACAAACAGAAATTTGCAGGCACACATACAAAATCATACAATCCATCAATTTAGAGACAAAAATTTTTTTGACATTTTAATACTTTTACAAATTATACAATTTTACAACTTCAAAAAGCAATAAAATCTAAAACTTTTATACACAAAATTCATTCATTTAGATGTCAATTTTATTTTCTCAATTTGTAAGTTATATTTATTTTATGTAAACTTTAGCCTAGTTAACATTATTTTAGAAAAGCCTGTGATCAAGGATACAATAAAGATCCGAAAATTTAGGCATTTAAAAAGAGTTTACTTTTAAATCCTACCAGCTGACCTTAAACCCATAATTGAAGAATATTAATTATACTCATTGCAAGGTCATTATTCAAACACATTAATATATATTGCTGTGATAAGGGGTTGTTTAAAGGTGCACTTTATAGTAAAGGTCATTTAGGAATGAGTAATTACCATAGGCAGCAGAAAACTGCATTTATTTAGGAAAGAATTAAGAAATGCAGATAGTTTGTAGATAGTAAGCAGTCAACACCCTGTATATAAAGTATAAATAGTTTTAAGCGACGCAGATACACATAGGAAAACGCATAGTTGGCGTAGGAATGAGAAATACATGCATTAGGTATATAGAAAATATTTAATACCCTGTAGATAAAGTTTAGTGAATTTAGGTAAAGCGGATAATGATATTTTTCAGTGGAAGCACGCGTATATTTATAAGTAAACAATAAAGTGTAATTAGACACGCATTCAAAAGGAGTTCCAGACGATTAGATTAATACGGAGATAGAAATAGAGCCTCAGGTAGCTAATATAAATGCGTACAAATAGCTAACCATTTTTGATAAGAGAGCAGATTAAAAATTGCGTGAACAATATGTAAATATGAAAATTAAAAGTCGAGTTGCATCAGTTGTTTATGGAAAAGCAATTAAATCTATCAAAACACAGCATGTTGATAACGAAAGACAGCTGCATGCAGGTTACGATTATGGGGAATCGTGGAGCATTACATCAGAAACTGCTTAAAATGTAATTATTTGATTGGGCAGAAATAAGCGACGAGTTCTAGACCATACCCACTGATGGAATGGGAAATGATAAATATATTAGCAAGCACCGTGATAACGAAGTTAGTTTTGAACTCAACAAAGGACGAAGTGCGTCGTTATGAAATAAAATAATACGTAAATTTGAAAAGTGAAAGATAAAACAAGTGCTAATATGAAGATTATAATTGCCGATTAAACGTAAGTACGTTTTTAATGAATTTATTTTAAACTAAAACATAAAAAATAATAGGGCTTCGAAGTCTGAGGGAAATAGACTACGATTTCAATGTCCAGGGGAAAATACAGTAATACAATTTTGAAGTCCAGGGGAAAACACAGTAATAGAATTTTGAAGTCTGGGGGAAGAATAATACAATTCGAAGTTAGAGAAAATTAATTGATAAGAAGTAATAAGTCCGAAATGGAACGACAATAAATTCGGGTGTATAAATGAATAATAGTAGTCCATAGTGTAATGGCAATAATTTAAAGGTAATTCTGAATTGGGGAAGATAATTTTTATTTCAAATGGAAGCGTCGATGTGAAGAAATAGACCAGGTCAGATTTTTTAGTTATAAGACATTTGTTTTTCTATATATCTTTTATTTTGAATATTGAATTTGCTTAATATAATATGCTTGTGAAAAAGTCCACAAAAGAAGTTGCATACGCATAAAGTGAGTAATATGATAACAGGTTTAGAATATGCTACACTTCGTTGATAAGGATAATAGGTTTTTTTTTGGTGAGTTTGGGTTTTGAGTAAATAGTATATGATTGTTAATAAATGAGATTTATAACGTTAACTAATTGAAAAGTGTATTTCAAATAATTTACAAAAGCTGTATGTACATAATATATTGGTTTCATTATACATAAAATCGAAATTAACTGAATTTTATAATTTCAAATAAATGCTAGCCGAGGTCATATTTAAATAGTTCAAGGAGGGGCTACGAGTTGAATGAGAAATTGATAACAAGTAGGCGGTAACGTATCGAATTTTGCTATTTGCAGACAAGGTTGCTTCAAGATAAAATCCAGTTAAGTTGATAGCAATATTAATAAGACAGCCGGAGGAGGAGATAATTACAATCTTGTTTATTCATAGTAAATATTAAAAATGGTCGTCCAAATGATGGAACGCGAATAATTTAGAATACATAGTAAATAAATATAACAGCCCAACGAAGGGGATCGAGAATTCCAAGCAAATATATATAAATATATATATACCATATCTATTTGGACTTTACCTTTTAAGCTCAGGCATTCACAAAATTAATCCGCATATCCGAAAATTATGGAACTATTTTGCTATTTATTGCCCTGTTGAATGCAGTACTATTTGTTTCAAATAACTGAAAAAAAAATTTTTATGCTACTTATGAATGTGTAAATGGTTTAAAATGATTACCTTTTTACGACAATGGTATGTACTGAATTTGGTATTTACACCGATACTGCAGGGCTGTGGTTTTTAGAGCTGTAATTGGGTAATTTTCTTTGTGTAATTTATATGGGGAAGTACCTAAAACTGCAGCTCGCCATTTTAAGAAGTAATTTTTTTTGTTCCTTTTGACATCAGTGTATTGTGGTTATTGATTTCGTTTTTTTTTTTTTTGGTATACTACGCTGCTATATCTAACCAGATTGTAACGTGCATTTTTAATCGTTTAACATTTTACGCTTTTTCTCAATTCGTAAATACATTTTGCAACTACTAGTTCTATATTTTATATTTATTAGTATAAAGTAAATACTTCAGAATAATTCAGAAGTGTATGCGTTTTAACTCGTGTGTATTAATTAAAGATAGTTTAATTGAGGTTTGATTTTCAATTGGTGAATAAATTGCAAGGAGCGAATTTTGAATGGGATTGTTCGTAAATTGCTTTCCAACTTATTGAAAAATGATAAACCGCTTTATTTGAACGGCCAGACAAGAACGATGCAATTTATAATTAATTACAAGCGGTTTATCATTTTTCAATAAGTTGGAAAGCAATTTACGAACAATCCCATTCAAAATTCGCTCCTTGCAATTTATTCACCAATTGAAAATCAAACCTTAATTAAACTATCTTTAATTAATACACACGAGTTAAATGGCATACACTTCTGAATTATTCTGAAGTATTTACTTTATACTAATAAATATAAAATATAGAACTAGTAGTTGCAGAAATGTATTTACGAATTGAGAAAAAGCGTAAAATGTTAAACGATTAAAAATGCACGTTACAAGATTGTTATTAGAATAATTATAATTAGTACTAAATCGTGTTAATTTCTCTTCTGTATTTTAAGCTTTCTTTCAGATAATTTTTTTTGTATGTGTAATACCCTGTCCCCTCACCGATTGAGCCAAGTTATACTTTTCTTTCTTATGTTTTTTTATGTTCGACTACGTCGATGTACGTAGCAAGCCTTCTACGCAATTCCATAAGTTTTGTCGAACTAATTGTTTGGTTACTGTCCCTTTGAATTTGTTTAAAGGAAGTACTATAATTTGCGAATTTATGTCTGGCTTTCATGTAATCACGTAACTTAATAAGGGAATCTATATCACAAAATTATTTCCGAACAGGAATACAAAATAATTATGGTTATACCCAACCAAATGTACGCCACTAATGAGTAATGTACTTATTTACTGCACCCTGCCGATATGCAGATAATACAGAAATCGTAAATACTAGATAAATCGCACGCTTATGGAGGCTTACAACGGAACTAATTCCGGTTATTTGAAAATGGCGATTTCGCGTTTAATATTTAAATACGAAAATAAATGTTAAATTGGTAAACTGGCATATGCATAATTCTTAAAACCAAATCTTAGTTTTTATTTTATTTTAGTAATTATAACGAAATAATGAGCGAATTGCCAGGCGGGCATTTAATGTGTGAAAGGTAAATAATAGACGTATACAAACCATTGAACCTACCTAAATCCAAATGCTTTCTCTCTCTTTGTAAAGAGCTTGATTGCAAACAGCTTCGTGTAGTGAAAGACAAGGAATTTAAATTGACAACAGCGATCTCTGTGATACAACGGTGTTGAGAAGATGGAACTTGTTTAGACTGTGCGAAAGCTTGTACAGTTTGCACATGAAAACGCAACGGATTCCTAGCATCTAAAACTTGAATTAAAGCGTTTACTAACCTGTTGATATTCAACGTAATTTTGTATGCAGCTTGAGGATAATTATATTTAGGTTCGAAGGCCCATATGTTGGATTGATCATAAGGCAATTAATTGAAAAGCACCATCTTGAAATGTGGGCGGCAATTCTGCTGATTATAAGTTGATCTTCTTGGTTGTTGCAACTAGCTATTTAGCGGACTGTAACTTTGCTGGTTTTGCAACGCATGAAATCTGATTCAAAGAAGTAAACGCAGTAATTGTATTAAACTTTTATCATTGTTACACTTTTAAACTACTAATTACAATAACGTGTTAACTGGTTGAGTACCACAATGTGAACTGGTGATGATGCGAACTGAAGTCGACACAGATAAACAAACCACTGCGGTCGGTAAAATGAAACTTGTGTTAAAATAACGCTAGAAAGCGCAACGAGACCTTAATCCTTGTTTATATATTACTTATAGTTATTCAACTGTCAATATTAGTACCGGGGTGCGTACATCACATACAGGGGGCGAATCCAAATCTAGTCATCAATTCCCAACTGTTGTCAAAATTACAGGAACCTACAAAATAGTAGCTCTAATTCAAAAGCGCTATAAGATAAACCAGATGTCACGAATGTAGATGCAGTCTTACACATGTACCCTAGAACCTTCGTTTATATTACAACTTTTATTTAGTATGTCCAACTGGTTTGTGGAATATTCTTCTTGTTTCACCAACGCGATAATGTTTGTTTCAGTTAAATTTAATTTTGTTTGTGTACTTACCTTTCTATCAATGCAAATTACGTGTGTGGAGTTGGTATTGACACCATGCAATTTTCAAAAAAGATATATACAGTTCGATTGTGCCGCGAGGGTTTGTGCCGTTGGGAGCTTCTTTTTTAAAAAGCTTTTATTTCCAAACAAAACACTCCTATCAAGTGTATTTTAATTAATTAATTACAAAATGACTTTATTTCTTTTATGACACTTGAATGTTTATATACATTGAACATTAAGCGTTTAAAATTGAAAAATACTATAAGTTAATACTTTAACAAATTAATAATTACAATAATTCGTGTTTTAAAGCGGCCAATCCAACTTCACGCAAAGCTAAAATAACTACCATGAAAATTGAAAATTCTTCAACTACCTTTTTTTTCGTTATAACTAATTTTTAAATTTTACATGCAAACATAGACTTTCTTTCGTTTAGCTTTCGTCTACGTTGTTTTGTTTAAATTTACCCAAATTTACCTTTACAATACTTGGCAGACGGGATAATATTGATCCACATCTCCACTTTATTTTAAAATTTGCAGATCAGCGTTTTGTAACTTTCAGCCTTTCTTTGAAATACGAGTTATTTCCTATCATATAAAAAATTTAAATATTTTAAAATCAATGGCAGACCCGATAAAATCGCTTTAGAAACATTATCACTATCTCCCAGACTAATAGAGTTTTGATGCAATTTTGTGATTGTGCCAAAAAAATTAGTATCATATAATTGTCACGGCCACACTCAGACTAAATAAACGTGTTTTACATACTGCAAAATAAGATTTAAGTTTAGCTGATTTTTTGATTTTAAATAATATGGTCTTAGTTTCTATAACTTATATTTTTTAGTTGAAATAATACATACAATACAAAAAATAATGTTTTATTAAACAAAAAAAAAAAATCAACTGTACAACTATTATTTATATTCAAGTAATAGTTTGTATAGTCCATGTCTATGCTCACATAAGAACTTTTGGTAATTTTGGAAAATTTTAGAAAACTTTGGGTCATTTTGATGTTCAAGTTGGAGAAGTCAAAATCGGCATAAGGGAAATTTATTTTCAGAATACTTCAAGTTATAATGGGAAGCATGAGTAGTAAAGAATTGGTGCATCCGAAAACAGATCCACCTTATGGGATGCACCCATTGGATCCACCCGATTCATATCTAATCTAGGTAAGAGTTTTCTTCGACTAGCTATATTAGATCCACCTTATGGGATCCACCCATAGGATCCACCGGATCCACCTGCTTATGGGAATTTACATGTAAATTCCTTGGAAGTGAACCTCCTTCGGACATTTACTGGGGATTTCCACCTTGTTCTCGCCTTGTTGACCGCCTTGTGGAATTTTTTACCCCGACCATCCCTACCCTAAAAAATCGGTAACCTAACCCCTACAATTTTCGAGATACCTCTCGGCGCCTATAGGCACCGCACCCACGAGATAAATCTATATTGTTTGGTATCAATTAATATTAGAATTTTCTCAGCTACCCGAGTCTCTAGGATTTTTTTAGATAGCATCGTCCCCCAGGGAGCTACCCCAATTTCAAGATTTTTTACCAATGTCGATTTCTAATCATCTCTCCTTTCTAATATCTAGAATCCTTTAACCAAACACAAAGAAATTAAGCACGCAAAAGTTTAATAATTAATTTTATTCAATTTACAGTTTAAGAAACTAATAGAATACAATTTTTACAGAGTATAACATTATCTTCGTAGTGTAGCCAAATCCAAGCAGGTTAAAGTAACCTATAACAAAAAGACATTAATGTGTTTAATAATACCTGTAACAAAAAAGAAATGAATGTGCTGTTTAAAAAGAGAGGAAACGTGTTTTGGTCAATAAGATATATTGTCGTTAATCTAACAATATGAGAATAATGTAAAACATTCAAATGTAATTTGTTTTAATATGTAAATCAGAAGATCGAATTTAACGTCATCATCGCTCACATTACATGTGAGAGCGCTGTATAATTTCTTTTTAAAAGTGTATATTTTCTCCAAACAAATCCGTTAATTACAGAAGGAAAGTACGCTGAATGCAAGTCAATTAGTAGCAATTTAATACGGTTTACTGACCTACCTTAATTGTTTGTACAAGGAAACACAATAAAATATATACAAATATAGCAAATATCTTATATATTTATGCCTCCCCCCCCCCATGCGTAGATTGCTGTACTGTTGGGAATGATGTACCTTTTGTCGTTCTTGCCCGACAAACTCATTTTATTAAGTAATTGGGTATAAAGTTGGTGTTTACATGGTTTCGTTTAAGACTTCGTACATATTTTCCAGATTACTAGAAGACGTTATAACCATATTTTTTGTGTTAAAGGATTTCACATCGGACTTCCCTTCCCCCATTTTGGTGTAAACGCTGTAGTGTTCACAATAGACTTTTATTGCTGTATGTTGTGTTCTTTTTTCATTAAGTAATCGAATAAACCGCTCTCTCTGCTTCTAAAGAAACTCGGACACTCCATCGTCGACACTGGCGTTCTTTATGCGATAGCTAGCCATACGGTTGTTAAACGCTGTGTTAACCATTTCCACGCCATCTTCAGCATTAGCGGTAACTGTTGCATTTTTATGTCTGTTGCTCTTCAAGTGTGCGGCATAACTAGTCTTTTTCATTTCAAAATCACTTACTTTACACATAATTTCTGGTTATTTTGTACAAGACCCTTTAATAGCTGGCGGAGCTGAACGTTTACGGCTTAATGACATACCGTGCTGTTTTTCCTTGTGTCGCTGTAAGCTGTCCATTCTCGTAAAAGCGATACCTCAAGACCCACAGTTTAAGCACTTTGCTGCTGACGGATGTATAAGCTTAAGCGTGGACGATGTTACACCACGACATTTGTTCTGGTGCCGTTTGATAACATCCCTCCTGGTAAAGTAGACGTGACAGGGCTTGCATTTAAAAACGTTTGCAGGTAACATTTTAGTACAAAACAAAATCCGCACTATAGGACTTTGGTGAAACTTGTAAGCGAACTAACTTATAACTAAAGAACGAAGTTGAGGATTTAGCGGGGAACTAAATAACGTCATCTTTTGCCAATACTTGCTGCTCGTCCAGTACATTTAGCACCAATGCATGCGCCCGGTTCGCTTCGTTCATGCTGGGAATGCAGTTACTAGAAACACCGAAAACGTCTTCCATGTTATACGGATCAATAATCGCATCGCGTGCATATTAAAAATCCAAAAAAGTGGTAGCTTACGCACACAAATTGGCTGCAAGTCGTGCGGTAGAAGATGCAGTGCTACTATAAACAAAAACTTAATAAAACACTTTAAACTTTTACTAAGGGAATACCAAACTTGTCTACAGAATACTTACTAATAAAGCAATTTAATTTTAAATAACTTCTACGTCATATTTTAGGAAATGGCAGGCTTGAGTATTTTCTAAATGAATCACCAAGCGAAAGTATATGCTTAGCGACATTAAAATTAACCATTAGTTTCCCATTTTTACGAGAGCAGTTAATTATAGATTAAAATTTAATTTGTTCACGTTAGAGCTACCCGTAAACTAACATATTTTATAGTAACAACGCGCTGTATAATACATGCATACCCCTTCTCCGCGCTACTGCTATTCTTGCAGTTGCTTGAAAAAGTCAGTCGCCATTTCTACTGCTCGGACCGATGCAAAGCAACATTCTATACTTTCTTTAAAAGTATGGCACATCGCGCACTTTTTTGTCTGATAATTAAATTTAGCTCATGTAGGCTTTTACACTTTTGCACATTTAAACATCTAATACGATCGATTAACCACTTTCGATTATTCCAACAGGAACCACCATACATTCCGCCGCACTGTTCTTTTGAATCCAACGATCCTATGGGCTTCCACACACTAACACCTAACGTATCTTTCCTACTATTTATTAAACAAAAACTACCGGCATCGCCATGTTCGTATGTGGACGTATGCAGATGTTTGTGGATGTGTACGGGAATATGTAACCATATACATTAATCAGTCTAAACTATTTTAATTGATCCAAAAAAACTACTATTTTTGTAAACCACAATTACTAATCGTCTTTATAGGTTTAACATTTCTACCATTTACCAATGACTGGTGCTACGTACAAGGAAAATTTAATTTCTTATTGGCGAGAATCCTTATTCTCCCACACACTGTTGCATTGTTGCATGCCCACCCCTTTTGGGAATATATGCTCGTTATAGTTTGTAGGACCTTCGGTTTTACTTAACTACACTTCGTGAGACCCCTTTAATCTTTTTAATCGTGTCTTTCTCGCTTACAATTCAGTAGGACTTAGCCCTACTACCAACAAATTGTAATACTAGATCCCCAGTAAATTCTTGTTTAAATTTCCCTACAACTTTTTTGTTGACGAGCGGTATATTGTATTTATTATCCGCGGGGTAGTCACTCTTTTAAGATAACTATACTTTGTTTGGTATCAACTAATATTAGATTTTTTCTAGGGAGCCCAAACCTGTAAATGGATTGTAAATAGAATCACCTCTTACAAAGTTACACTTTAAAGGCCCCAAACCTCTAATTTTTGCCCCATCTTTATTTAACTCCATCTTTAGAACTTTTTTTCGCTACCCAAGACATATGCTTTAACCATCCATTTCACTAGAAGTCTAAAACCGCTGTGTTCCGCGAACACCAAGTGGAGGTAACACGTATACTCTGTCCACCAGGATAGAAGCAGGAAGGATTTGGAAGAAGGGAAGGTGGGAAAAGACCTTAAAAATTATGGAATTTAAAAACTAATATATACAATAGATTCACAAAAGTTATACAAGTATAAACAACTAGCTTATATCTTTATGCTCCCATGCATGGGTTGATATGCTCCCAGGATGACGTTACGCTAGTCATCTTCGCTCGATAAACTAATTTTATTAATTATCTGTGTGTACAAATCGTGTCCTATACTCCGGATACATACGCCGGCAAGTACTCCATACCAAATAAAGAATTAGATGCTTGGTGACTGTTAACATCCGCTTCCCTCGTGTACGCCCAGACACATCGCAACCCATGCGCACCCCTAACCATGCGCATTCCTGCCCATGCACACCCCTGCACATGCGCACCTCTGCCCATGCACAACCCAGCCCATGCGCACCCCTGCCCATACGCGCCTCTATCCATGCACACTCCTCTCTGTGGGACTGCTATTTCGTGGTAACGTCACAGCCTTTTATAAATATAGAACAATGTAATACTATTCTAAAAATGTTTATTCTGACATTATACATAACAAAATTTAAAAATATTGAATACCAAGCACGGAGTCATTTAAACTCAATTTTAATACAAAATTATACACAGAAGACAGTCCTTTCTTTATGTTTGTTTGGAGTGGTTATAATTTTATCTAATTTTATTTGCAGCTTAGAATTTAAATCGACACCCAAGTCCTCTAACCCATTTTCTAACCAACAGTTTGATACATAGAGACCGTCTAGGTTTTCGAATTGCAAAATGTACCGAAGTTTGCCTCTATGTATAAAGTCTTTGACTCCACCGACAACCAGATCCATTCTTTCGTGTAATTCTTGCAGCTTGTAACAATAATTTAATCGCGGCTCTCCCACTATATCCTGCATACGTATCTTGTTAGCTTGATCGACTTCTTCTTGTCGGTATTGGAGGGGGTCCTTATTTCACCACTTACTATTACGTAGTTGCGTGTCCACCACTTTTGGAAATATATGGTCGTTATAGGTTGTAAGACCCTTGGTTTGAATGATCCGAAAGGTTCTTTACTAAACAAATATACAATGTTTAGCGGAACCCCTTTGCGTGTCGTTTACGCCAAGGTTACGAAACCCGAATTCCTTAGTTCGTCTTTGTTATCTGCCATTTCGATAAATACGTTTTTAGAATAACCTTTTAAAAAGTATACGGATTTAATACCATCCTTTTCCGCAAGGATGCCTACATAACTAAAAGAGTCTTTCTCACTAACCGCAAATGCATACAGTTTGTAGAACCCGGATGTATTTAAGTCAGTCTATCGGCACATAAAATAATCTTTTAATTCTTCCTCATTTCCTCTAATAAGATGTTGTTTGTCTAACACATCTTTGTATTGTTCGCGTATTGTCGCAGTGTTTTCCATGTAGTCCAACTTTCGCCTTTTTGCATCCATTTCCTCTAATTTCCTCTAATTTCTTGTGTGCTATACTTATAAATAAAGTATAAAATGGTGTTTTGCATCGGTCCTAACAGTAAAAAGGAGAGTGACTTTTTCTAGCAACTACAAGAATAGCAGTAGCGCCGCGAAGGGGTATGGATGTATTATACAGCGCACTGTTACTATAAAATATGTTAGTTTACGGGAAGCTCGAACGTGAAGAAATTAAATTTTAATCTATAATTAACCACGATCGTAAAAATGGGAAATTAATGGTTAATTTTAATACCGCTAAGCATATACTTTCGTTTGGTGATTCATTTAGAAAATATTCAAGCCTGCCATTTCCTAAAATATGACGTAGAAGTAATTTAAAATTAAATTGCTTTATTAGTAAGTATGCTGTAGACAAGTTTGGTACTCCCTTAGTAAAGGTTTAAAGTGTTTTATTAAGTTTTTGTTTATAGTAGCACTGCATCTCCTACCGCACGACTTGCAGCCAATTTGTGTGCGTGAACTATCGCCCTTTTGGATATATAATATGCACGCGAAGCGATTCTTGATCCGTATAACATGGAAGACGTTTTTGGTGTTTCTACTAACTGCATTCTCAGCATTGACGAAGCGAACCGGGCGAATGCATTGGTGCTAAATGTACTGGACGAGCAGCAAGGATTAGCAAAAAAAAGATGACGTCATTTGGTTTTCCGCTGAATTCTCAACTTCGTTCGGCTGTCTTCGGAAACCTTCGGTTTGCATTCTATAGGGTACATAAAGCAGGTACGCAAGAGTAAACTCTTTAGTTATAAGTTAGTTCGCTTACAAGTTTCACCAAAGTCCTATAGTGCGGATTTTGTTTTGTACTAAAATGTTACCTGCAAACGTTTTTAAATGCAAGCCCTGTCACGCCTACTTTACCAGGAGGGATGTTATCAAACGCCACCAGAACAAATGTCGTGGTGTAACATTGTCCAGGGTTAAGCTTATACGTCCGTCAGCAGCAAAGTACTTAAACTGTATGTCTTGCGGTATCGCTTTTACAAGGCGTCGCCGTGGATCAATGTAGTAAGCGTAAGACTACGGATCCCAAGGTACTGGGTTCAAATCCCGACACGGGCGACTGCTTGAAAAATGACAGGTGAGCATTTTTCACAATAATTACGCCCTCGTTCGGATGAGAGGTTAAATGGAGGTCCCGTGTGTGTTGTCACGCACGTTAAAGATCCCTACCTTGCCTGGAACGGCAAGGGTTTGGCAAAATTCTAAATTTCCAGGCAACAAAAAACTCGCCTCCTGGCCAATGTAGTACCTTATGGTGGAGCATTGGAAATATATAAATACACGGTATCGCTTTTACAAGAATCGACAGCTTACAGCGACACAAGGAAAAACAGCACGGTATGTCATTAAGCCGTAAACGTTCAGCTCCGCCAGCTGTTAAAAGGTCTTGTACGAAATAACCACAAACTATGTGTAAAGTATGCGATTTTGAAATGGAAAAGACTAGGTATGCCGCACATTTGAGGAACAACCGCTACTGCCAAAGATGGCGTGGAAATGGTTAGCTAAGCGTTTAACATACCGTATGGCTAGCTATCGCATAAAAAACGCCAGTGTCAACGATGGAGTGTCAGAGTTTCTTTGGAAGCAGAAAGAGCGGTTTATTAGATTACTTAATGAAAAAAGAACACAACATACTGCAATTAAAGTCTATTGCGAATTCTACGGCGTTTACACCAAAATGGGAGAAGAGACTACCGATGTGAAATCCTTTAGCACAAAAAATATGGTTATAACGTTTTCTAGTAACCTGGAAAATATGTACGAGGTCTTAAACGAAACCATGTAAACACCAACTTTATACCCAATTACTTAATAAAATTAGTTTGTCGGGCGAGAACGACAAAAGGTACATCATTCCTAGCAGTACAGCAACCTACGCATGGGGGGGGGGCATAAATATATAAGATAGTTGCTATATTTGTATATATTTTATTGTGTCTCCTTGTGCAAACAATTAAGGTAGGTCAGTAATCCGTATTAAATTGCTACTAATTGACTTTGCATTCAGCCTACTTTCTTTCTGTAATTAACATATTTGTTTGGAGAAGATATACACTTTTAAAAAGAAATTATACAGCGCTCTCACATGTAATTTAGGCGATGATGACGTTTAACTTGACCTTCCCATTTACATATTAAAAACACATTACATTGGAATGTTTTACATTATTCTCATATTGTTAGATTAACGACGATATGTCTTATTGACCGAAACACGTTTTCTTTCTTTTTAAACAGCACATTCATTTCTTTTTTGTTACAGGTATTTTTAAACACAATAATGTCTTTTTTGTTATAGGTTACTTTAACCTGCTTGGATTTGGCTACACTAAGAAGATAATGTCCGAAGGAGGTTCATCCCATATTTCCTACTTATCGCCTACCTGAAAAGATACATATCTTCTTTCCAGATCATAAATACCCTTAGAGCGAGTATAGGCCAAATGTAACTAAGAACGAACTTCAACAAAAATATCACTAAGTTCCTGGCCACAAATTCAAATCGACTTCCTGGTGTAGCATCAACTTTATTATCAGGAACATTTCTTGCACCATACAATTTTTCATTAACGGGAACATTGCGACCAAAAACTAAAAATTTGAAGAGAGAAACAACAATTCCGGTTACCAGAAATAGCACTTCTCTGTAACACATTAAGGCTAAAAGCATCAGCTTCAGCAGTACTTCTTGCAAGAACTTGGACATAGCAAAACTATCTTCTCAGTAGTAGAATCTTTCAAGAAATTTGGAGTCACGAACAAACTTTGAAGAAAATTTATTGTTAAGAAAATTTTTCAAGACTTTAGCTAGTCGACTGGTAAGCAAGGTTTCATGTTTCAGCAACAAAGCATCTTCTAACTTCATGTATAACGTCGACAACTTTATAGTATCTGCATCCTGGTACAAAATTAACTAAGAGATGCACTCCGGCAATAAATTTTTACGAATCTTCCTTACTTGGGTACATCCAGCTAGAGCATGGGGTAATCTTCTAATTAAATTTTGTAAATATGCAATAAACAGAATAACGAATTTTACTTTTTTCTGATAACGAGATCTAACGGTTTACCAGACTTGCTCTTCTGGATTAGCTGGTAAGAGGTTTTCACTTAAGCGGCTTACTTAAGAATCCCAATCTGTCAGTGAATTGTTTACACTATGACATCAAATTAAAGCATCTCAAACAAACAGTTTAGCGGCTGAATTAAACAAATCAACAAACAAAACTTTACGATATACTGAAATTTCTTCAATACTTTCCAAAAATGAATACAAATGTTTTGGATCTCATGAAAATTTATATGACCAAGCGTTTATTAGCAAAGAAAGCGGGACAAAATGAATCGTTTGAGCAGAAGCAACCACGTCAACAATGTCCGAAAAACGGGCTTCTCTAGGAACTGAATTTTCCGAATATGAGTCTGCCTTGTCAAATAACTCAACTTTCAAAATAAAAATAATGGCCAAATCTTCATTCGTAAGCAACACTGCAGCTTCCTTGTTTTTTTTTTATGGTAATCGCATACGCTGGACACCACCAGAGAGACGATTGAAACTCGAATGAAGCCCTTTGAAAACAGAATTTGACCCACCTCCAATTAAAACAGCTAGAATACTCATAATAGATTGCAAAGACGCCTTTATTTCTTTACATTCCGTAAGAAAATTTACATCATATTCTGTAAGATCTATCTGACTACCTGGCTTAGCTGCTTCCTTAGACAGAAGTCTACCTAAATGTCTTTCTTCTGTTCTTCAGACCTATTTGAACTGACTTTTCTTATCAACAATTTCTTCATTAATTCTTCTTGCAGGAGGTATCCTAGTGAATCCATAATTTAAATTATTAATGTAAACAACGTAAGCGTTAAAATAATTTTATAATCCCAATCCTCACAAAGAAGTACCCAAACGATAAATTCCAGTTTAAAAACAAATTCTAGCTAATTTGTAACAAAAAAATTAAAACAAAATTCCAAGATTAAACACAGTGACCGAGCTACCTTAGTTCACAAATTTTAAAACCACACCAGAACTTCAAGTAATCACAAAAATTATTTATCCCTAAATAATGTTTAAAAAAATTCCAACATTCAAAAAATACAATTTTAGCAAACGACAACATCTACAAAACTGTAAGGTTTCTAACTTTTTAAAGCTTCAAAAATCTATAAAGTCGAACAGAAGAAACAACAACTACGAGCAAATCAGTCAGTGGGTTTTCATAACTAAACAACAAAAAAATTATACCAATACATCTTGCACCAAGTTATTTTTAACCTAAATGTTAAACGTTATATTCTTAGTAAAGCCTAAACAGCCATTTTTATTAAGCCCAAACGGTGAACGTAAGTTTTAGTCGAGCTCATCTGGCACTCGTTGGGTGCTAATTTTAGTACAACGCCAAGGGGAGTGTACAACAAATCGAAGTCGAGTAATTCCAAAGAAACGAGTAACCCATGTTAATACGCGGATGGAGATGGTGGCTAAGAGGAACGGAAAACTCTAAGTGGATAAGCTAGCTGGGGATCAACCCTGTGGGGTAATGAGATGGGGGCAGATATTTATAAACAGAAAGTTAGGGCGGTGCTACGGCGCCTAAAAAGATAAACAAACGAAAATAGAGTAATGACGGTTCGCAAGGACAATGTCAAATAAAAAGCAGAAAGCACAAAAAACTCGAAAGTTAAAACGCAAATATGAAAAATAACTGGTAACACTTAGCAGCTACGGATACCCAACATGGACAGAAAAGCTCACTCGATGCTAAACCTAAACACTTCAACACAAATTACTCCGATTAGGACCTGTAATTAAGAGAGATAATTTGCAATAATTTAAAGCTCAATTAAATCAAAACACTAATATGGTTACATTTTCTTAAGTCCATTTGATATTTTGAGAGTACGTCTACGTTACCCGAATACCCTGCATAATTTCACACTCTACTCCAATAATTCTAACATATCTTTCTGAAGCAATAAAATAATTAAGTTTTTATATTAAAAAATACTTTTCTTTTGCTGTCAATAGCATAGAATAGTACTAGTTTTACGCATTTGGATAAAAATAAGTAATTTCGTGTATTTAAAACCCCAATTCTAAAAGGTGTATTAAAAACACGTTTTGATGTTAAAAGAAAATATTTTGTATTAAATGCAACCCCTTTTGCATAAAAAAGTAATTAAAGTTTAAATTAATTACCTTGTGGACCACAGAAATTTATTTTAAATAAAGAATTCCCTAGAATATTATCATACGAATTTAGAATTACGTAAATGAACTAATTAATAAATGAAACATTTATTCCAAGAAACGGCCGGAACACGAAGAAACTCAGAAAATGTAATAGAAATTGATACGAAAAATTTATGATCTTCGCATTCACTGTTGGAGAAAAGCGATACGCCACAATAATAGTATGTGTTAAACAAGGACAAATGCGCGCGTCACGAACAAGTGAAACGAAATTACGAGGCAATAGATGCCGCGATTTTAGACACTAATAAGTTTCTCTGCGAAACCTTGCATCATAATGTTCTATCACATTCTACTAGGTTCTAGAAAATGGATAATTTGTTTATATAAGGAAGCGTTTATTAAAACAAAGATTGATTCGATTCTTAAATTCGATATCGAAATGTTATTTTAATTTAAGTCGCGAGTTGTTGCTTTGCGAGATGATATTTGAGGTATCCAGTAAGTATACTGTAATTTAATAAATACCATGGTACAATGAATATAGAAGTGATATTTTAAATGCAAATTACATAAAAATGGAATTTATTAATTTCAAGGAAGAAGGAAAGTTCTACGATTTTACGCTATCTCAAAAGTTTTGCTAAGTAATAGCAAGGAAGATTTAACCAAAAAAGATACTTTGGTAATTACGGTTTGAAATGAAGATTTTAAATATGGAAAATCTTGTAAGCTGATTTGACGTCAATTTAAAATAAGAACATACTTAATTGCGCGAGCGTTTTTGTTGATTCTGCAAGTATTATTTTTAGATTTATTTTTATTGATATTGGAGTATCTGTATTTAATTTAAGGTAGAATAATAAGTGTTAACCATATAATATTTTTTTGTAAAGGATTTTACTAGCAAAGTTTGTGATTGGAGTTTGAAACACTCTAGCGTGGAAATGAACAAAGACAGGTAAAATACCCATAAAAAGGAAATTTAGTTTAGTAAAATTAAAATAAGGTGAGGAACTTTTTTTATAACAAATACTTCTTAAAAATTATTTTATGTTTAAAAGAAACGATGTTTGTAAATGCTCTATTTGCTTTTATATGAGAGAAATATTTCAAACTGTACAAATGCTTTGTGATATGATTGCTGTTTTTGACTTCATTTTGAAAATTCCGTCAATTCAGTTGAGCTAGCCAGACAAAGTTAGAAAGGAAGGTAGGTGAACAATTTCAAGTATTATAAATTGCTGTATTGGTATCACAGCACCCTTTTAGTGACGCTCTCCAACGCGGCTTTGTCACAGCACCCTTTTTGTGACGCTCCAATGCGGGGAATACCACAGCAATATATAAAGCAATATATATATATATATATATATATATATATATATATATATATAAAGCAATATATAAAGGTTCTTGATAATTCTTGAGCGTAGTAAAATTATTACATACATATATACATCCACAAATAAATCCCTCCAAAATATAAAAGATTCCTGGAAAAACGTAAATTTCCGTAAACTTATGGTTACGCCCTATATAATTATATAGTATTTAATTTTATATAATACAATTATATAATATATTATATATGTATATGTATATATATTAATATTAAATAAATAATAATTATAAATTCATACAAATACAATTTATAGTCTTGTGCGGAAGCAGCTTTACACAAAAGTTTTATAACTCACGAACACACCAGTAGCATTTAACTCATCTAAAAGTGTACTAAAGTATTTAGAAATTTTTAGCAAAATAAGTAAAATTGAACTGATTTTGGTTCACATCTGTAGTAGAAACCTAATACATTCGAAAGACTAAGTATTCACTTATTAGTTAAAAAATAGTAACTTAATCAAGAACAAACTTTAGAATTTCTTTAAGGAGTAAAATAATAGTTAATTACCAAAAAAAGTTGAACTTTGCAGCAACAATACTGTAAACTAACAGGCAAACTGCTCCTACATCCATATAGTTTAAAGGATTTTCATAAAATTTCACTATCAGAAGATGCATGAAATGTGTAAAAATACTCATTTCGTCAATGTTTTATTTGCTCTGCCACATACGCGACATCTAATCACATTGATTTAAACTGCAGACAACAAACGCAGAATGATGGCGTCTGCACTTTAGACTCAAGTAACCAAATCAGTTCGGTACAAATGTACGCTACCCAGTAAATTGAACGGATCGAATTAATTAAACGTAGTTTCACAAATACACTTGTTTGTTATAGTACCAGCATCAAATTCACAAATACATAAAATTCTTGATTATAATAATTTGTGCTACGAATTAAAATAGAATGTAACTCTGGAAATGCAAATGCAGGATTCCCTACAGTTGCAATCATTTTAAAACCAACAAAACTTTAACGAATATAGAAGAGCTCGAATCATCACTATACCTTCAGGTACATCAAACGGTTTTCAAAGCCAAGACCAGACAGAGTCGTTCATCGTTGGTGAAATCTCAGCTGATGCATGGTATCAAGCTAGTCTCTACGTCAAGAATGAAAGTGATAACTTCAAAACGAGTAATTAAATAGCAACAACACAGAGGGCGCGGTCTAATATTACTAAATATAAACATACAACATAAAGGTGCGTTAGAAAATAAATAGTGGTTTCACAAATAGTAAAATTAAATTGCTACAATCTTTCTAAGTTTTTTTTTGTAGTGCGGATCTTTTTGTGCTATCGACATACCTGATGTAGCCTAGATACCTTACACATAAATGTACTTGTGACCATTTATCTTTTCAACTATTTTGCTATTCTTTTTACGATTACATTATATAATTTTTAGAAACCATCTATTAGAAATAGCGTTAAACGCTTATGTTTTTTTCGTAACTGACGTTTGTTTTTCAACTAGTCGGTACCTTAGTTTTGATTTTCCTAACAGAATGGAATAATTAAATAGATAATTGAAGTATACCCTGTGAATTTTGCCGTGCTTTGTACGTCATTCCACTATTAATTTTCCACGTCTCCGCAGTTTTTTAATTGTATGATAGGTAGATCTGTATACCTTAAATATTAATTTATTCCAAACTCAATTAAGTACAAGTTTAAAGTAAAATTTTAATTTGCTGCGTTAGGAATTAGAATTAGAATTCATAAATTATTAATGAGGCGTCTTTATATACGTTTCTTTATGAAAACTAAATTAGTCTGTATGAATCGTTCGTACTAGCTGAAAGTTAAACACCTCTCAGTTGTTGATCTTCAAAAAAGTATAACCATGTTTAAATCGTTAAAATACCCTATGATGGTATTAACAAAACTTGGTATTTGTTCTCCAAAGTTGTATTGGAAAGTAGGTCTTATATACTTGATGGTGTCAAGTTTTAATATATTTATGGGAGCTTTACAGTGCTTTTATATTGAACACAATATCTTGGAATTTTGTGCTATAATTGAAATTGTAAGCGGATTTGCTGAGGTGCGTACTTTACACCGTAATTCAGAAGTAAAAATATATTTATCACATAGAACGTTCACTTCGAAAACGAATACAATCGTCATTAATGAGTGTGCATTATTTTATGTTTATTGGTATATTTATTTTGGGTTTGAAATCAACACACATTATTTTAATCAGGAGTCAGAGGTTCTTAGATTGCTTTTTTAAAGAATTTTTAAATAGAACGCTTCTCTCCCCCCGCCTCCCCTCTCTTTCTCTCACGCCTTAGATAGCACATAGAGATTTTTATTTAATTTTATATTCCTTCCAATTTTTATTTATTTAAATATTTTGAGACAAGTGTGTTGTTAACATAAGCGAAACACCTTATAGTGAAAATTAAGTATGTGAGATCTTATTTTGTTGTCTAGGGGCTGATAAATAATATGCTTGTAAATAAATTACTTCCGGGTGAGATTAATACAGTTTAATCGTCGTAAATAACGTAAATAACAGCAATATCAAATACTCAAAGAACTAGTTTCACAGTATTACAAATTTTAATAATAATTTGTAATAACAAACATAACAATACGCGCCACCATTATTGTCTTTCACGTCTTTAATAATGATTACTTCTTAAACCCAGCGACACCGTCTTTATCATGGGTATGTTCGTCTTAAGGGACACAGGGCTACACGTCTTACCCTTGAACCTCTTTACTAACGACTGCCTGCCTGGTTTCGCTCCTGCTGGTAGAATTTAAACGTGAAGGTCACAACAGGGCGTCGCATGTTATGAACGATAAACTACCTGACTAATAAAAGAACTTATTTCTACCTTAAAATGATCAAATTTTACATTCGGCCATCTGACATTGAATCCGACTCGGATTCGCTTTCGTTATCCATCCACGGTTTCATGTACTCAGCACATGTTGATGTTTTTATAAGACCGTCGTGTATTCCCGCTTTGATCACATCGTATCTTTCATTTGGCTTAGTCTCGACTATTTCATAAGGTCGCAAGTATTTTTTATGAACTTTTAGACCAGGTCCAAATTGTGTTCTTTTTATGGCGACCAAATCACCCTTTCCATACGCTTTATGCTTTCTTCTCCTCAAATTATATCTCTTCTTATTTTCGGTCTGGACTTTCAATAACTGTTTTTTACATTCTTGTCTCAAATTTTCTCTGTTCTCATCACCTTGCTTAATTGCTTCTTCCTCAACCAATTCTTTAACCAAAATATCTTCTTTATATCGCATTTTTACCCCTACCAACACTTCGAATGGTGTGGTGTTAATACTTCTTTGGAAGGTGGAATTTAGTGCTCTTTGAGTTCGGTCTAGGTGTTTATACCATTTCGTAGGGTCATCCATGCTAAGTTTTGTAAGAACCGAAATAATTATTCGATGTATCCGTTCGACTTGTCCGTTTCCACGCGGTACACCCGTTGTAATTGCAATGTGCGTTATCTTCTCTTCACTACAATAGTCTCGGAATTCGTTTGCAGTGAAAGCAGTTCCTTTATCAGTAATTATTCGCGATGGATTTCCAAATATTTTCTGCTCTTGGACTAAGCACTCGACAGCCTCTTTAGTCGATGTCGATTTCGTAGGGTAAATCCAACAAAATTTGGAAAAATCGTCGACAACAACTAATAAGTGTTTATAATTCTTGTTTGTCGACGGTATTGGACCTAAGTGATCGACGTGATAAGTATGTAAAGGTCCCTCTTGTTTCATTATTGGATGTAGAAATCCCTCCTTTTTTCCTTCCTTGGCGTTGCCTAATATACATGGTATACAATTTCTAATTACGGCTTCTATTTTAGATTTTAGTTTTGGAATATAGAATTCTCGTTCGACAATTCCTTCCGTTTTTCTAACAGCAAAATGTCCCATTTCGTGTGTTCTCCTAATAACATCATTCTGCATAGCTTTCGGAGTTACTATTAGGTCCTTTTCATTTTCATATTTATACAAAATATCGTGTTTCATTAAATAGTCTTCGTACTCAACTTGTTCGCTTAATATTTTCTTTATAGCAAGTATAAACTCATCCTTTCCCTGCGCTTGCTTTATTTTTTCAATTATACTATTTTCTTCGGCAACCAACATTACTTCCACAGGATAACGGCTTAATGCGTCAACGTGTTTTAGTCGATTTCCACTACGATGTTCGATTTGGTAATCGTATTCTTCCAACAATAAAGCCCATCGTGCGACTCTTGTTGTTAATTCTTTTTTATCCATCGTTTGCTTGAAAGCTGCGCAGTCTGTAATAATTTTAATCTTACACCCTAACACGTATATTCTGAATTTTTTTACGGCTTGTATAACGGCAAGAACCTCTAGTTCATAACTACTTAATTTTTCCTTACTCGGCGTCGTTTTTCTACTCATGTAAAATACTGGGTGAAACTTAGAGTCTTCGTTCGATTTTTGCATCAGACACGCTTCGTATCCGAATTTACTTGCATCAGTATGAATTTCTGTCTCCAAACCTTGTTGATAAATATGAAGCACAGGTTCACTAACGAGTAACACTTTTAATTCCATAAAAGCTCGCCTTTGACTATCTCCAAAATTAAACGGTCGATCCTTCCTTAGTAAGTCGCTCAACGGCTTTGCAACAGTAGCGTACGACGGTATAAATTTTCGGAAATATCCAGTTAGGCCTAAAAAGGATTGCACCTGTTTGTAGGTCTGAGGTTCAGGAAATCTTTTAATAGCCATCGTCTTCTCGTCGGATGGTTGAACTTTTCCATCTTCAATAATAAATCCTAGAAAATTTACTCTTTTCATTAGAAATTGACACTTTGCTTTTTTTATCTCTAATCCATAGCCTCTGCAAATTTCTAATGCGGCCACTAATCTTTCAATTCCTTCAACTTCGTCTTTACCCGGTATTATTAAATCGTCCATATAATATATAACAATATTTTTTATCGTCAATGGTCTAAAAGTATCACTTATGAATCTTTGAAAAACAGCAGGACTGTAACATAATCCAAATGGTACCTTCAGGAACTCATATTGTCCATTGTGCGTAACGAAAGAAGTATATTTCGTGCTACCACTTTCCAAAGCCACGTGAAAGAAACCATTTTTTAGGTTTATAGTGCTAAATATTTTTGCACCCTGTAACCCATCTAATACATCTTCAATTAGAGGAAGAGAAAAACGATTTTTGACTATATTTTTATTAAGTCTTCTGTAGTCGCAACATATCCTAATCCGTCCGTCCTTTTTTTTTACGAGTACCAACAGGCTAGCAAAGTCTGAACAGCTCGGCTTAACTATTCCATCATTCAACCAAGTTTTGACTTGTTGATCCACCTCTGCTTTCTCCGGTATAGATAATCGTCTGGGGTGTTGATATATTGGTTCCTCGTTCTTCATAATTATTTTCATCTCAATATCGGTTGCTTTTATCTTTTCCGGCTGGTAATTTTTGATTAAAGTGTCAACCATTTCCCGATGATTTTTATTTTCTATATGCGTCGTATTAACATCGGAATGTTCTTGTTTTTCGTCTACCCTAATTCTCATCAAAAAATTGTCCTTCTCCTTCTTATATACCACTATACCGTCGTCTTGTATACTAATATCAGCATTTTCTAATAAACTGTTACCAATAATAGCTCGAAAACCAGAAGTAGTTGTAGGTATTACATGCATCTTCAAAATAAAATTTTCGTCGTTTATAAGAACATTTTTGTGAAACGATCCTAATGTACATATAGCAATTCTTCCTAGGCCTTTTATCGATATACAATCATTATCTAATGAGATGCTTCCAAAATGATTGAGATAAACGTCTTCTCCTATAGCATTAATATCAGTTCCCGTATCAAACAAGGCAATTAATTGGACATTATCAATCGTAATTTTTAATGAATTCTTGGGCACAGTTTCCATGACATTAATAGTAGCAGATGTAGATGATGTGATTGGTTTACTATCATCTTTTCGTGTAGCAGCTTTCTTAGGACATTTAAATGCCAAATCTCCAAATGCATCACAGTTAAAACATTTCGTTCCCTTTCCTTTATCTGGACAGTCTTTTGATTTTTAACTCCACAATTATAGCAACTAAACTTTTTACTTCCACTGCTTCTTTTGGCATCGCTATTAAAATCATTTTTCGGTCTATCTGCCGATTTCTCATGAGTTTTTTCGTTGCCCATCTTTTTACTTTGAATGCTTTCGTACAGCTTTACTTTCTCTTTCAGTTCAGCAAAATTTCACGCTCCGTACAATATAATTTTATTCGAAGTATCGTCATGAATTCCCTCTATGATGTATTGAATCACTGCGTCCGTTTCAATATTGGCTCGGCTATCTATTTCCCGCATCGCCAGTACATACTCTTGTACAGATTCGTCCTTTTTCTTTTTTCTGCCCATCAACATTTTGTGAACCTGGGCGCTGCTTACTTTTATTTCAAATTCACTAATGAGCCTTTGCTTTAACGTTGACCATGTTTTGATACCTTTCTCGGATTGTATGTAAAGTTTCGCTAAACCCCTCAATGATTTCTTTGCAAATATAAATTTTTGTTGTGGGTTCCAACCGGTTATTTCTGAAATTTCATCAAAATCGGCAATCTATTTTGTTACTGGATAATCATCTTTACCATTGAACGGTCTGATATTATCCTCTACATCACGAAATGTCAACGCAAAAGAATCTCGTGTTCTTGATCGGGTCGTGTCTACACTAGCGCAAGCAATGCTACCTTTCACTTCGTCATTTTCAGCACTTTCGTCGTCTTCAACAGATTCTTCGTCAGCTACGTTTTCAACATCCGAGCTATGTTCTTCGTTCAATTCGTTTAAAAATAGGCAAATGCGATTCGTCATGTCCTCGTTATCGGTCGAGTAATCTAGATCTAAAATGTTGCACGCTGCAATTAAATTAGCCAAATTGATATTCTTTTTGATTTCTGCTCTTTTTTTATCATATTCCGCCGAATCAGTGCCGAATCCAAAGCCAGAAAAACCAAGAAGAGCTTTTCTTATTTTCCTACCGTCACCCTCAGTTCCAAATATTATAACATGCAACGTCCTGACTGCTATTAACTTGCCATGATTAATATTATAAGAAATTTTTGGAAAGCTTCCTAAAGTTTTCATCGTAGCCGACTTTTATCAAATATGCATAAATCAATACAAAAAAAATTAGTACCACTTTTCTATAAGCTAAAGAAACTAAATCAGCACAGTTATAGTAAGCCGATGTAAAATCGAGAATTCAATTAAATCTCTTAGTAGATAATATTCAATAAATTTTCAATCTATTTTATCGATCGCGAAAGAAATCGTATGCTCGTTTACAAGAAAACAAACAATAAAATACAGTTCAAGAAAATGAAAATTTACAATTAGGTCAATAGTCTCTCTCATAAACTAAATTTAATGATCTTTTAATATCTTTCTATCTAAAACCTTCAGGGCCGGTGTGATGGTTCGTTTCATTACTCTAATCCTACCTTTTCTGCTGTAGTTATACTGACCGCTGCAACGTCTATTGTTTGCGTCAAGTTCCTGGAAGCAATTCCACTTTGTTCAACCTTTCAGCATCTTACCACTTCTTGTCGAGCTGTACACCACCAATATGTTGATAGATGTCCGTCTCACTTCAACTTATTGCAACAACCGTAACACAAACGCGATTGTAAACTTGTCTTAGTTCTTATGAATCACACTGTTCAAGCCTGCAGTAAAACGGGTATACGAAATACTTTCTCTTTTCACTGTACCGGTACTGATTATTTGCTTTACCTTTTAAAATCCCGGACGAGCCCCCAAATGTGGGATCTTATTTTGTTGTCTAGGGGCTGATAAATAATATGCTTGTAAATAAATTACTTCCGGGTGAGATTAATAAAGTTTAATCGTTGTAAATAACGTAAATAACAGCAATATCAAATACTCAAAGAACAAGTTTCACAGTATTACAAATTTTAATAATAATTTGTAATAACAAACATAACAATACGCGCCACGATTATTGTCTTTCACGTCTTTAATAATGAATACTTCTTAAACCCAGCGACACCGTCTTTGTCATGGGTATGTTCGTCTTAAGGGACACAGGGCTACACGTCTTACCCTTGAACCTCTTTACTAACGACTGCCTGACTGGTTTCGCTCCTGCTGGTAGAATTTAAACGTGAAGATCACAACAGGGCGTCGCATGTTATGAACGATAAACTACCTGACTAATAAAAGAACTTATTTCTACTTTAAAATGATCAAATCCTACAAGTATTTTTAAATTATAATAAATATTGCTATGAATTATAAAATTAAGGGAGTAGGCCGCAAACTATTTATTTTGTCCAAGTGTTTAAATAAATAAAAAACATTGTTTAACAAAAAACTCTAAATAATTTTTTTATATGTTCGAATAGTGTTGGTAATATTATTATAAAAATGATAACCATGGCATTTAGGAACAAACTTAGTTCGAAAACTACAATGATTAGATAAAATCAAATTTAATTTATCACAGGTATTAACCATGTATGCTAGAATGCTGAAGAAATCTTATAATACATTATTTTATGTATATCAAGCAATTCAGTATGTAAATATTTGGCAATATTTGAATCTAAGTTTTATAAGATAACTAGCTGAAAAGTCTGTGTCCTATGTCTGCCATTGTTCAAGCAGCACGATATTGTAAACAAAAAATATGTTTTACAGTATAGGTGCGACCCTAAACTCAAGAGATTGGACTAATGACAACAAAACGTTGAAAGACTCAATGTAATACAATGAATCCAAACGAGGTAAAAACCACCATAATTACAAGGGAACATATAGAATTTAAAAAAAAGGCAAGTACAAGGACTAGCGTTCTATAGCTTAGGGAACAGGCAGCAACCCTCTACTAGTGCAGCAGTAACGTCCCTCCTCCACCCAGAGACAGCAACCGATCTGATGTAAAATGATAGCCAAATAGATGCCACTTAAATAGCGATAAACTGTACCTCCGCGAATTCGACTTAGTAGAGTTCTCACGATAACGGCGGATACCCCAAACCGCACATTACTGGAAATCAAAAACACAGGCTACTCAACTTACCTAAAAATAAAATAACGTTCAGTATACTATCAGCATAAATAATAGAAAATAAAAAAAATATTTTTGTTGGGTTTTATTATATCAATAGTGGATAATTACTCATTTACGCTTCAGACATAAGGGTTACTTCAAATACTAGTTACCCCAAGAGGGTTTGAATACAGCACCGTGAGCTGTTACTAATAAAATCAGTCCTTTATGTTATGTATCGGTTTAGGGCGATGCTACCATGTACCCCAATTTATATTATTATCTCTATAATATTAGGTCGCGGAATAATACGTTTGGTTGGTTAAAGATGCAAAGTAAAAAATAACGTTAATATCTTCATTTCAAGCATATTCTTGAGTGTACAGATTGATGCATATGGCAGTCTTCAGGTACGGCCAACATAACATTTGATTTTCCGTTGCTCCGCCCGAAGATACTACATTGGCCAGTAAGAAAGTTTTTTACCCGGAAATTTTGAATTTTGCCAAAACCTTGCTGTGCCAAGCAACGTAGGGAATTTTAACTTGTGTGACAATACTCACGGAAACTACATTCTACTTCTCATCTGAACGAGGATGTATTTTTATGAAAAATTCTCGCCCAACATTTTCAAGCGGCCCGTGTCAGGATTTGAACCCGGAACCTTAGGCTTAGTAGTCACACGCATATCAACTAAGCCACGGAACCACCACGGTACAAGCAACGCCACAATAATTCATGTAGATCGTTTGTAAATAAGGCAAAGCGTCTTCTTCAACGCTTTCACAACAGTTGTACAATAAATACTTTGAGCGAACACTTATCCCAAGTTAGAGTAAACAAACTTTCACCTGAAGTATGGCACCTTACATTTATAATAATCGTCATGCTTAAGTCGACAAGATTTTATGCCAAAGCTGCTACCGTAGTCCGCAGATATCGCCGACAGTGCAAAGTGCACTTATGCGGCATAAACAGTTGCAAGTTATGTATTTCAATTGCATTAGATAAGGAAGTAGTATAAATAGAGGTAGCGCTAGATTTAGAGTTCAGATTATGTATGACATCAGTGTTGTAATGTTCTCACGCTAATAAAAAAAAATAATTGGCGCAGTCGGCACGGGATTTTGGAAATTTTCGAATCGCCGGAAATTTTCGTTTCAACGATTAACCAAAATCAAGAACTTTGAAAGTGATATATTCATATAGGCAAGCGAAAATTACTTTGGAAATTGCTTTTAGGAAAATCAACAACTGTTTGTGCTATCCAATTCGAGAAACGAAGATTTTTGTTAGCAGTTTGGAGAAGGAACAAAATCGTCCAATCCAGACATCAGTCCAATTTTGGAAGGAACAGACTCGTCTAACCAGGGCACTTAGTTTAAGAAAATTATGCGAACTCAATGCATCATATTAATGTAAGCTAACTTTGAATTTCCATTTCTGATATCTTATAATTGATTTTCAATTGATGAGTGATTGTGATATAAGCGACTTAACAGTCTTGATAGAACGTATTAAAATAAGTAACGAGGAAATTTTAGAAGCAAGTTCAGATAACACGAACGTAGATATTTTAGGGAATAATTCAAGGGCTCGTTCAAATATTTTGGAAAGCTCAAAAAATAGTATCAGTAATTTAAATAACTTAATTAATTCAAACATGGCAACTGAACAAACAAATTATCAATTGCTAAAATTACATTTAGATTCCATTCTCCCTTACGGTGGAAACCCTCATACCTTGACAATATTTATCGCAAATTGCGAGAACGTAATTAATGTATTTGCTAGTCAAACAAATATTCAGTTAAATAGTTTCTTGCTTAGAGCAATTATAGGTAAAATGATAGGTAGAGCTCAGATATTAATAGGGTCACGCATAGAGTTAAAAACTTGGGACGAAATTAAAAACGCGTTAAATTTATCTTTTGGAGATCAGCGCGATATTGATTGTCTTATTCAGGATTTAATTAGTTTAAGACCAAATAAACATGAAACGCCATATAATTTTGGAATGCGTTGCCAAGACGCAAGGAGTTTAATAATTGCAAAATTAAATTCATTGACCATTTTAGCCGAAGAACGTACTATTAGACTTAAAAGTTATGATGACCTTTCGCTTACAACATATATTCGTGGATTGCCAATAACCATTCAAACAAATGTTAGATTACGCAACCCTAGTAGTTTAGAACAGGCCATGGGATTAGTTATCGAAGAAGAAAATTTCTTATACTCAACACAGAGAAATAGTAACTTAAATTCAAATTCAAATTTCAAACCCATTTCAAGAATGACGCCTAGTAGCTATTCAAATCACTCTCACATTCCATTCAGACAAACTTTTAACAATTTCAATTATAGGTACCCAAACACATTTCAAAACAACCAACCTTTATTTCAAACGCAAAAGCCTCATTTTCAAAAGATACATTCAAACAGATTTTACGCCCCTGTAAACCATCAAAGAACATTTAATCCAAGTTCCCATTTTAATAACAGGTTTGGTATGCAAAACACGCCATGTAGTAACAAACAAAATTTTGCAAGTTCATCTCAAAAATTTGCTCAAGTTTACCCAAATAACATATCCAATTTTAATAAAGACGAACCGATGGACACATCTTCCGGAAATACAACTATTAAACCCAAATTTCAATCTCAAAGGTTATACAATCAAAATATAAATAGTTCAAACTGCAATGACCCTTATTTTATAGAACGTCAGAATGATTGTAATACTGCAAACTGTAATGCTTATTGTGATAACGACGACCCCGTTCATTCTTTGAAAACACACGAGACGTTTCAAACTCAACCGCTACATAACACCTGTAGATATTATATCCAGTTTCCTGATAACGCGTGTGAGAACATAAATTACGATATTAATGATGTAAATCCTACTCAACAAAATTTTCTACAGGTCATGCCTCGGAACAACGAGAGATAATACACGTAAACACATTCAAGCAAGATTTACCATTTATTATTATTCCTGAAATTAATGATAGATTTTTAATCGATACTGGTAGTACTCGTAGTTTGATCGATCCTGAAGTAGCACACAAATTGTATACGAATTTCATTTACTCGGAGTTTTTCAATATTCAAACAGCACATAATACAACCTTTCACAAAGAAGTAGCACGCATACCACTTTTTTAAATCTTTAGCGTAAAGGACTATTACAAATTTTTCCTTTTCAAATTCAGTAATAATTTTCAAGGTTTAATTGGAATCGATTTACTTCGACAATTAGGCGCTAACCTTAACTTAAGCCGGAAACAAATAATAACTCCGCATGCGACTATTCCTATTATTCTAAATTTTGAACCAGAAATGAAAAATAATCAATTCACAAATTATTCGATAATTGTAACCGAGCGTTGCCGACAAGTAATAAAAATCCCAGTACAAATACGTAATGGAGTCGGAATATTAAACCACACAAATTTTGGAAATGGACTTGAAACACAAAAAGCTTTGGTTAGTGTTACCGAAAATTTTGCGACCATTGTAGTCACAAATATAAATGAATATCCCGTTAAAATTTCTATTTTTCAACCTTTCGAAATTGAACCTATAAACGATATTGATGTAAATTTTATCGAAAATTTGGAAAAAGACCTAGAATTAGACGAACCACAGGACGATAAATTAAGAGGAAATTTGAAAGATCTTCGACTTGATCACTGCAATAAAGAAGAAAAAGACGCTATAAAAAAATTGTGTTTAGAATACCATGACATATTTTATTGTGAAGAAATTCCCCTCAGTTTTACTAGTGAAATTAAACATAAAATAAATTTAAAAAATGAATTTCCAATTTTTACAAAATCATATCGCCTCCCAGAAATTCACCGCAACGAAGCTATATCACAAATAAAGAAATTGTTAGATCAGGGCATAATTGAAGATAGTGTTTCGCCGTGGTTTTCCCCAATTTGGATAGTAGAGAAAAAGATTGACGCATCTGGTAAACGAAAATGGCGACTGGTAGTTGATTATAGAAAATTAAATTCCGAAACAATTCCTGACAAATACCCATTACCTAATATTAATGAGATTTTAGATAGACTAGGCCGTGCAAATTATTTCACGACCCTAGATTTGGCAGCGGGTTTTATCAAATCCAGATGGACCCCAAGACGTACAGAAAACAGCATTCAGTACCCCGCAGGGACATTTTCAATTTAAACGGATGCCTATGGGTTTAATAAATGCCCCTTCGACATTCCAACGCGTAATGGATAGAGTTTTACGCGGACTGACAGATCAATCGTGTATAATTTACCTTGACGATTGTCTTGTGTTCAGTTCATCTTTTCAAGAGCACTTAGAAAAATTAAGAGAAGTTTTCGACAGATTTAGACAACATAATTTAAAAATACAGTTAGACAAATCAGAATTCCTACAAAAAAACGTAATGTATTTAGGACACGTAGTTACCCCTACAGGAGTTAAACCAAACCCAGACAAAATAACAGCCGTAAAAAATTTTCCTTTACCACGCACAGCAACTGAAATCAAAAGTTTCCTTGGACTTTTAGGTTACTATAGACGTTTCATAAAAGACTTTGCAAAAATTACAAAACCTATGACGAAATGCTTGAAGAAGAATGCCAAAGTAATACACGACAAAGATTTTCTAGACAGCTTTAGAACTTGTAAAGAAATTTTGACCAACTGTCCTGTACTTCAGTATTCCGACTTTGGAAAAAAATTTATTTTGACGACAGACGCGAGTAACTATGCAATTGGAGGAATATTATCGCAAGGAACCGCACCCAATGACCGACCAATAGCGTACGCATCTAGGACACTAAATGAAACCGAAACAAAGTATTCGACAATCGAAAAGGAACTTCTTGCAATTGTTTGGGCATGCAAACATTTTCGACCGTATTTATTTGGACAAAAGTTTTATATATATATATATATACTGATCACAAACCACTGACATGGCTTTTCAACTTAAAAGACGCAAACTCAAAACTGACAAGATGGAGAATAAAATTATAAGAGTATGACTACTAAATTCTTTATAAGAAAGGAAAATGTAACACTGATGCCGATTGTTTATCCCGGATACCAGTCAATGCCTTAGAAACAGGATCTCTTGCAAACAATCCAGGTGACATAGATGACTATATAGCAGAATTTTTAAAAAGTTTAGATCATGAACCGCATGACGAAAATCAACTTCAAACAGAATTACCTGAAGAACCTCAATTAAACACTCCTGAACCTGCATGGACAATACATATTCCTGACGACGACAACATATCTACTCAACATTCTAACTCTAATGGAAACACGAATAAAGGAATTGCTATTTTAGACGAAATTATAAATAACAAACCACGCCAGATTTTAGTTTACCCAAATTTGTATTACAAAACGGACGTAACGTTAGAAAACGAAAGCGACCCCACAATTATAAAAGTCAAAATTCCAGAAATTGCCAATGACAAACTAATTTTGGATTTTCTAATTCAGTACACAGACCCTAGTAACACTTATTATTTACATTTCAACAAAGACAAATTGTATAATGACTTCAATGATGTACATCAACAGCATTTTTCTGCAAATGGACCAAAGTTAATTAAATGTACCAAATTGATTAATACACTTAAGGATATCGAAGAGCAGACAATAGTAATTAGAAACTACCATGAAGGTAAAACGACTCACCGAGGAATAAACGAAACCTATGAAAGACTCAAACAAAATTATTACTGGAAAAATATGAAAACTAGTATAACAAATTTTATCAATGAATGTACATTGTGCCAAAGAAATAAATACGCTAGACAGGCCCCATATACCCCAATAATGCTAACGGAAACGGCAAAAAGCCCATTCGAAATTGTACATATGGACGTATTTACTTTTGATGGGAAAAATTATTTAACATTAGTGGATGCTTTTACAAAATTAGCTCAAGCTCTATTTATAAGTGGAAAAACGGCTATAAATATTAGTCAAGCACTTATAAAATATTTTACTTCTTTTGGTATACCCCAAACTATTGTGACAGATAAAGGAACGGAATTTAACAACGCTACAGTAAAAGAAATTTTAGGACTACACAAAATTAGTGTACATTTCACAACATCCGGACATCACGAATCCAACTCCATAGTTGAAAAAACACATTCCACACTAATTGAACACTTAAGACTTTTACGCGATATTTACCCCAAAGAAAGCGATTTAATGGACTATACTATAATAGGTTATAATAACTCGATACACAGTGCGACAAAATGTACTCCCTTTGAATTGACGTTTGGACATACAAATTCGAGAGACCCCAATGAAATCTTTTTAACCCCTAACTTTTATTCAGACTACGTTAATAATCATAAAGAAAAATTAGAACACGTATATAATAAAGTAAATGCAAAATTAGTCGAAAATAAACAAAAAGTAGTAGATAAGAAAAATACCAATGGAGATACTAATCCAGAATTTAAAGTAGAACAAATAGTTTTTAAGAAGAATCCTAAAAAGAGAAACAAAAAAGATAAGGTGTTTTTAGGACCGTATAAAATTACTAAAATATTAGATAAGAATAGGATAGAGATTTAAAGAGAGAAACAAAAAAATAAAGAAATTATACATATTAAGGAACTAAAAAGACCCACTGTTACAGATTCGCCCTCTGCACAGTCACAAGACGAATTGCTGCCCAGTTCTACAATTTAGACGACAACCCCGGACTTCTTCCTCTTCGTTTAGGCACAGCCCAAATAAAAACCGATTTTTGGACATTTATTCAAATTTATGATATTGCTAATATTACAAAAAACTTTTTGACTTTAAAGGCTCAATATGAACAAATTCAAAATACACTATCATTATCCCCACATGTATTTCAACTCAATCAATCATTTCACAATTCGTATCACACAGTCCAAATTTTAGAAAATAAAATTGAGATACAATTAACACAATTAAATCCGCTTTGGAACAAACGAGAAAAACGATCTCTTTTTAACGGTGTAGGCTCAGCATTAAAGTTTCTCACCGGAAATTTAGATTATAACGATGAAGAAAGATATGACAATGCCGTTTCATCTTTAACTAATAACCAAGAAAAAATTAAATCTTTAATTAATGAACAAATAACTCTATTTCAAACTTCCCTTCAGAATTTCGAAAATAATTCTAAAATATTAGCTCACAATCAATATATTCTAAAAGCCCGAATCGAGGAGATTTCAAAAGAAATTAAAAATTTAAGTATTGACAAGGTAGAGACTTTTCATTATTTTGCTCTAGAAAGATTAGCTATGCAATTTTCCACAAATTTTCAGATTCTATATGATCTATTGGAACGAATCGAAGTTGCTATTACTTTTTCTAAATTAAATATTTTTCATAATGCTATGGTAGAACCCCATGAACTATTTTCTGAACTAACCACAGCCAGTAAACAGTTACAAGGCAAGAAATTCCCATTCGAAATGACAGTACTTAATACGTTGCTATTCGAAAAAATCATCAATATTAAAAGCTACAGTAAAGATAACAGTATAGTGTTTATTTTGGAAGTACCAATTGTTGAAATGGACGATTTTATCTATTATCATTTGTATCCACTACCTACTCCACATCAGACTTCTTTTAAGATGATCATCCCTAGTGCAAAATACCTTTTGTTAAACGACCACACCTATGCATTCCCTGACACAAATTGTTATGAAGTCACTCAGGCAGAATTTATTCGTCATCAATTACAAACATCAAAAATTACTTCAACAGCACCATGCGAAATTGAATTAATAAGATACGCCGATAATATACGTAATTGTCACCAAATACCGGTGAAGATAACCACAAAGAAAATTCAAAAACTGGAGAAGAACAAATGGATCATCGTAGTGCCTCATAATTTAATTGTTATACACAAGTGCGGAAAAGTGAAAACCAGTATTCCTATAAACGGTAGCTACTTGCTAGAACTTAAAGATTCTTGTGAAGTGTCAATCGATGAAGTAGTGTTAAAAACTTTTGTTAATGAAATTTCTACTTATAAGAATATTGTATTACCACGCTTAGAAGTTTATGCGAATAATTCAAAAATGCCAAACTTTGACCTAAAACCTTTAGAAATAGATCCGATACATCTCAATGAATTAAATGAGGTCTATCGAGTTTTGGAAAATGAAAAACTAGAATTAAGTAAATTAGAAAGTCCTGTAATCAATTTTAAGAATATTAGCTTTTATACGATAATTTTGTATGTCACTATTATTTTTCTGATATTGTATTTAATTTATAGATATTTTTTAAGAAGTCAATAGCTAAAAATGTAAACGAAGATAGCACAAAACATGAGACAAGGAACTTTCCTGGACTTTAGAACTCTGGTTCCCCATAGTTCTCATTTAGGGCCGGAAGAGTTATGTATTTCAAATGCATTAGATAAGGAAGTAGTATAAATAGAGGTAGCGCTAGATTTAGAGTTCAGATTATGTATGACATCAGTGTTGTAATGTTCTCACGCTAATAAAAATTTTTAAAATCCCGTTTTCGAGAGTGATAAACATAATTTGCAACTAACGACAACTACAACAACCACGTATGCGATCAAATTCATATCGACAAATTAGGTACGCTTTTTTTATTGACATACTGTTCGAAAACGGGTTTGTACTAACACAGGAGGTATACTTAACAACAAACGGCAATGAGAATAAATTTCAATCTCCTACCAGAAATAGTATTGTTATAAACTGCAATCAATAAGAAAACCTGCCGGTTATAGAAAATCGCAACGCCATAGAAAAAAAAAAGATGAAAATAACATTTAAATTTACACTCAAGTTCATCCAAATAACTTACAAGTAGCCAAAATCAGTAGAAATTAACGAACGTATAATCAAAAAGCAACTAGAAATCAAATCCCTATGCGAAATCAAATCTAATTCTTTGTTGCCAAGGTAAAACCAACCTTGGAAAATAAACAGGCACGATTAAAAATAAAAAGCGAGAATGCATAAAAATAGTAATGGGTTATTCAGTAAGCCATAGTCGTCCCGTACGTTGAGAAAAGTACTGCAAGGTCATTCAAAATATTAAATCGCAGCAATAATCAATTCAAAATAACGTGTAACGTGACAGGCGTGACCTTGGGTCATGTGTAATAAGATTGTATGGTTCGATGATTGCGCCGTCACCCGACTGCTCTCAGCTCTCCTGGTTTCAAACCGATAGGGAGGTTTCTTTGCATCTGCAGGACCAAATTTTGGCACCCTAAAATCAGAAATGCTACCTTAGGTACAGGTGATATCATTTTTCGAAACCAAAGACTTATATATAATCTCTTGGTAAGACGTTTAACCTAGAACCAACCCTAATAGGATTATGAGCCTTAAACCACGTCTTCTAACTTATTTATAAGCATTTTCTAAGCGCTTGTAGCATAAGTTGATCTCAGATTTTTTGTTTTAGTTTGTACGTCTATTTAGTAGAAGTAGATCTGTTTGCCAATAAATTTCTTGTCTATGTTGGTAATTGCATTTAAAATTAAATTTGAATAGTTATCGTTTTAATAGCTCATACGTTTTAATTATTTACTTTACAATTTTGAGCAAACCTGAATCACGAAATATTGTTTAATTAGAGAAACGCAAATTTAGTACTAAATTCATGGCGTGGGGTTTGAGAAACATATTGTATAATTCCAAATATCTCTTTATGTATAAAGTTAAACCATTCTACAGCCAAAATATAGGTTTAACCAAATTAGTGAGGGCAGTAGCTCTTTCGGTACTTAGGACGGCAGAGGATATTCTAAATTTAAGAGGGAAATAGCCATAAAACAGCAACAGACTAGACGAAACAGAAGAACAGGGATACAAAGCCATAAAATGGGAAATTTTTCGCAAATGCAAGAAACCTAGAGAACAATGGATTGATGAAAAGTGTAAAGAAGTAGAAACTAAGATAGAAATAGGAAAAAGAGACAAAGCATACACACTAATTAGAATGAATTTTAGAGATATAAAATCGTATAGCAAAAATATAAAGGACGCGGGACGAAACATCCTTTTCGAAAATGTAGCCAAAGTGGATAGGTGACAAGAATATACAGGGAATTTATATGCAGGATAGGAACTAGAAGCACTAGAACCCAAATTATACATTGAAAAGGATGACTTGGGATATCCTATACTTAGAGATAAGTTTCAATTAGAATTAAAGAGTATGATAAATTAAAACGCACCAAGTATAAATATGGTACACGCAGAAATTTTAAATGCTGTTGAACAAACAGTAAAAGAAAGTCTCTTCCAACTTGTAAGTTATATGTATGCGACAGGCGCAACATCCGAAGATTTCAAACGTAACACCATATAGTCCAAGAGCCCGTGAACGCCAGACTTACGTCATAGTATAAAAGCTGATTTTTTTCTGTGTGAAGACACTATAGTAGGTAACAACATTTGGCTACTATGAACTTCGAGTCGTGGGCCCTTCGACAGGTAACAGGTAGCAAAGGTGTGAACAATCGCTACTTAATTACGTCATAGTATAAAAGCTGAAAATTTGATATGTTGTAGGGATAATTATAACAAACCACCATCCCCATTGCCAGACACTTTGCGTGGGCCCTTACCTCCGCCAGACACCCTTGAAGTTCATTATGACGTAATTGTACTTACGTCATAGTATAAAAGCTGAAATTGAAATATGTTACTTCAGCAACTATTTGAAGATGTTCCCCAAGCAGCCAAACACTTTCCATGGTCCTAAAGCCGTGCCAGACACAGTTAAAAAAAGACTCAAAATTTCTTTGTATTTGATTTTCTGGAAGAACGGTAGGTCGTAGAGACAAATTTTATGAACAAAAACTGTAGAGAACAATTATATCTACAATTTATTTCGTAGAAACGTTGAGCTGCGACCAAAATTGCACGAACTAGAGGGCGCTGGAATTTCTAAAAATCACTTTTTTCGTTTTTTTCACGATAGAACCTGATTTTTGAGGTATAATTTGAATGGGAAAGTTGTAGAGCTAAAAAATATCTACAAAATCCTTCATATACTTTTTTCTCGTACGATGCGCGATTACAGAGATACAGCGTTTTTATTTATTTTTTCATTCTTTTCATGTACCATCGACCAATCTCTTGACGATTTTTCGTAAATATGTCGTTTTCTATGCTCTGAAGAACTTTTGGAGATATTAAAAGAGTTGTAGAGCATAAAATTATGTACAAATTTCACTTAAAATCATTTTCATTATACTATATTATTCTTAAAAAAGGTGATGAACTCGAGATGTATTTAGATTCGATTTCCGAAACACCATCACAATCAACTGTAACTTTAGATTATAATATTTGAATTTTACACATCGTACATCGGCATCTATTCGCAGATGTTCTACAAACAATCAGACAGTTGTATCTTCATACAGCCGTCTCAGGCATAGTTATAGGTCAACTGATGCTGCGAGCGCAGTGGCAACAAATATGTAAACAAGCACGAATAAACATGTTTTGTCGCGTATCCTCCATGTCCTGCGAGATTTTTTTTTTAGTTCATGGTCAGACAGCGATCATTTAACATGCGTCTTCGCATTTATTAGTGTAGTTTTGTGTTCAGAAAGAGTATAATAACAATGGGAGATATACAAATTTGTGCTTTTTGCAAGAAAAGTAGTGGCAAAATTTTATTATTCTCTGTCGAGACACTGAAAAAATGTCAAGCAATTCTAAAATTAAGAAAGCAACATAATCTTAAATACAAAGATATTACTTTACCAACCGAATATACAGAAAGTGGCTATCACAGAGAATGTTACAAGTCATTCACAGGACTCATGAAAAAATATATTACTTCTGACTTAGCAAGTTCTCAAAAAACTGTTGTGTTACATGAATCAGTAAGTGCATCTAAAGAAAATTCATCTCCAGCCACATGGTTGATAAGTGAGTCGATCGAAGAGCAATCTCATTCACAGTCTTCATGCACAGAATCTTTACCAATGCCTAAACCAACTTTAATACATCAGTCAATAAAATCACAACCCACAGATTCTCTAGTAAATTTCGACACTTCGCAATTTGGAGAAGTAAGTGAAAATAATGATTTAACTTCAGAAGTAAATACTCCCACCGAAAGCGATATTAGTATTGATAAGTATAATATTGCATGTATATTCTGTGATAAAAAATTTAAGAAATTACGATCAAAGAGGTTTCCACTTCATGAGACTGATAAAGAGCCATTCAAATCTGATATAACAGCTATCATAAAAAATCTTAAAGAGTATGAAGAATTATTTCATAGATTAGAAAAATTTTCTGGCTCGAAAATATATTACCATACTGAATGTAAAGAAGTTTTAATAATAAAATATCTTTATTAAGCAAAAAATTCAGAAAAATTGCTTGGCATGACCATAGAGAATATCATCAAACCGTTTTTAATGAAATAAGTAACATCATTAAGGAAAATGTCATCAAGAAAAAGCGTTGTTATTCATTAGTTTATATATATGAATCATATATTGATATATTGGAAAGAATTTTTGAAGAAAATTCTATGAAAATGGACGCTACTTATACAGCACAGCATTTAGAAGATAAAATAAAGAAAGAATTTGATGGAGAAATAAAATTTTTTACTATTCATAACAAAAAAATATTAGCACCTCGATGTCTAGAAGCAATAGATGATACAGTATTTGAGAATTTACAATCAGAAAATATTTTACAAAAAGCTGCATTAATTTTACGAAAATCAATACTACAAATAGAAAAGAAAAAATTACCTAATAAGAATATTTCAATACAGCATTTGATATTGGGAGAAGCATCATTACCGCAACAATTATAAGATTTTTACTTCACTCTTCTCGGAGGTTCTAATCAAAGACGGAGAGGTAGCTTAAAATGTGCCCGTCAAGTTAATTCTTACAGTCAAGATGTAGTTTATGGAAAACATAATGGCCAAGTAAAGACGTCGAAGCACGTTATGTTGGGCATCACTTTGAAAAGTTTAACAAGTAGCAGAAAAATTGTTGACATTATTAATAGATATGGCCACTGTATAAGTTATCAAGGAGTTGAAGAACTAGAAACAGAAGCAACTTATAATTCTATAGAAAAATCTAGTTTATGCCCAGAAAAGATTAAGAAATCAGCTGAATTTTGCACTGGTGCTGCCTTTGATAATTTCGACCGTTTCGTGGAAACCAAAAATGGTAAGGATACGTTACACGATACGGTAGGAATAATTTACCAAGACATTGACTCGAACACTACAGAAGAATCCGAATTACCCGAAACACCAGTACCAAATAGTGTAATAAACTCGGCAGATGAAAAAAAAGAAAAAGAAGAGCTTTTGAAGCTATATCTATAGATGAAACTCCTTATCCTAAGAAACCAAAGATGACGAATGATCTGCAATTAACAGTTGATGAAATAGAAAATATAACTCCTACTAACTTTAAGTTATACACTAATTTAGATAATATTTGGATGATTAGTCATGCATTAAAATTACCTGATATTCCTATGTGGGTTGGATTTAATAGTCAGATTGATGATAGTAATAGTCCGCAACAATTTATTTCTTATTTAACTCCAATAAATGCATCACCAACTAACATATCTATAGTCGTGGAAACTATGAATCAAAGTAAAAAAATTGCTAAAGATTTACACCAATCTTCCATACAGGTTACTTATGATCTCGCGATAGCAAAAGTAGCCTTTCAAATTCAAGCAACCGAAAAACCTACATTTGATAATTTATTTATACATTTAGGACCATTTCATATAATGATGGCTTACTTTAAAGCTATCGGTAAAGTAATAAGTGACTGTGGTTTAACAAATATAATGGTTGAGAGTAATTTGCTGGCAAATGGCTCGTTGAATGTTTTTCTCGATGAAAAACATTTCAACCGCTGCAAGAGACTACATCCTTTAATAGCATTAGGATTAGAAATAATACATTTTAAATCATTTTTACAACTCAAAAATATAACACTAACGAATGATGTGACAACAGAGTTGAAAAGACTACAGAAGTGTAAAATATCATCATTTCAAATAGAAAATGAAGAACTGAAAGAATTAATGAATGACTACGGTATATACAAACAACAAACTCTAAACGGCGATTTTGGCAAAACTCCACAATTTTATTTGATTTACATTAATCTTGTACATCGTTACTTAACCCTATCAAGAAGTATTCGTTTAGGAAATTTCGAACTTTTCAAATCAGTATTGCCTAAGATTACGAGAAATATTTTTTATATGCAATCAACAAAATTATGCTCGATGAACCGTAAAGTATTATGATAGTTTGCTGAAAGTTTCAGAAACTCATCCTGATTTATATGAAGCATTTAAACGAGATTGCTTTGGTATTAAAAGGACCTCTAAGCCGTTTTCAAGGCAACCTATTGACTTGGTATTGGAGCAGACAATAAATGCAGATGCGGCTAGGAGACTTACAGGTGTTATAAACTTCACCAATTCAATTTCGGCACGTCAAAGATGGGTCCGAAATCATGATGTCAGGTCAACAATAATAAGTCAAGTTTATCAAGAATTAGGATTACTAATTAACCAAGATGTTTCAGCAGACTTGAATACGCATAATATTAAAAATAGTATTAAACGATTGCAAGAATTCATTACTACCTCTGATCAATTCATAGATCCATTTAGTTTGGGAGTGCCGAAAGATAAATTAATTAATATTTCATCTGGTAAAGCTGCGTCAGATCAGGTAGAAGTATTCCTTCTTAATATTGAAAAAAATGGCGATGATAAACGTAGAACGTTTATTTATGAATGTTTAAAAGATATAAATAGATTTGAAAAAAGTATTAAAAAATCATCTATTGATAATTTTTCAAAAGATTATCAAAAAAAGAAAGTTAAAGTAGGTGGTAAAATTCAAGAAGTGAAAATTTAACGAGATTTATTTGGACGTATGCTCGGAATTTCTATCGATTATAATATAGATATTTCAAAAATTTTGTCGTACCCAGTCACTTCAGTGCCTTTGTCAATGTGCCATTTAGATGGTAGTATTTGCAAGACTGATAAATCTGTCCTGATGAAGTGTTTAGAAAAAGTAATAGAGCATCAGCCACCACTTTATATCGATGTACTAATAATTGATGGTTTTTTTCTATTGCACACTATGAAAAATGTTCCAAAAAAATTCGAATCTATTTCAAAGAAAATGTTACAAATGGTTACTCAATTGCATGCGTCAAGAATTGATGTCATATTTGATCAATACTTCACACCATCGATCAAAGATTATGAACGAGAACGACGGTTTGAATCACCACAATTGGACTATACTATAACTGGACCTGATCAAGTTCGACCGAGTGATTTTACGAGAGAACTGAAAAATTCAAACTTTAAGCGAGCTCTTGTTGATTTCTTCATCTTACATTGGGGCACTGATGAAATGGTACCATTCATTGGTAATAAACTATCCACGTCAATTTCAGACAGTGTCATTCTTTCACTGTTAATGATTCAAATAGCGTAGTATCAAGTGTTGTTGAAGAATTATCATGCCAAGAACATGAAGAGGCAGATACCAAAGTGATCTATCGTGCATGCAAAATCGATTTTCAAGCAAATATAGTGATCAGAAGTGTCGATACCGATATTGCTGCAATAATGCTTGGTCATATGCATCACCTACAAAATGATTCACATGTTTGGATACTCACAGGTACAGGGAATTACTTAAGATATGTAGATTTAACAAAAATCCACGCACAATTGGGAGAAACTATATGTAAAAGCTTGCCTGGATTTCATGCCATAACAGGATGTGATTATAATCCTGCGTTTTTTAGAAAAGGAAAATTGAAACCTTACGCAATATTTAAAAAAACCAAGAATACCAGGAAGCTTTCATCAAACTTGGAAATAATGAGTTATTTGGAAATAAAGACGAGTAACAGAAGATCTTTAATATTATACAAAAATTTATATGTGATGTATATAATGTTGGTGAAATTATTGATGTTGATACTGCCCGACTCCATATGTTCATCAATACATATACGGTCTCAGATTTCAACGAAGCTTTTAACATCAAGAAATTACAGAACTTTGATGCTAGCAATCTACCACCATGTAAAAGCGAGCTATTACAACAATTCCTGAGGGCAAATTATATAGCAGCTATTTGGAATAATGCACACTTAAAAATTCCTAGCATATATCAACCAGAAAATAATGTTTGCACACAGAAAGATAATATTTACTATTTCAAATGGTTCGATGGAGATCAGCTACCAAACTTTGTCAGTGATTCACTGAAAACTTTATCAGGTATTTTATGATTGTTTCAAGTAACTTCAAAATTGTATCATAGTTATTTATTATCTTACATAATATGTTTATATTTTTATAGAAACTGATAAAGACGATGATGTAGAAAATGATGAAGTGACGGGTTGGAATAGTAGTGACGAGGAAAACAAAGAATCTCGATGCAATGAATAGTACAAATATTGATTATTCATATGATTAATCATATATATACAGGGTGAGTTTTTAGTGTGGCAACGGTCGATAACTCCGTTATTATAAAAGCTACATAAACCAAATTTGGAAGCATATTAGGCATGCCTAAAGTGCACATTTTAAAAATATTTGGAAGCATACAGGGTGTTTCATAATTCCAGGGCATATTAAACTTATATTTTTTAAATGGAACACCCTATATATTATTACATTTTTGAAAAGCCCATAAAAAGAGCTGTAATTTGATATCAAATTGTATCTGTCTATTCCTTTTAGTTTTTGAGATATTCAACTGTTTTTAGAAAAAATGACCCTGATTAGATACATTGCCACTGCACTAATACACAACTTACGTTAATTTTCAAAATGCAGAACATTTTACCATATACCATAGTATATTTGCAAATATCACTTTTTTGAAATTTCTTCACAGTATACAGGGTGTGTCAGGTTTCGCAAAATGCAATTTTAGAATTTTTTTAAATGGCACCTACCAATTTTATTGCTACAATGGATAGTTCATTAAGTGTCCTTTCATTTTTGTTAAGCATTCCTATACCTAAATCCATTACTTTCTGAGATATTTTTGATTTTCTTCAAATTTTATGAATGTTTTTAATTTACATAACTAAAAATAACTTACTATTGGAGAATATTATAAAACAATTAATACATTTTGATTAACAATCAACTACACTTATCCAATAACAATTTTCACTAAAGATATAACAACCTACACTAATACGCTATCAACAGAATTCTGCCAGATCAACAATATGCATTTTATAGAAAATGTTCAAACAGAAATCAGGCAGGCTTTGAAAAAATAACAATTACAATCAAAATGCCATTTAGGTTTATTAATTGTAGTGTGTTGTCATTTAACACATTATTAGTTCTGTTTTAAATGTAATCTGTGAAGGAGTTTACAAAATGAATTTTACAGTGGAAGAACAAATAAATATGATTTGGGTATTGGGAGCAAGTTTAAAAAATTTCCTACTTGCATCAAGAATATACCAAGAGAGATATCCTGTTAAATGACAACACACTACAATTAGTAAACCTAAATGACACTTTACATGTAATAGTTATTTTTTTCAAAGCCTGCCTGTTTCATGCTTTAACTTTTTGTATAAAATGCATATTGTTGATCTGGCAGAATTCTGTTGATAGCGTATTAGTGTAGGTTGTTATATCTTTAGTGAAAATTGTTATTGGATAAGTGTAGTTGATTGTTAATCAATATGTATTAATTGTTTTATAATATTCTCCAATAGTAAGTTATTTTTAGTTATGTAAATTAAAACATTCATAAAATTTGAAGAAAATCAAAATATCTCAGAAAGTAATGGATTTAGGTATAGGAATGCTTAACAAAATGAAAGGACACTTAATGAACTATCCATTGTAGCAATAAAATTGGTAGGGTGCCATTTAAAAAATTCTAAAATTGCATTTTGCGAAACCTGACACACCCTGTATACTGTGAAGAAATTTCAAAAAAGTGATATTTGCAAATATACTATGGTATATGGTAAAATGTTCTGCATTTTGAAAATTAACGTAAGTTGTGTATTAGTGCAGTCGCAATGTATCTAATCAGGGTAATTTTTTCTAAAAACAGTTGAATATCTCAAAAACTAAAAGGAATAGACAGATACAATTTGATATCAAATTACAGCTCTTTTATGGGCTTTTCAAAATGTAATAATATATAGGGTGTTCCATTTAAAAATATAAGTTTAATATGCCCTGAATTATGAAACACCCTGTATGCTTGCAAATATTTTTAAAATGTGCACTTTAGGCATGCCTAATATGCTTCCAAATTTGGTTTATGTAGCTTTTATAATAACGGAGTTATCGACCGTTGCCACACTAAAACTCACCCTGTATATATATATATATATATATATATATATATATATGATATATTATTAATGGGTTTGAGGTCAGCTGTGGGAAAGTAAACTCTTTTTAAGGCCTTTCCTACAGCTGACCTCAAACCCATTAATAATATATCATCATATTTATAAAAGGTCATTATCTCTAAACTATATTATATATATATATGAATAAATACTATTTTTTATTATATTCTTTATTATTCAGTCGATACTCACGAAAACCACTCATGGGACATGAAAAAAATGAACAAATAAATAAAAACGCTGTATCTCTGTAATGGTGCATCGTACGAGAAAAAGGTATATGAACGATTTTGTAGATATTTTTTAGCTCTACAACTTTCCCATTCAAATTATACCTCAAAAATCAGGTTCTATCGTGAAAAAAACGAAAAAAGTGATTTTTAGAAATTCAAGCGCCCTCTAGTTTGTGCAATTTTGGTCGCAGCTCAACGTTTCTACGAGATAAATTGTAGATATAATTGTTCTCTACAATTATTGTTCATAAAATTTGTCTCTACAACCTACCGTTCTCCCAGAAAATCAAATACAAAAAAAATTTTGAGTCTTTTTTTAACTGTGTCTGGCACGGCTTTAGGACCATGAAAAGTGTCTGGCTGCTTGGGGAACATCTTCAAATAGTTGCTGAAGTAACATATTTCAATTTCAGCTTTTATACTATGACGTAAGTACAATTACGTCATAATGAACTTCAAGGGTGTCTGGCGGAGGGAAGGGCCCACGCAAAGTGTCTGGCAATGGGGATGGTGGTTTGTTATAATTATCCCTACAACATATCAAATTTTCAGCTATTATACTATGACGTAATTAAGTAGCGATTGTTCACACCTTTGCTACCTGTTACCTGTCGAAGGGCCCACGACTCGAAGTTCATAGTAGCCAAATGTTGTTACCTACTATAGTGTCTTCACACAGAAAAAAAATCAGCTTTTATACTATGACGTAAGTCTGGCGTTCACGGGCTCTTGGACTAATAGTTACTACACCAAAAAAGAAAGGTGAGGATAGACATGAAAACTTTCAAACATAAGTTTGACAGCACACGCATCAAAAATATTAACTTGAATTGTACAAAGTCATGTGAAAAAACAGACTAAAAATACTAGAAGAAGATCAATTTCGATATAGGCTAAACAGACGAACACGGGAGGTTGTTTTAGCTTCACGGATGTTAATGCAAAAAATAATAGAAAAAGGAGAAAGCATTTGACAATGTAAAATGGGAGAAATTGTTCGAAATGCTCAAAATGATTGGAATGTGTTATAGGAATTAACGAATAGTACATAGCTTATACAAAGACCAAACAACAGCAATAGAATTAGAACTGGAACGTAGAGAAGTAAATATTAAGAAATAGACGAGACAGGGCTGTATCCTGTTCTCGTTAATTTTTGACTTTTATGTCAAAGAGGCAATGAATACTGTCAAATGTAGAAAGACATGTGAAATTATTATGCAAGGACAATCGATTGATATGCTTAGATTTGCAGATGATATAAAGTTAATAGCATGTAGCAAAAGTTAGTAGCAGCTCTTAATGAAATGGAAACAGTACTAACAGAGAGCCTCGGTATGAAAACTAAAGTATAAGTTGGTATAGGTGGGGTAAATAAGTCAAAAACGAGAATACAAATAGGAAATGAGAACTTACAAGAGGTTAAAAATTTCTCCAACCTAGGAAGCCAAATAACGCATTATGAAAAAGTGCGAAATATATAAAACAAAAATTAGCACAAGATCGTGCTACGTTTAACAAGTAAAAGCAACTCCTACGTTCAAAAACAACAAACAGAAACAAGGAAACGGCTGCTGAAAGCATAGGTATGGAGCACATCATTGTATGGCTGTGAAACTTGTACAGTAGGAGAAGCCGATAGTAAAAGGTTAGAAGTCTTTAAACTGTAGTGCTACAGACGTATGATGAAGATATTATGGAGAAAGTTAAGAACAACAAGGTTCTATAAGTAGTAGGGGAAGAAAGAAATATGTATGAAACAGTCAAAAATACGAGAAACATGATGATAGGTCACATACCAAGACAGGAAAGAATAGTACGAAATATATTAGACGCAGAGATAAGAAATAAGAGAGATAGAGATAAAGCTAGGATAGACTATTGCACACAGGTAGTCAAAAATGTAGGTTGTGAAATTTCAGGGAAATGTGTAGGTTAGCTCTGAATAGAAAACCATGACGGTACATGTACAAACAGTTCTAGGACTAAAAACCTAATGATGATGATAAAATTAAAACATGCATTGTTCATTTTTTTATGCATGAAGTATTTAGTTTGCTTCACCCGATTGGAATAAATTTAAGAAATAGCTTTTAGGTAGCTCCTAGAATTAGCATTCCTTTAGATATTAATTGTAAGGCTGTCGTTTGTGTACATTCTAAGAAAAAGCAGGATAAGGAAGAACTTTTAATCATGCTTCACCTTGACAGTTTTGCGACAAAATGCAATCCAAGATAAATGTACCAAGTGGATAACCGGATAACCAACCGAAGTGCTTGAGTCATTGAATTACAATTACGCATTGACTATAATAAAAAAATTGTCAGATTATACTATGTTTGAAACTATGCAAGTACAGGCGTTTGTATTGGACTAAATTACTTAACGTAATGATTTCATACTTCAATCATATAGGGGATTTTCTAAAGGCATTGATGTAGATAATCTGAAATATACTGTGCATATAGGACAAGGGTAAGTTTAAAATAATTATTCTTGTTATTTGACGAACTAATGAAGCAATTTAAAATTACTGTGCTCAATAAAATTCAGTACAAGTATTGCGGATTTATAAATATAATAGTGTGCGTTTAGTTGGTATTGCCGATTCTAAGAAATTGTTAGTATACCTGTAAATTTAAAGTAATTTAAGTTTTGAGGGTATTTTAGGGATTTAAACATGCTTTAAATACTGATCCAAATACTACTTCAAATTCCTTCAAATCTTAGTTCTACTTCAAATTCTAGTTGAACGGCTAATTATTGTTCAAACTTCAATTGATTTAGTTTTACCGCAATTGAATTTCCTGCAATTTAGTTTTTTAACTTTTGACCTGGTAAATGTCTTGTACAATTTTCTTCGAGAAACTATCTCATTGTGAAAGAAGTTTAGGTTCAAAGCTTAGATTACGCTGAGAATTTGCGTGTAAAAAATTAATTCAAGCCACTTGAAATCAAAGATCAGATTAGTTTTCCGATTCGTGTCTATTCTTATGTAAAGAACTTTATAAAAATGTAAGGATTTCCATTTTGTATATAATAATTTTATTCTCAGAAGTAATATCTTTAAGGTTTAATTAAATCATAGTTTTAAGATTACACTTAAAATTATATATATATATATATATATATATATATATATATATATTATCGTGTAATTAAAAGGGACAATGAAATACATAAGTTAATTAATAGGAGTGAAAGCGATTAGGTACAGTCAAATAAATTTATTGAGTTAAAGGATTTCCAACAATTATTTTCTAGCTTAATTAATGGAAAATAGGGGACTACCAATTTAGTATAACGCGAGTTAAAGTTCGGGCCTTTGGAGCTGTGTTTTTAAAAAAACGTTGACACTTTAACAAATTTATATATAATTTGTACATAATAACTTTATAAAAAAATTAATTAATTGTACTGGACGAGTAGTCTAGGTAGACAACAATGCAAAAGTTGTAATACGCAGACTGACTCGATTGAGTAGCTCAAACAACGAAGTATGGAGTTTGAAGACTGACTGCCGGGCATTGAGCTCCCGGGCTTTTTATAATAACCTGCCCCTTACACGGCTTGTGGGAACTTGCAGATCTCATGTCTGCTTTACACTTTGTTACAATGTATCAATCTTAATTCTAAGTAACTGCGGTATGTTGACGGCCTGTGACCTGCCACCTGCAGTATCACTGCCCTCACGGATGCAAAGTTGCATGTCCGTTCTCATGAACTGTCGATAACCTCTCTGGGTTATCCTTGTGTTACAATGTTGCATTGAACTTATACTTTACTTAACAATTTCTAATAATTCCTATTAGATTCAATATATCAATATATATAGGTAATTGGGGGATACATAACTCGCGTGATTCAAGTAGGAATAATTTATCTTAATTAGATGTAGTTATGGACCATGTCTCATAGTATTTATGTAAAAAAGTTAAGAAAAACAATTTGGGGTTAAATTATAGCATAATAAAGTTCTATGGAACAGTTTTAATAGCTTTAAGCACCTTAAAAATAACGATTTCTACGTTTCAAATAACAATGGGGAAAAATGGATTTCTTGGTATAGTTGCTGCCAACAAATTTAATAGCATAGTAGAACCAATAACCGTTGAAATTAAAGCAGCCAAAGGCCGTAAACAAAAACCACACAGGATTGATGTAAAAGCAGTATATGTTAGTTAAAATATTGATTTTTAATCTTAGATATAGAGTCGTAAGGAGCAATGAAATGACGAAAATTGAATAGAAGCCTATAGGCATAAGAAAGATATATAAACTATATCCAGAGGAAGGGAATTAAAAATCGATAATGTCAAGGATAGTTGTAAACAAGGCACGCGTCGCTCAGAAAAGTGGGAAATTGGAGCCAAGCGAGTTGATTGGTGAAAGTTAAATAGTAAGGGCTAGAAATTTAGGTGGTAGAAGCATATGTGTGCAATAGAGCGATATGTACAAGGAAGATAAAATGATGTTTGTTTGAAGTTAGACCCGTGGAGTATATGCTAATCCGGAGAATTGGAAACGACAGTTGAGGCGTTTAAGTGCTTTACCGCGTACTGTTGTGCTATGTTATAAAAATTACGAGAAATCGACGGTCGTTGGTGATTTTCGAGGAAAATAAGACAACGGTTGAACAAATATACGTGCCATTTTCTTAAACAGGGGGGACAGGTTCGATTATATAATCGGTAACATAGAGGGTTCTCGCTCTCTTTTCTCTTTGCTTTTGATTCCATCGGTAATACAATAAGTTTACTGACAAGTGCATTGGTGCAGTCGAATTAAATTTATGTAAAAGCTGATAAAGCGGTGTTAGTGAATAGTAAAGTTGAGATGTAAGTACAAAGATTTTTTGTTTGGATGCACGAGAAGTACTACAATTTGAAAATTGTTTGGATGTGAATCAAAGCGAGGTTTGAGATAGGAGAATGTATTTGTAACAAATGGAACGAAATTTGGAAATTAGATATTTATAAAAGAAGAGTTATCGGAGTAGAGGCATGTATGGTACATGGGGATTCGACCATGGAATTAATGGATAGACGGAGGACCTAACAGACGGCAACATCTACAAGGGGCTAGTTGGTGCACCACAGTACGAAGACAACTACAAGGTAGGAGATAGAACAAGACATTTCATGGTGAATATTTTCATAGTGTTTGTGGTGTTTTGATGTGTTTGAGGATTATTTGCTTTGATTTTTATTTGAACGGACATTTAAATGACGGTTAAAAACAGAATTGATTTTTGAGCATTATTCATTAATTGCAAATAACCGACAGTTGTAAAAAGGTATAGAGAGTTTTTGATATTGGTCGTTCAGAGAATTTATACGCACATTTATAAAGTTTTAAGGTGAGCTCATGCTAGAACGAAGGGTAACATAAGGTATGAGGAATGCCCTCTTACTTTAATAAAAAGTTATGTGTTAAAAAGGTTATCCATATGCAGAATGATGGTTATAAAATTTAGTATATAAAGCAATGGTATTTTAAATTTGAAAAAAAAGTAATTTGGATTTCAGATAAATAGAGTGAGATATTTTGGTTAATTGAGTTATTTTTGAATGCATGATTAATGTGGATTTCTATTTAGGTTACTATGGTAATAATGTGAGGAAGGTTGTTTGATGTAACAGGTAGGTGTATGTAAAATATAGGAAGTATCGAATAAAGAGGACGATTCAGCAGCTGCCGATGCAAGATTTAAGAGTAATTTCACAGCATTTTTACAGCAGCCCAACGCAGGAGAACAACAATTACCAGCGTAATTCACTATATTATGACGGCCCAATTCGTGGGGCATGATTCCAGGTAAACCTCACAATATTATTGCGTCCAAGCGTGCGGCACGATTATTCAGATTAAACCTCACAATAATATATTGCTGTGATATTCGCAGCCCCTGCGATGAGCGTCATATTTATGTCGTGTTATCTCACTGTAGGAAAAATAAAACCCTTGTTATTATATTAGTATTTAGCCCACGATTGGGTCGAGCTATATTTATGCTGTGTTATTCCTGTTAGCCCCTACACTTGGACCATTTTACTGTGATATTTTCCTTATTTAAGCCCCTATGCTTGAACCATATTTATGCTATGATTTATGCTTCTATTACTCAAGCACTTGTAGAAATGTTGATTTATAATTTTCTTTGCCTCGACTAGTAGATTCAATTAAATAAAGCAATTCTACAATACACAGTATAATGATTAAATATTTACAATTTTTCCATGAATATCTTCTCCCTTTTTTAAATTACTTACATCTGTCAGATTTTTAGAAAATCAAACCAGCAAACGAGCTTTTTATTACCTTTAAAGACCTATTGAAACGTTTCAAGATGTCTATAACTTTTCATAAATTTAACAAGAAACCCCAATTTGTCGGCTCTTACACTTTAAATTATTATTGAGATAAAACAGTTTTAAAATTAAATCATATCAAAAATATCTGACCTGAAGTTGTTTAGTAGGCGCTCTGCATTCCTAGGAATTGAAGTCGATATTCAACCAAATTAATATCCAATTGGTGCGTTTATTTCAATGAAAGGGTTTTCATTTCCGCAATAGAATATTTACTATCAATTTGCTTGAACAGGCAGCATTCTCCAAAGTCTCGTATCCAAAACTTGTATTTCAGATCGTAATTAATCGTTATTTAAAGTTTTAACAGGAATCGCAACGTTATTTTGATTGTAATTTAAGATTGTAATGGTAGTTTTCGGATGTTAATCACGATGATAATTAAGATGGTAATTAAGATCCCTGTTTTATTTATTATTTGAAATGGTATAATTTCCTAAATCTTTTCTACTTACGTCTTCAGAAGTACGGCTCGCTTTCACTCTATTAAAATAATTTTTCACTTAAATTAATTAACTTTTCACGTAAATATTTAGCACTTTCAAGTATAGTGACTGCCCAAGTTCAAAAGTATACTAACTCGATATTCAATTGTCAAGATATTTATAGGATCGGTCCCTTTTGTTTGTGATTCGTTGACTTCACGTGCTAGGCGAGACCAAGTGTTTTATCACTTGTCATTTTTGGGAAACTTTACCAATTGTGTATTTTGATTGCATAAAGCGATGCTCTTGGTCACGTAAATTTAATGTTATACCTCACATCTAATTTAGAAATCCCAGGAATTTTCGTTCATAAAAGCACGTACTAATGTTGTTGGCCTTATTCTAATCTGAATGTAATAAATTTGGTGTTTGTTTATTTCCTAATAAATTGGATTTTTGAACAAATGTGATACTTTTAGATCACGTACACTTTTCAAATTATGCATAATTTCTAAGTGCGTTTAAGATGATATATGAACGCACTTTTTGAATATTTATCTAGCCAATTCATGCAGGTTTTTCACTGATTTATTTTCAATGCGTTTCGTTACATTTTTTAATTCTAATCTTTGCTCGTAGCTACTCTTGGATGTATTCTAATCGCTTGTACTGCTATATACAGTGTGCTCTCAACTAAAAATATTTATAATGACCTATTTACTCTTCTAATATCTGTAATTATGTGCTTCTGTTACTTGGGAGTTTCTCTTGTTTATTCTACGGCCCGTATGACTTAACTTACCCCTAAATTAACCCTATAATTACAGCAATATATATATATATATATATATATATATATATTGCTGTAATACTCCTTTTAGTGGGTCGACCTATTAATTCTTTAATATCACGTGTCCTTACGTTGAGCGACCTATTTATTTTAATTGCTATAATACTAAATTAAATTATTGAACCACCATTTTAATCTTTCCTACAGCTTGTGATTATTTCCTCCTCCAGCTGTTTCTTAACGTTGCTATCAACTGGAGTTTATCATAAACAACTTTATCGACCAATGACAAAATTCAACAAGTTACCGCCTTTGCGGGTTATCTCTTCCCTACTTAATTTGTGGCTCCTCCTCTGTACTATTTCAATCTTATGACCTCGGCTAGCATATATTTGTAATTATAAAAATTCAGTAAGTTTGGATCCCATTTAATGAAACTAATGCTTTATGTACAGCTTTTACGTTATTTACAATACATTTTCAAATTAATTCACCTTTATAAATTTCATTTATCAACAACCATTTAATTTGTACTAAAACCCAAAGTCACCAAAGAAAACTCATTACCTTTACCAACAAATGTAGAATATTCTAAATCCGTTTTCTTATTATTATTTCAATACGTATTCAACCCGTTGTTGACTTGTTTACAAGCATATAATATTTAGCCAATTTGATATTAAAAATAAAATAAAATTCTTGTAGAAAAACAGATGCCTTATAACTAACAATCTGACCTGGTTTTATCTTTTACGACGACGCTTCCATTAAAATTAATCTTCCCCAATTTTCGATTCCATTTAACTTATCACCATTATGGACCAACACCATTAAATTATAATTTTGTACTTTAATCATTCTTGCCATAGACTTCAAATTGTAATTCGTTCACCCTATACTTCAAGATTATGTTCTTCTTTTCGCCTCGACATTTAAATTGTTTTATTGTAATCTTTCTTAACATCAAGCATTCTGGCCTATTTTCCTCAGACCTCGAAGCCCTATTATTTTTATGTCTTAGTTTACGATTAATTCATAAAATAATCCTACTTACGTTTTAAACGGTAATTTTCATATACACACTCATTTATTTCACTTTGTACCACTTGTTACGTATTATTCAGTATTACTGGCAATGCACTTGGGCCTTCATTGAGTTCAAAACTGACTTTCTTATCGCGGTGCTTGCTAATATAATTTCGAATCCCACTGCATCCGTGGTGTGGTCTAGAACCTGTCGTTTGCTTCGGACCAATCAAATAATTCCATTTCGAATATTTTCTGATGTAATGCTCTGCGTTCGTTCATAATGCCCACCTGCCTGCAGGTGTCTTCACTTATCAACATGCTGTATTTTGATAGAATAGTCGCCTTTCCATAAACAACTGATGCAATTTTACTTTAAACTTTCATTGTTTACATGCGATTCACGCAATTTTTAATCATTTGTCTTATCAAAATAGTTAGATCTTTATACGCATTATATTAGCTACATGAAACTCTATTTTCACATCCGTATTACTTAATCGTCTGAGACTCTTTTCTTAATGCGTGTCTAATTATACTTTATCATTTATACGCGTGCTTCCACTGAAAAATATTCTTATTCGCTTTACTTATGTCAACTGAACACTATCTACAGGGTATTTAATCTTTACCATCCGTTTAATACTCGTATTTCTCATTCCTACGCCAACTATGCGTCTTCCTATGTCTTTCCTGCGTCGCCCAAAACTATTTCTACTTTGTACACAGGGTGTTTCCTACTTACTATCTACTTCTATTTCTTACTTATTTCCTGAAATAACTACAATTTTCTGCTGCCTATTCTAATTACTCATTCTCTAGTGACCTTCACTATGTCGTGCACCCTTAAACAACCCCTTATCACAGCAATATATATATATATATATATTAGATTTGCATAATACAATAAAAATATATCAGCATTTAACCTTAGAAGTTATTCTCTTCGCATTCAATGTAGAATAGAAGGGGACAGCTAGCATTTACCTAGGTTGTTAAATAAGAACAAACAGAGTGCGTCAAGGATAACTGGAACCAGATAACAAGGTAATAAAATGCCGCAATTTTAGACACTAATGAATTTTTCTGAGAACCCTGCATCACAAAGTTCCAATCTATTCTAGCAACATTCTAGAAAATAGATAATTTGTATATAAGGAAGCGTTTATTAAAAACTGGATTCATTCAGTAGATGCAGTCATTCCTTAAATTCGATCGCGAAATGTTATTTTTAAGACGCGAGCTGTTGCATTACGAAGACGATATTTGAAGTACGCAGCAAGCATACCTTAACCTGATAATTATTATGTATATAGAAGTGATGTTATAAACGCAAATTACATAAAAAAATGGAATTTATAAATCACAATAAAAAGAGAAAATTTTTCAACATAACGCTATTTTAAAAATTTTATTAAGTAATCGAGAGAAAGATTTAAGCATAATGTACTTTGGTAACTGCTGTTTGAAACGAGGATTTTAAATATGGAAACCCTTGTAACCTGATTTGGACATCAATTTAAAATTAGAAGATATTTAATTACGAGGAGTGTTTTTGTGTATTCTGCAAGTATTACTTTTAGATTTATTTTTAACTCATATTGGAGTATTTAGGGTAGAATAATAAGTGTTAATCATATAATTTTTTTTAAAGGATTTTTAGTAGGAATATTTGTGATCAGAGTTCGAAATACTCTGACCCTTTAATAAATTATCTGTCAAGGATTTTTTGGCCAAACAAACCTTACAAGCGTGGCAACAAACATAACCACGTAAACCATACATAAAACAAGAAATTTAGTTTTGTAGGAAACAACTTTTTGTATAACAAGTACTTCTTAGAAATTATATTATGTTTGAAAGAAACGATGTTGTAAATGCTTTTGTATGATTTTTTAATTTTATTTATTTGTTCCAACGTTTCAGTAGTCTGCTACTTTAAGCAGACCTGACTTCCCCACAGAAAGCAACCGTCAGGTGTTATGTGTGTATGTGTGTGTGTGGGGGGGGTGTTGTGTGTGTGTGTTATGTGTGTGATGTTCGTCTGTGTTACGTTCCCCCTCTAGGACCACAACCATCGGCAGCCGGATATCCTAGTCGTCAAGGAAGAACGCACAACGGACATTGCCTTGTCAGTCCGGACCATCGGCAGCCGGAAATCCAGATGTTGAAAAGGCAATGTGTGTGTGTTGTAAGGTGTGTGTGTGTGTGTGTGTGTGTGTGTGTGTGTGTGTGTGTGTGTGTGCGTGTGTGTGTGTGCGTGCGAACGTGTGTGTGCGAAGTGTGTTGTGACGGCCACATTTTACATGTTAGCCTGTCACTATGGTTTAATAATGATTTTCAATTTATTTCTCATAAAAATACTTGCGAATATACATTAAGGTTATTAAAATATTATTCTTGTCTTAAGTAATTACCTATTTTTTAGTGGAAACATTTATTCAAAAGTTATGTACTTCTAGTATTTAAATTAATCCAGTTATTTTCTCTGCATTTGATAAATTAAAAAGCCATATCATAATAATTCAGATTGTTTACATTTCTACAGTATTTTAAGGTTGTAAATATCTTCTTGTTATTTTGTTGTTTATTGTCATTAGAAAAGGCTGCACATGCGTACTTTTGGTTAATAAAAATTTCTAAATCTTGCAAGCAGTGGTGGCACTGTTTCTGCAAAATTAATTATATTTTTGTAAATGATTAAATTCTGAAGTTGTTTTCATTTGAAATTCTATAAAAGAATAATTTATCTTTTAGGGTACAAAGGTTCTCTGTATTTTATATGTAATTATCTGGGTAAATAAAGGGGATCAGAGAATGTTATATTTTGTTCAAGATGTTCCACCCATGGTTTGGAATTTATTGTTCAAGGTTAAATGTCATTAATTTTAACGGCTTTTGAGATAGGCGACTTTTCGTTCTTCTTCATCTGGAATGAAAAGCAAGTGGTTGTGTGGGCTCTTCTAGAGATGTAAATCTGAAAATATTAAATGTTAATATAATAGATCCGACATTATAAGTTCGGGATTTTAATAGTTGAGACCCTTAAAACTTGATTTGATGTTTATTTCGAGTTGTCGGCAGGTTGCCGGATTTGTAGTACGCCACGATGTCTTTTTTACAAGAGAAGCCTGTAAGTATTTATAATATGTTTGATTGATTTTTTCAACTAAAGCTTTGTACTTTAGGTACCCTTTTATGTCAATTATGTTCATTCTTACTTGTATACGTTCTAATTAATTGGGGTCAGTTCTTTTGGAGTTTTATGGTAATTTTGAAGCACTGGTTGTTGAAGTGCTGTGTAAAAGTCTTACTGGAGAAATTCAGGATTGCTGATTTAGAATCATTTACTTCTACAAGCAGCCGTTTTCAATCTTCTTCGAAGATAGGATGGGTTATTCCAGTAACAGTTTGGGAAGCAGTAATTAGTCTTATGCATTCTCAAGCCACTAATGTTCCTAGGGTAATCACTACTACGAGGGAAAAAAGAATTAAGAAATGTTTAAGTTTCGATATTTGGTAACATGTTTTATTTAATTTATATGTAAACCACATGCATGCATTTGGCCTCTTACATGATTTTGTTTGAATGCTTTAAATTACTCTTTAAATATTTCAAATTCATTTGTCATTAAATACATTAGGCCAATTTTGAGCAAGCTTATATTTTATTATTAATACTTGATTGACTGGAAGATTAGGGCTAAAAGAATCCGCTTGAGACGAGTCCAGCTCGGTAAGAATTTGTGATTATATACAGGTAATTCTGAGTATCTAAGGTTATCTAACAAGTAACAATTATCTACTCTTAACATATTATTAAATATACGTTGTATATTTTGGCGCCCAAATTACCAAAATCTTCAAATTCCAAGATTGTATTGTCCAAAATTTGATTGTTCAATTTTCAAATTTCATGCATAGCTTTGGTTGGATTTAACTTAGAAACTACTCACAAAATTTTCATTTTAACCACACATTTTAAAGAGGATATATGCCAATTTCATTGATTTATATTTAAACATTGATAAATTTTTGTGAAAATACTATATGTTCCGGTGTTCCTATTTCACTGCACGTGCATATTTTGTTGTCAACTAAGTTCATGCGTTCTCTGTATGTTGGATAGGGTCCGTGGCCAGTTAGGTAATGAATAAATCCCCGACTGGGCACCAGGTATTTGGCTTTTAGGCGGTCTTTGATATTTGGGATCATTGCGTATACCCTTCTACCGGTTGTGCTTTGATCTCATCTTGTCTGCCATTGTGCAAGTATGTAGTTCTTTATTTCCGTCTTTGTCCTGTGCAGTTGGTTTGTGTTTAAGATGCGTTGTAGTTGTTTGTTGTCATTGTGTGTAAGATTGTACATTGCAGCTCGCTGTTTCACTACTAGGTCCAAGGGCATAGTTCCCACCAGTACATGAAGTGCATCATGTGCGGTAGTCCCATAAGCCCCCGTCAGTCGCAGCAAAACTCTTCGTTGTGTACTGTTAATTTTTTGTCTAGGTTTGATGGTGTTAAGGCGATATCCCCACGCGCTTGCAGCGTATGATACCATAGCACCGAGCACACTGTTGAGATATAGCCTTTCGCAATTAAGTGGTATCTTATAAGTCCTTTGAGCCAGCGTTGCGATGTTCTGCATTGCAGAAGTTGCACTTGCACAGACGGTGTTTATATGTGCAGAGTAATTCTGTTTTTCGTCTAATGTAAAGCCTAGATATTTTGTGTTTTGTGTTCTACTTATATTTACACCGTCTAGTTTGATGGTTGGGTCCCTTGCCAGGGTTCCCTTCATCACAAGGTATGTAGTTTTTTGTGGTGTTATGGTCATTTTGTTGGTTTTGCACCAACTTTGTGTATGGGTAAGGGCGATGTTAGCTTTACGTTCGATTTCCTTTCTGGAATTGCCTTCAACCACCAGCAAGATGTCGTCGGCGTATGCAATCGTCGACAACACTTTGTCAACGGTGTCCAGCTTTTCCAGGAGTTCATCCATTACAATACTCCAAAATAGGGGCCCGCATATGGACCCCTGCGGGCAACCTTTATTTATATGTTTGGTAATGCTCTCCGTGTCTTGTAGGGTTACATACCTGTCCCTGCAGTAGCTCCTGAAAGAATGGTATAGTTGTGATGGACAGGTTGTGGTCGTAAGTCTTGTAAAAAGTTAAGGTCACCAAAGGTTATTAAATGCGCCTTCTATGTCCACTAATATTAATAAGACGTATTTTTTGTGTGATTGCTTGATGGTTTGTATTGCTTGGTTTATGGCGTCCTCGATCGATTTGTTTTCTGTAAAGTCGTATTGTCTTGGATGTTCTCTTGTGATTTGTCTATGGTCCCGCATTTGTTTACGTAATAGTTTTTCATACGTTTTTCCTAGCGTATTCAAAAGGCATATGGGTCGGTAAGAGCCTGGTTGTTTGGGGTCTTTACCTTTCCCTTTAGGGATAGTCACGATATTCGCCTGTTTCCAGATGTTCGGAAAAACAGCTTGTCGTATGCATTCATTGTACAGTGCTGTTAGCGTCGGTGTTAATTTATCTTGTAGCGCTATGCCAATTTCCGCAAGAATTCCATACGGTCCAGGTGCTTTCCTGCTCTTCGATTGGCATAGTGCGTATCTCACTTTGTCTTCTGTGAAAAGATCTAAGTTGTCATCTTGTCTGTTCCATGGTCGGATACCTACGTGGTTTTTGTCGATTACTCCTTGTCGTCTGAGTCGTTGTTCGTTAGTGTCGTCTTGAACGTTGTCATCAGGCAAAAGTGTTTGTAATAGTAGTGTCGCAGTTTCACCCCAGTCTTTTGTGTATGTACCGTCTTGTTTTATTAAAGTCGAATAAGTCATCGGTGGTTTGAGATAGGGTTCCTGTATAAAAAGTGCATGTAATCGTAAGGTTTCAGCTAGTTGTCTAAGCTCTTTCATTACAGTTGTACAGTGCTTGGCATTTATTTGGCCAAATCTGATGTTTCCGTCGTCCATTAGGGGTAATAGGTGTTTATGCTGCATTCTGGTTGTTGCTTGTGTTTGTGTGAGAGTGTTGTGTGTGAGTGTAGGTTCGTATTCCGTTTGTGAGCGGGTTGCTATTTTATCTGTGTGCATGTCTCTTGTATTGTTTGTTGAAGATGTTGTCGATACGTGAATGCCCTTGCTTTGTCCCTTTGAATTTGTGAGTGAACTTTTGCGGGTGGTTTGTGTGTGCTTTGTGTGGGTTTAAAGTCCATAATCTGTTTTTTGAATTAGTCTATCCATTAGCATCTTATGTGTTGGGCAATCTTTAGAGTTTGAGCACATTTCTTGTTGCGTTTAAGACAGGGTATACACACAGTTGGTTGTGCATGTTTTGGGTAGTCGTTTTTTTTTTGTGGTGTGATTCGTCTTCTCCGCAGTGTTTACATGTGTCGGTCTTATATTTACAGTGTTTGGTTACATGTCCTAAGTCTAAGCATCTCATGCATTTGAGTACAAATAGGAAGTTCTTTGCGGTTACGCTGCGATACTCAATATAAATTTTCCCTTTGTTTATTAGCAAATTTCTGAGTTTTCCAGTTACACCTGCAACATGGTGTTGCGTTACTTTAATTTTGGGCCGGTTTTAAAACTTAGCTTGAATTCGTTATTGAAATCTTCTTTAGCAATGATTGTTTCGAAATTCTGTGTGTAGATTGATTCTTGCACCTCTTCGTCATTAAGGTAGGTTGGGACGTCGTAGATAATTACTTGTGGTTTCTTTTTTCGTGGTTTCTTGCAGTTAAGTGTTTTTTTTAGTTTGGGATGGTTTAAGATTTTGTTAGCTTCAGTTTCGTTGTCCGTGTCAATTATTAGCGCGTTTGCGGTTGAACGCATTGATTTAATTTTAATTTTGTCTTTTGTCGAATGTATTGTTTTAATGAAAGTTTCTGTTATTTGTTTTGTTCTCTGACCCGTTTTAGAGGTTATGAATACTGTGGCGGCTTGATTGCCGATGGCTCTAAATATAGCATCTGCTTTTGGTGGTTGGGTTTTAATTGTTGCCGTCACGTTCGCGTACGTGTTTGAAAACATGGCTGGGTTGAGCATTTTTTATTGTTTAAGGTGGCCGTTTTCTACTTTGGTTTCGATTATCTTGTCTTGTAGAGTAACATTTTGTTGTTTAATAAATTTATGTTCACCGGTTAATTCGGCTTGTAGATATATTAGTTTATTACTTTATCCCTCAGGGTTTTTTGGGCTCCTATGTGTAGGCGGTTACTCGGGTCTAGTTCGTGTTCTATGAAGTTTAAAGGGTCCGTCGCTAGGTTTTTTAGGTGCTCTAAAATAGATTGTTTTATGTCTTCCGAGTTGTTGTGGCTGGGGCTTCTCCTCAATCTTTTGTTACGTGGTATTTCGCCTACTAGAGGGTTGGCAGTGGGTGTTAGTAAGACGCTTATTTGGCTTTGAAAGACAGGGTCAAGCTGCATTGGTGATATCGGGGTTGTGTGTTGTGTGTGGTCAGAGTCTGGTGTTGTTCTACCCCCAAGCGAAGACTTGGGGGAGTATTGCGTAGGCATCTTGCACTATAGCTTTCTGATTTAGTAGTGTTAATTATCATTAAGTTATTTAAATTTAATTAAAAAACTAATGAAAAGACGAAAATCCATATTTTACAGTAAAAGCGCTATTCTAGACTATCCTATGCTCTGCTCATTGAAAATTGTTATCTTATAATATAGTAATTATATCCTTAATTGCTATAAAAACATTAAGAACTTTGTTACTTCTACTGGTAGGTCAATACACGAACGCGTTTATTGCAATGTTACGACCTTACTCACTTTAGAGAATGCGATGGTATCGTATTAACGCAGAAATGTATTTATTAATAATAATGTTTATTGTCCTTGGTACTATATCCTAGATTTGCTATTTTATGCAGTTGTTATTTGTTATTTTTATAATGATAGAATATGATGATGTAAAACCAATGACCCTTAAAATTAAAAGTTAGGATACAATGAGGAGTGCTAGATAGCACATCTGATCAGTACCATGTTCGGTAATTCTTTGCCTTTGTATGCTTTGTGCTTTTGTATGAGAGAAAATATTTCATACTGTATAAATGCTTTTTGACATTGCTATTTTATTTCATTTTAAAAACTCCGTTAATTCCGTTGAGCCAGCCAGGCAAAGTTAAAAAAAAGGTAAGTGATCAATTACAAGTTCAACAAATTGCTGTATCTGTATCACAGCACTCTTTTAGTGAGGCCATTATCGTATCAATCTTTCAGCGACGCTCAACGCGGCACCTCATCATACGGCCTTTTTCATAACACCCTGATAATTTTTGTGACGGATGATGATGTGATGACACATGTAGGTATCTGTCTATGTGGGTGCGTTTTCGATATACGGAATGACCTAGTCGCCCGTTGGATTGACGCTTCACCAGAATGTTAAGGAATGGTAGAGTTTTGTTCCTTTCAATCCCTATAGTAAACTCAATATCTTTATGTTGATTGTTTATGTGTTCATGGGGACAGATTACAAAAGTGTCGTTTACATAAAGAAGCCAAGTTTTTGGTTTACGGTCTGGCGATTCTATAGCCATGGATTCCAGATGAAACCCCTTATAAAAGTGGGCGAAACGTAGACCTTATTTATAAAATAACATGATCCCAACCCAGAACCATAAATATTTATAATGACTCCGGCCGTGAAAGCCTTCGACAATATCACAAAAACCTTTAAGGGGAGGATATTGTAAACAAAACAAAAACTTAGACACTTATTAGCCATTGACTTTATACACTCACTTTTTTGTTACGGTGCTAACATAGTTTAAAATTTCCTTAAAATAAAATATCACCTTAACAGGTACTCCAGCCGAAAAATTAAAGCAGAACTCTCACTATTTCGCGAACCAATTTCTAACAATCAAAAACAAATAGACAATATTTCTATACAACTCTTACAGCTTCATCTAACATTATCCTCCACGCTTAGCTACAATGACCGGACTCTGTTTGACCAATTTTCATACTTGCAAGCCCAAATGACCACCGAACTCACCACAATAGCCCACTTACGTAAATTCTTGCAACTTTTCAAGAACCTTTCACACCCTGAAAAAACATCTTGCCCGAGAGCTCTGTCCTCAAACACCGTCATAAACCTATCAGAGCTTATCCTATCCAAAAACGAACAACACATCCTCTCCAAAGGACTAAACTTCTCAATTGCCTCCAGAAAAATTCCCTCAGAGGAAATCATTTCCTCTGTAGAATCAACAATTCAATCTCTACACCAAGACGATGCCAACCTAATTCGCTTTGAAACAACTAAATTACTGCGACATGCCAAAACTCCCAACAAAAACATGACAAAGCAAGAAATGACGGCCTTAAAACACCTACGAACGAACAAGCGAATTGTTATACATCCTGCAGACAAAGGTAATGCGACTGTAATTCTAAACCGTACAGAATACAAAGAAAAGATTAACCAATTATTACAAGACGGTTCTTACACTCCTATAACCAAAGCTTGAACGGGAAATTTCAGCACTTATCAAATCCTCTAATATTCCCAAAACGCATAATATCTCGCGAATGTAAACCATCTCGCTTGTACTGCCTTCTTAAAGTCTATAAACCTGATGTCCATCTCCGTCCGATAGTGAGCACAATTGACTCGCCAACCTACTATTTGGCAAAATTCATAGCAAATTTCTTAAAACCCTATTCCGATAACACCCCTACTAATGTTTTAAACTCTGCCCATTTTATAGAACTAATTGCAAATATTGAGCTAGGCCCTAATGATATACTAGTCAGTTTTGGCGTTGCATCCCTATTCACAAACGTTCCTGTCATAGACACTGTCTCCATTATTAAACAACTCCTACCTCAAGAAAACGAATTTGAGTACATGACCACGCTCAGTGAAAAATTCTTAACTTCTACCTATTTTGTTTTCGACGGACAATTTTAAAAAACATACTTCTGGCACACCTATGCAGTCACCCCCTATTGTGGCCAATATATTCATAGAGCCTTTGTAATCCATGGCTATAGAATCAGCAGACCGTAAACCAAAACTTGGCTCCGTTGTGTAGATGACACTTCTGTAATCTGGCCTCATGAACACCAAACGCTCAATAATTTTCTAGATCACATAAACAATCAACATGAAGATATGAAGTTCATTATAGAGATTGAAAAGAACGAAACTCTGCCATTCCTTGACGTTCTGGTAGAGCGCCAATTCAACGGACGAATAGGTCATTCCGTTTATCAAAAACCCATACAGACAGACTGATACCTACATGCGTCGTCACATCATCATCCGTCATAAAAATCATCGGTAGTCAACTTTCTAGTCCACCGTGAAATTAAGATTTCACAACCAGAACACTTATCTAATGAACTGACCCATCTAAAAACTAGTCTTATACAAAACGGCTAACGCAACTTAGATATCGGCAGAGTAATAAACTGGCATCTGCATCCAACACAAATCCCCAAAATCCCGACACACAATCTTTAGCAATCCTTCCATATACGCACTAGTCCCAAACATCCGAGACAGACTAAACTGTCACCACTTGGTCCCCTCACAAGGGCTCATTCATTTTCTCACGGGGCATGGCCCTTATCCAACCTACAGGAACTGCTTCGACTTCCAAGACAACAACAACTGCACATGTGGTGAGATGGGGACACCGGAACATCTGGTGTTCCACTGCACCGAACTGCAACAGGACCTAGGAATGGACAGGACAATCCTACGGGACATACCCCTCTCGGACATGCTCTGGAACGAAAACATATTTCCTTACCTAAACAGAATCACTCACCAAACTACTACTACACCAAAGGTACACACACGGACTCTGACAGGACACACACAAACACCATACAAACCCCACTCATCACAAATACCACAAACACAGATCACACGAAACACAGAAGTTTGACGTAACGCATCGAACGTGCAATACAATCCACCCAACACACATGGGAACCGACAACAAACAAGTGGCATTCTCCCAAGGACATACCAGGAACCACGTGTCTTCTGAAGATCTACAAGAAGGCTCGTGAATCCTGACGACCGGGAGTGATACCAGTGAAAACGAAGTGAAAATAGTGAAAACGGCAAAAGTACGGCAAACGTACCTCAAACACAAGTTTCCCCCAGAACACTTATTAGCATTAGAATACTAACCCTAGTAGGATAAGGACTCAATACTAACCATCTAAAATAAAAAATACAACTAACTAAAATAAACAAGAGACAATACTAACCAAATTTGTAATTGCTTTAAGAAATCTAACCCTAGCTTCAGTAACGTAATGTTTATATTTCCAATGTTGTAGGGCAACTAAAAATTACTACAGAGGAAATATTCTGACAACATAATTACAACACATCAGCACGACAAAATACACACAAGCACACATACACACACACACACACACACACACACACACACACACACACACAACAGAGACTGTACGTGGCCTTCCTGGTTTTCGGCTGCCGATAGCCAGGACACGTACAGGAACGCGTACTTCTCGGTTTCTGATTTCCGGCTACCGGCGGTTGGAAACCGGGAGAGGGAAACAGTCCCAAGGACCTCACCACAGACATAAGCACACGCACACACAAACATGAAAACAATAAACACACACACCATTATAGCACACTGGCACGACAAAACACACACATACACACACCAAAACACGCGCAAACACGCACGTACACGTACCTGCACGCACACGCATACGACACAGATATATACGCACACGTGCACACACACACACCAGGGACTGTACGTGGTTCCCCTGGTTTCCGGCTGCCGACGGCCAGGACACGTACAGGAATGCGAACCTATCGGTTTCTGATTTCCGGCTGCCGGCGGCCGGAAGCTGGGAAGGACAGCTGTCCCAAGGACAACATCACAGACAGAAACACACATACGCACCCTCACGCGCGCACAGACCCAAACACACACACGTACACATACACACACACACCAGGGACTGTACGTGGTCCCCCCTGGTTTCCGGCTGCCGACGGCCAGGACACGTACAGGAATGCGAACTTCTCGGTTTCTGATTTCCGGCTGCCGACGGTCGGAAGCTGGGAAGGAAAGCAGTCCCAAGGACATTACCACAGACAGAAACACACACACACACACACACACACTCACGCACCCACACGTGCGCACAGACACAAACACACACACACACACACACACACACACGAGTAAATACCACAAACGCAAATAATATAAAACTAACTAATATAATTTAAGGTAGCAAATAATTCTGTTAGATTTCTTAGGAGTAACAGGTTTGCTGTAATTTTTAGGTAGCAGACTAATTGTAATGTTAGAATAAATAATAAAAAAAATAATAAAAAAAATCCTTCCATATATACACAGAGTAACATACCGATGCGATGCTGCAGTTATTAAATATGAATGCAATTGTCTTATGGAAACATTTTTTTATGTGTTATATGTAACTAATACAAATGTATACATTTCATTTATACACATTTTTCCAATATATTATTATGCAAGTTAATGGCTAAATAAATTTATCTTCTATGGCATGTTCTCGATTCTTACAAATGGTATCTGCGTTGAATATGAACAACAAACTAATAGCGTTAATTGTAAATTGGACAAGCAACAATTTAGTGCGATTTATTCTTTGCTATATTCTATATCATCATCATCATTTTGTTATCGACCTTACTTAAGGTCGGTTTGACGCAGCTCTAACTTCTTTTCTATTCTTGCTAATCTAAAAAGCTCTACATACCCTTCACAACCTAAATTTCTAATAATTTGACTAATATAGTTTGGTCTAGGTCTTCCTATATCCTTCTATATTTTTCCTATCCACCTGGCTCTACATAGATATTAGCAACCTGATGGTTGTTAAAGAACTCTAACATCTTTACATGATTACCATTTATAAGGAAATCAAATATAACCCGGTTATCCGCTTCAAAAAGGAAAAGTGTTAAAATATATGTTATGGTAAGGCTTAAGCAACGAATCGCTGCCAACAAACCAGACCGCTACCTAATTGTGAGTTATGCCATGGTGACGTTTATTAAATTATATGTTATGGTAAGGCTTAAGCAACGAAACGCTACCAACATGCCAGACCGCTAACCAATTGTGAGTCATGTCCTGGTGACATTTAGTTAACTGATTTTTATTTTTCTTTTTGTATTGTTTTCGAACTTACTTAAAGTCGGTTTGACGCAGCTCTAAATTCTTTTCTATTCTGAGCTAGTCTAAAAAGGTCTACATACCCTTCACAACCTAAATCTCTAATAATTTGACTAATATAGCTTTGTCTAGGCCTTCCTACTCTATTTTTATTTGGTAGTCTATAATCTAAGACTTTACTGAATAGTCCCTCATGTCTTAACTGGTGCCCTATCATTCTATCTCTCCTGACCTTCAATTGTTTCCATATACAGGTATCCTCACCTAAGTAAGTAAGAATAATTCCTAACGCATTGTTATTTTTTTTAACCTGTCTAAACATCGTCGCATTTTGTCTGAGTTGTTAATTTCCTTAATGGTTTTGGTTTTGCAAATTGTCTGTTTTTATCTTGTAGCTATTTTATCTATAGTGTGAAACATATATAATAGATTAATTTTTATAGACCAATTTCGTGTACTGTTCTTACTAGTTAATTATACTCTAATTTCCTGACTATTGTATTATTATTTATTCGTGTCTATTTTGCTTAATATACCTATTACTGCAGTTTACTGGGAAAATTACAACTCTATTAGTTAATCACAGAGAATTTTTGAATCTTATTGAGTATACAAAAGACTGCTGGAAAATTAGTAATTCTTCTGGACAATTAAAATACGACTTAAAGCGACTCGTGAACATTATTTTAAATGCGCAAAAGCTGTTTTATGTTTCCATTGCGATGTGTATAATAGTCATGATGTATTTCTCATTTTCTGCAACTGATTTACCTGTGGGTGTATGGAAAATGGAAGGGCACAAAAATTTATACTGGATAACATACATAGCACAATCTACAGCGTTGATACTACTCAGTGCACTTGTAGTATCAATTGATTGCATTTTCCTAACTTGTTGCGTGGAACTAGTGGTGCAGTGTAAAATACTCAAACAAAGTATGCAAGCTTTGGATATTTTGCATACCTGCAGTAAAAAATCTGCAATAAGTTATTTCAGAAACTTGAAGTTGTATATCGATCACCATAAGTTTATTATAAGGTAACTAGAACATGATTTAAGACACCTTAACATGAGTATTTTTGAAGGTTTTTCGGAAGTCTACAGAACTGCTATTCTTTGGTTGTCTTTGTTGAATACATAGCTGTGGCCCCGTTAATGTGTGCAGAAATGTATCTAGCATTCCAAAGGTAATTTGGTATCAATTTTTGTTTTAAAATAAATGCGTGTTTTTATAGCAACGGCGTTAAAAATATTTTGCATCACATGTTATTATTAGTAACTGCTACATGTCAACTTTCATTGTATGCTGTTCCAGCCGAGTATGTTGTAGATATGGTGAGTATAATTTGAGTTCTATGTTTGGAAATAAAAAGGTGTACATTGTTACCCATAAAATATAACTCTAATAAGTAACTTCTATGAATGATCAGCTTAGTTGTCTATATGTTAAAAATAGTAGTGGTCCTTATGATGTTCTAAGCATTTTCATCTACAACTGTAGATTTGTACTAGCACATACACTTCATTCTATTTATACTTATCTTTATATTCTGGTATTTTTTCTAACATATGGAAGTCAAGTTATGTTATACATACATAAAAATGGAGACAAGATGAATGTAGAAAATTACCGGCCTATTTCAAATTTTTGTGTTATTACATAGACCTTTGAAGCCATAGTTGCAGCCAAAACTACTCCCATTTTGTTTATACTTTCTATAAATAAACAACATGATTTTCGTAAAGGGCGTTCCATAATAACTAATTCACTGCTATTAGAAGAATATTTAATTGATGCATTTAAAAATAGTTATCAAGTACTTATTACCTATACTGATTTTCTAAAGCATTTGAAAACACTTGACAAAATTCTTATAAAGATATTGGTTTCCAAGTTGCTGCGATTAGGGGTTCAGGAAATTTAATTCAATAGTTTGAAAGTTTTTCTACTATGGGAAATGCTGGACTGTTAAAATCCAAAGATATTATTTCGAAAACCATCAATGTTTCGCGTCTGCATTTCCTTAGGGAGGGCATTTATCAGCTATATTTTTTAACTGATTTATAAATACTTCTCTTTGCCAATGTCTTAAAAATTTACAACATCATAGAAAACGAAGATGATTGTAAACTAACCCAAGAAGATCTTGATCGATTATCCGAATGTTGTGATCAAAATGGGCTTTTGCTTAACATAAAAAATGTAACGTTATAAACTTCTATAGGAAAAATAATTATATTCAATTTAACTACAGAATCAATGGATATATTCTTGATAAACCAAACATTTGCGTGAGCGATCGTCTCGCAACCGCATCTTCTAAGTACTGAACGGAGTGACATTTAATAATTTCCAACACGGTCAAGTAAATTACACTGCTGCAATCATTGAACAATCTCAACTATTTCATTTTATAACATATTAATTATCGCAAATTTAATAGCTCGAATCACTCGTACTCGGGTAACACAATAACATTTCGGTCTTTCGTGATTTCCATATTATATGTTTTTCTTCTTGAAATTTATTTGCCACCCATATACTTCTGTTAGATGTTTCGGTAATTAGTTTCAATTTGAATTCACGATCCAGTTGTAATTTGAAAACACTCTCAACAGATAAACCATTCAATCGTACATTTGCCGCTTCTAAATTCCAATTGAAAATGCATAACTCTCTCCATTTAAAGTAGTACATTTTTATAGTATAATTTTGGCACATTCCCCTATTGCAAATAATTTGTCTGACTGGCCGCAGACCACAGTATAAATCAAAACCAACTTCCACGTTATGGTGGTGAAAATTTGATGTATAATCACCTAACGCATAGGTGGTCTTACCTACTAGTATGTTCAGATCTAGTGACGCTTTCACATCACTTGTAACGTAAACACCAAAACAATCCATCATTAACATGTAGTTTTGATCAACTCCACGATATTTTGACAACTAATGCTCTGGAACATGGTTGCCTCGTCTTAATGCTGACGGTTAAGCGCGCGCAGTTTCTTATTGTGTTATTTGGTATTATGTGCAAGTCTTGACAAGAAAAGTGACGCTTATAAGTATGTTATCGTGGGTTTTACTTGTTTGTATTTAAAGATAATTTTCTTCTTATCTTATAGATTGACGTATGTCATACTTTTAAATATGAAAATACTTTAGGGTAAGAGTTCGAAGAAACATCTTACAGATTTCATTTTAAATCATGTAGGAACCTAAACTTGAGGAACACAGATTTTTGTAGCATTCTTAATTATTAATTTCTAAACACCTAATACATTTTCCTTATTTGCATTTCTTGATTTACTTTGTGTACATTTTCCATTAGTATAATCTATCAAACCGCTATAATTTTTTCTCAGCTACCCGAGTCCGAAAGAATTTTTTAAATCGGATCAGACTTCTGCCACTATCACCATTTTAGGAATTTTTGCGAAAAGGTTCTTTCAGCGATATTTTTAATATAAACCTTCCCGTATAAGATATCAATCAATATTGTTTTTTACTCAGCTTCTCAAATCTTTTAGAATTTTGCAAATCGGACCTTTCTTCAAGCCACCACCATCATTTTTACCACCATCTTTAATTTTTTGTCAAAAGTTGCTCTTGTCTGTGTTTTTAATATATACTCACCGTGCAAGGTGCTCATTAATATTGTTTTTTCTCAGCCACTTAATTCTTTTGGAATTTTTCAACTCGGAGTATCCCAAACTGAATTAAAAAATAGTCCTTACCAAACTATAAAGTGTTCATCTTTAATCTTATTCTGTACAGCATTGTTCTGTCTTTTGAGATAAATATGGCGTGTGACCTATCAAATTATATTGAAATTTTCGAAGCTACCGGAATCTGAAAGAATTTTTTTAATCGGATCGGATCCTTACCCACCAGCGCCATATTTAGAATTTTTGCCAAAAGGTACTCTCTGCGATATTTATAATACAAACCTCCCTGTGTAAGGTGTCAATTAATATTGTTTTCTCCTCAGCTTCTCAAATGTTTTGGTTTTTTTGAAAAGAACTTGATTTATTATTATAACTGACAGTACAGTAAAATATTTTAGCATAATCAAACGGTATCGGAGTTCCCGCTCTAATATGTTAAATTGTAAAGGATGTATGTAAAGAAAAGGCAAAATTAGGCCCTTCTATTGTTTACAATAAAGCGAGGTTTCTTTGTCATTCGTTTCGACATTTGCAGATTTTAATGGAAAAATTATTCCGATCTTTCTAAAGAGTTTCAAATCTAAATACTGAAATATTGACACTTAAGGTTCAGCCATTCGGGATACAAACAAATTTTCGTCAAGTATCTTTTCTACAAAATCATCCACAGGATACGACAAATAAAAGCTTTTTAGCAAGGTAACATCCTTTTTAGGGTTCCGTATCTTTCGATGTGGAGAAGAACCACTGCAGTAGTACTCCATTATCTATCAGTTTATGTTGTGACATACAGACTAATATAGTTTAAATACTTTCTAAAGCCTTTAATAAAGATAAAGCTTGTTTTAAAGAAATGTTCTTCTCAATAATCGCTCCGCGAATATTCTCCTCGCCATATAGACTTAAGTGACCCTACCAATAACATCAGTGAACTAATTTGTATCAGTTTTACAAGATGATAAATTTTGACATTTTCTTTTCTTAGGTAAAAGAGCAGAGGACGACAGTTTAGCGGGTAAAATTATTTTTGGACGAAAGTCTAGTTGTTTTGGAAATTAGTTGAGAATTAAAGGATTTGAAAAACTGGGACCGTAAAGTAGGAGTGATTTGTTTAATCCTTTAGTGCGAGAGTAATCTACACGACAGATTGGTTTAAGGTTATCAAAACTAATTTTATTTCACTAGACAGACAACCTCGAGCATATTTTAGGAAAATTGATAACTGACTATAAAACCTATACAGTAAAAAACAATTCATTTCATGGAAATATACATAGATGCAAAACCAACTGAATAAATGAGCATTACTGCGTTCGATAAATCGAACCCAAAACATTTCTTCTATCTAGTGACAGTTCTCAAAGCAGAAACCCTAACATTACTTGTCAATTAAATCAATATTTGAGTAAAATCAAGGCGTGTATTTATATTATTTATCACAAGTTAGGTAGCTTTCTATCGCTTAAAATGACAAGTAATTGATCAATATTAGGAAATAATAAAATTTTATTGGCTGTTGGAATAAAAGTGTATTAATCAAAATAAAAAGAAAATACGAGTGGAATTCGTGAGCCGACAGTTCCGCCCATACTAAACTACAGACAATTTAAGACTATAACGGAATCGAAAATAAAACCTTTTCTTTATTTATTCTGCCAATACTCTTAAAATAATAACTATGTTTTAAGGTTATAATGCAATATCACTACTCAATGCCGTGTACTATTATTATTATTTCTTTTTTGTTATTTCTTCTCGGATAGTTTTATCTGGTTTTAGTAGATAAGCATGTGAACTGTTGTCAAACGTGCTTTCTCTTTATCTATGAGTTATATCATGCGTTTGGAAATTTTCTAATGATTGGAAATGTTTCGAGTATGACCGACTTTTGTAGATGTGTGAATGTGTTTGGATGTAGCTGTAGTTTTTGGATGTATTGGTGTAGGTTGTTTGGTATGACTCCTGTACGTGATAGTATGATCGGTCTTACTTGTACCTTATCTTGATGCCACATGTCTGATTTCTCCAGCTAGCTGTAAAAAATTTTCTATTCTTTCTCCAGTCTTGCTCTGTATATTGGGTATGTATAGGATATATATTTCTATTAGTTGTGTAATTTTCTTTTGTTTGTGGATGAGTATAATATCTGGTTTGCTGTGTGGTGTTGTTTTGTCAGTTATTATGCTTTTGTTGCAGTATAGTTTGTCTTTTGTGTTTTCAAGTTTCAATGAAAGTACTGTTACTTAGTTGTAGTGGCGTGATTGATGTATTTGCGTGTATGATCGCTTTGTGCATGTTACTCATTTCTGCTCTTTGTATGTTGTAGTTTCTTAGATTATCTAATTGTTTGATGCAATTATTTCTTATAACGAGAAATCGTCTTCCTCCATCGTATTTCTTTAGCGTGAATCTTTCTATAGCCGAGTGGATGTGGTTTATTATGTATTTATGATATTGTGATCGTGTACGTTAAGTGCTTCTAGGTAAGTATTGCACCATCTTATTATTCTGAAAGGGTAAGTTAGTACGGGTGTTGCTGATGTGTTTATTGCTATTGTTTTGTTTCTTGCTGTGACTTCTGTTTTGAGTATTTTCTTCAGTTTTAGTTTGTATTTCTATTTCAGTTCTTCTTTCATTTATGAGTGTTTTATTCCTAGTTTTTTTTTCTATCCTAGATATGTGATGTCCGTCGCTTGCATGGTGATTGTTGTTGTTGCTTAGCGTATAGTTTTCTTGGTTTGTTAGTTTGGTTTTCATTATATTGTTTTTCTTACATTTGTGTGTTCCAAAGGAGATATTTATGTCGTTGATAGAATGTCTTTGTTACTTTAAGTAGATGATTGAGTTGTGAGTCTATTGATGCCATTAGTTTGAAGCAATCCATATATAGAAGGTGAGTTATTTTGTGTGGGTACTTGTGACGTTGTATTCGTATTTTATGTTGTTTAGTGTGCTCGATAGTGGGTTTAGTGCTATGCAGAACCAGAAAGCAATTAGACAGTCCCATGGTATATGCCTCTTCTGATTTCTATTGGTTTCGCTTTAATGTTACTTACGTTTATTTTATGATTAGTATTGTGTTCAAATTCTTTATTACTGTATCTTGGAATTTTATTAGTGTTATTTGCTTTCTATACTTGTAGTATGTGTATTAGCCACGAGTGTGGTATGCTGTCGTATGCCTTCTTGTAGTCTATGCATGTGTAATGTAAAACTTTTTTTTTTTAAATTTTAACTTGCGTTATTTCTGTGTCTATTGTCAACTACTCTTTACATTCTCGTGTTTCTTTGTTGCATCTTTTTTGTACTTCGTGTATTGTGTTATTTTGTGTTGTATGTGTGACTAGCTTTTGTGTTATAATGGATGTTAGTATTTTTTATATTGTTGGAAGGTGTCTTATGGTGCGATATTTTGATGGATTTTCTGTGTCTTTTTCATTTTTTGGTATGAAATATGTTGTTTTGGCTTAAAGTCTACAGTTCTGCATTAATTTCAACAAAAGAGTGAAAAACTATTAGTAGCTGTAAACCACTTTTATTTACGACGAATACATTGGGAACAGATGCGTTCATCGCTGGTGACTAAAGCCAAGCCAACTCGCAAATACAGATTTAAGGGCACAGAGAACGGTTCAAACCTTTTCAATAGTTATGTACACTTGAAATTATGCAAGGTATTCCAACTGTAATGCAGCTAAAAAAACATAATATCTAATAAAACTAGTAATTAATATTAATAAAGACTGTGAATGTGTGAACATATGTTAATCCTTTTGCTGATGTATGTGGTGTTGTGTATGGTTGTGTGAATATTTTTTAATTAATTTTGCTAGCCCTGGCGCTGATTTTTTAATTTAAATTTTTTTAATTTTTAATTAATTGATTTTTATTAATTTAATTTTAATTAATTATTAATTATTTTTTAATTTAATAATTTAGTCCTGGAGCGTGCTCCCAAGATTACATCAATGGATATATTTGAAATACCTCTTTGCAAGTACTGTTCATTGTACTTAAACTTGATCATTACTATAAGCAACTACAGGTGTTGACTTTGTAATATTCCCAAGTAATGTTGATTGTGTGAAAGGAGTAGTTGGAAATGTGTCTAAGTGTAGGAGATCTTGGTAGTCGCAGATTGCCTAACCCCCTTCACATACGACTGAATATCAGTGAAATAGGCTCTAGGAATTTCAGGGAAATGTGTAGGTTAGCTCAGAATAGGAAACAATGAAGGTACGCGTCTAACCAGTTCCAGGATTGAAGACATAATGATGATTAATTTTGATAGGTGTGTGTGTGTGTGTGTGTGTGTGTGTCGTAAATTTTTTTAGCTAAAAGTTTGCTCTTTTGTCGTTGCCATGTGTTTTCCAATTGTGTGATTTGTTAATGGTTTGGCTATTTTCTTTACGTGCAATGGTTGTTTCTTGAACTTCTTTTATTGTGTTGTATTTGTTTGTTTCTGGTCGAATCTATGGTGCGTGCTGGTTGTGTTTGGTTGGGTTGCACCATAGATTGTTTCAAACATTTTCGGTGTCTGTTATGTTTGGTGGATTGTTTATTGCTTTTCGATTTTATCTATAGTTTGATAGAATTCTTTTTTTTTTGGATGAATGTTTTGTTTTCAGTTATTATATTTTTGGTATCTTCAGACTCTTTTGACTAGTGGTTGTAGTTTATGTTACTTTTCGTCTAATTGTTGAATTGCTTTTTATTTCGGCATTCTTCGTATTACTTTCCGATTCTTTTCTGAGATGTTTTATAGCTATATATTGTGTTAGTTACCTTGTGCCTTTTCTGTTTTACTATTTTTGTTTATATTCTGTGTTGCTATGGTGGTATTGTTTGTTTCTTTTGTCTATTTGCGGATGATTGTTTTCTTTTTGTATGGATTTTAGTACTGATGAGTGCTCCTGTGTAGATTAGTTATTATGGTTCTTCCATAGTTGTGTCGTTTTGTATTTTGTTTCTTACGATTGTGTTAATGTGTGCAATTGTTGTATTCATCTTTGTGTTATCTGGTATTTTGTGTGAATGGTTTGATGTTATTGTTTGTATCTTTGAATGCTATGTACGTTATTTCAAATTATTGTTCTATTGCTCTGATTTCTTTGTTTGTATCTTGTGCTATTTCATGTGGTAGTTGTTCATTTATTTGTTTTTCTTTATGGTTACTATATGTCTCTGTTTCTTTTTGTGTTTCGTTTTTTTCGTCTGATTGTTTTTTGGTATAAGTTTCTGTTTGGTTGTAGTTTGGTAGTTTTTGTTGAACTATACCATGCCAATTGGCCGACGCCTGGCAATGTAGCAACGTGCTTCGCACTAAATACAATACTCGTGTTTACCTTACTTTAAAACCACATTTTATTATATCTTGAAATCAACTTAAATTCCGAATACATATTTACGTTTACTTTTATACTAGAAAATAAAAATAGATACTAAGATTACTATATTTATACACGATTTTATTATTTATCTACATAGTATAAATAAATATGTTTAATGTAATTTTCTTGTTGGTTGATTTCTTTTTCAAAACACTACTAGTGTAGATCCGAACCAATGCCAGAAATGTCGTCTATCTATTTCTCTTTACTTTAACACTTTCAAGATTTTCTCCTTCTGTGCTCTGAGTTATCAGGAAGATTAATATAAATTTCACTTTCACTACCTTCAAATCTACAGGTGCAAAGTTATCCAATTTGTCTTGTATTTAAATTGCCATGAGGTTAGCTATGGTATTATTTTTTTTATCTAAAAGCATGGTGTTACAATAAAAATAATATTATAGGAATTTCAGCCTACCTGTAAGATGAAGATTTGCTTAATTGGATCTGTCCTTTAAACAAAAGATGGTAAGATAAAAATAGCTTAATTTCGATGTGTTTCATCGGAACGTGTGTTCTATAAATTGATAATACAATTGATTTTTGCAGGATCCAAAAAGTTTTTGCTTCTAAAATATATCTACTCCAAAAAGAAAATACCTTGCCTCGAAAATACTTTTATACTAAAATTATCTGATACTAAACTTTATTTCGGAAATATATTTTAGTTCAAGACGTATATATGAATTTCTATATAAATGCAACTTATCGAATACGTTTTGAATTTCTCTTGATCTCCAGATGTGTTTTACCTCTGCAGCATAGAAAACAACTGGAAGCCGGAATTCTTTTGACGCAATCAAAGAGCTATTCATTACAATTATTTGGTGGACCGGCTGTTATCTATTTAGAGAAGTTGAAGAATTTACGTGGTACATGTCTTATGGTAAAACACGGATCTCGATGGGAGTGCCAACAAGAAAAGAAAGGTCAAGTAACAAAGACCCGCACTACTTACCGTATCGTAACGAGAATAGCCAAAAGCAGGCTGCTTTAGCCGAAGATTGGGTTGATTATAAGGATAGTTAAGAAGCCGATTCTATCTACTGAAATATAAAGCGTATAGGTTAGTCAACAGTAAAGAACAGCTCACTTGTCTATCTAATAATGCACAAAATAAACTAAAAACACAGTAACACAATAGTAACAGTAAGGTAATTTATTTAACCAACTTAAACGGTACACATGGCGATATCAAGCCGTTATAAATAACAATAAATCCTTAAACACTAACAAAAATGAATGATATTAGCTCTAAAATACAGGGAAAAAAGACAATCTTAAAACTACAATGTATTTAAATTTTTCCTGCACCAAAATATGTTTAACAAAATAAGAGTAACGCATGAATAGGATCTCTAAATGTAATAATTATTAATGCAATCTTTTTAGTTGTTTGAATTTTGAAAACAAAAGGACAAGGAGATAAAATATAAGGAACTGCTATTAGTAACTAGTTCCTAGTATAAAGAATAATAACTGGTAAAGTTAATTTGTACAAGAGCACCAAACAATAAACTGGTTAGTTTGTAGTAAAATCGTTAATTAATATGTACTAATATTTGAACTGTGTCTTGTAGAGGGTAGTCCCGTTCTACCAACTCTCTGAATAAGCAAAAGAATCCGACGAGACAGCACATATAGTAGGCATATGAGACGTAAGTTGAGACAGAAATTCCATGTCCGCTTAGAATAAATTTGAAAGTTTCAAAACAAAATTGTGCATAAATGGAGCTTATTTTGAATTAAAGTGCGATATAATCGAATAAAATATTATTACTAGAAAAGCCAACCACTGTGCAGTAACATATGGCTTGCTCATAATCGGTTCCAAATTGCTCTCCACTACAACTAGTCAAGTAGCATGTGACATAGGTCCGCTTACCCTATCCTATCAAGATAGGCAGCTCTGCACTCTAGGGAACGCTCCGTCATCGCAACGGAACGGACAAAAGTAGTAGGCATAAAATTCACCAAAACAGATAGGTATAAAATAACCCCATGAAGTGCGGACAACATCTAAGCCACAAAAAAACAACTAAAAACCGAATGCCTGTATGTTTTTATCGATCAACGGCATTTTGAAACAGTTAATCAATTAAAAATACACTAACCTGTAATGATTGCCAATTGCGCTGGTATGAAAAATGTAGTGGACTGTAATTCTGCATCTGCATGATCGCCGTAAACGGCATAAACGAAAGTTCACTATTCTTGAGGCGTTTTCACCATAGAACACCCCATGGTCAAGCACACCGAACTGATTGTTACGGTCACTCCCGTTGCCAAGTTAATAATGCTCTGTCTGATGCGCGGCTTGAACTGAACACGAACACAAAAAAAGTATTCGCGCGCACTCCTTCTAATATCCAAAGTTGTATGTATATGGTATAGGATAGACGATAACAGGAAAGGAACTTTGATAATGTAAATATCAAACTAGAATAATATGAAGTGATCATATGTCACCAAAAATGCTATAGAATGTATAACATACCGCCCACCAAAATAAGATTAAAAACCTATTTTAACCAATGTAATTAAATATATACAAATGCGTAATACCACAAAATAATTAAATAATAATGAATGCTTAATTCCAACAAAAAAATTATTACTGAGAAAGGAAAAGAAAATAATTTTTCCTTTGTTATGTGTCCTCTAATGGGAGAGCACACAATATGACCAAAGGACGTTTAATAATGCCGTGTGCAGTTTGAACCTACGCCACTCTGACAACATTATCTGTACCAGGATACAAGTGGGTAATGCGTCCCAGTCGCCAATGCAATGGAGGGGTATTATCCTCATTACTTAGGACCAATGTCCCAATCTTAACAGCGGGAAGAAATAAAAACCATTTAGTTTCTGTTGGAGAGTATGTAAGTACTCGCTATGCCATCGGCGCCAAACATATTGTTGGATTCTCTGAATGAGTTGCCAACGATCTAAAATTGATAGTTTCAGGTCCAAGACATTTGGGTCAAGAAGCACTGAAACTGGTTCGACTCCTAAAAAATGACATGGTGCCAAATAGGAAAATCTTGAGGATTTGTACTCAATGAACGCAAAGGACGAGAATTGAGTATAGGCTCAATCTGAATTAGTACGGTATTGAATTCCTACTACGAGAGAATTTGAGCGCCGATAACCTTGTTAAAATGACTCTTAACTGACTTGATGCCAGTCTCCCACAACCCTCCGAAGTGAGGGGACGATGGGGGATTGAAAATAAATTCAATACCCTCTGCGGTAGCAACATGTTGCATAAGTTCTGCCAGTTCACGGGCAGCACCAGTGAAATTTGTGCCGCAATCACAGTAAATGTTGGCACATTTACCACGACGAGCAATGAAACGCGTCAATGCCGCTATAAAGACAGATGAGAACAAATTCGAAACTCGCTCTAAGTGCAGAGCCTTAGTTCTAAAACAAATGAACAAACAAACATAAGCCTTTAATGACTTTGAACCACGAGTGCGGCTCATGGTATTTGCGAACGGTCCACCAAAATCAACCAAAGTGTGGAGAAAAGCTTTACCCGAAACGGCGCGGGTTGCTAGTAGGTCACCCCTATGGGTAAGGAATTGGTTTTATACGAAAACAAATGATACATGCCTTTAGACATTTTTGAACAGCCTTTTTTGCGGCCAAAATCCAAAAATTTTGCGTTAACAGAAATTGGGCTGTTCTAAGATCAGGATGTAAATATTTTTGATGACAGTCCAAAATAACGAGATCTGTCAAACCATGAGTACGGGGTAGTAGGAGTGGAAAATTTTCCCCATAAGGTAAATTTAAATTTCAAAGGCGACCGCCCACCTTGAGTAAACCATGGCTGTCCAGAAATGGGTTAAGGGGTCTAAGCAGTTTGCTAATGGTTCTCCTTTTTTCAATATTCTCTATGTCCTTATAAAAGAATTCTGATTGAACTCTTTTAACCAATAAATGAAGCGCAACTTGTTGTTACTGACTTGAAATGATTTACGATGCGTTTGAAACGAGATCCACGGGGGTTCTCAAAATGCGGATGAAATAAAGGACATAACATATAATGCGACAAACTTTATTTATATCAGAAAATTTGTTTATTAAGAGATCAAGAAAATTATCCGAAATGATAATATTCAATGAGATAGTTCTCTTTTCCAAATCCATAGGTGTAGAATCCATTTCAGAAAATTTACTCACAGGCCAATCGGATTGTGGCAAAGAAAGCCAAATAGGACCGGCCCACCATAAACGATGCTCTACTAAGTCCGTGGCTAGTAAACCCCGAGAGGCGCAATCCGCTGGATAATCTTGAGACTTGATGTGGTTCCAAGACCCAGGAGGAATTCGATCTCGAATGTGTGAAATTCTATTACTAATGAAAGTCTTACAATGGTAAGAAGGCGATCGAATCCATGATAAAGCCACTGTAGAATCTGACCACGCATAAATTGATAACTTCAGTCAAACCTTGTAAATATTGAACAAGAATTCAATCAAATCTGATAAAAGTACCACGGCAGATAATTCTAGCCGAGGCACAGAATTGCCTGGAGTAGGTGCAACCTTTGATTTTGCACATACCAATGAAACTTTGATATTACCATTTGCGTCTACCACTCTGAAATAAACTACTGCGGCGTATCCTTGTTCGGAGGCGTCGCAAAAGCCATGCAACTGAAATTCCAGACAGTTATCAGACAAAATCTTCCGAGGAATTTTTACCTTAGACAATTCTGATAATCGGTCAAGGTAATCTTTTCATTTGACAATGACATCAACAGGAGGGTCGTCATCCCAATCGATGTCCCGACTCCATAAATATTGAATTAGGTGTTTTGCAAAAAACACCAACGGTGTCAACAAGCTCAAGGGATCAAAGATCCGCGCTATTTCTGAAACCATGTGTCTTTTGGTACAAATCCGACCAACCGGATGTACTACATAAATAAATTCGTCTAATGACGGATGCCACTAAAGGCATAAAATTTTTTGCGAGAGATTAGTTGAATCTTCGAATGAAAATGTCTGTTGATATCTAGCCGATTCAGGTATTACCTTAATTACGTCATATACGTTACTGTTCCATTGACGCAACGTAAACCAACCCAACAAGCACAGTTTATCTAATTCCAAAATCAATTGTTGAGCTTCTTCGACCGATTGTGACCCGGTCACGACATCGTCAACATATGTATCGAATTCCAAAGCCTTAGCAGCTAAAGGAAATTTTGATGATTCAAGACGCACCAATTCTAGGATCACACGCAATGCCAAATACGATGCTGATTTAACACCATAAGTTACTGTATTTAGTACAAAATCAGAAATAGGTTCTGTAGGATTCGACCTCCAAACAATTTTTTTAAATTTCCGGTGTTCCGGAGAAATCAAAATTTGTCGATATATTTGTTTGATGTCTCCGGTGATGACAATCGGATGTAAGTGAAAATGCAAAAGTAAAGCCAAGATATTCTTTTTTAAGGAAGGACCGGCAAGCAAATGGTCATTAAGAGACATACCAATGAGAGTAGTTGCCGAAGCGTCAAAGACTACCCCTAATTTTGTCGTGTTACTTTCCATTCCTTCCGCATAATTAATAATAAATACAACTACTAGCTAAGAATTTCTCAACGTCAATCTAGTTGTTTTGAAACGACAAGTTTAAGCTACAATTAAGTAGTCAAGATCATGTTGGGTGTCCGTGAGCGCGTTATAGCTTCCGATAACGCATAATTGCGTTGTAGTGGGTTTCCCATCTAAAGATTCGTCAAAATAATGCACTTGTAAAAACTACTCGTTCTGTTACTTCAAGAGCGATGCACGTTCCTCCTCTATCAAATATGTAGATTTGGTGCGTAAATACGAGATGCGCACTTTGTATCTAGATTCCTACATTGTCCGTATAATATAATTGTTGGCTGCAAAATAGTAACGCTGAATTTATTTTCCTTTTGCTTGTTTGTACAGCATCTTTTATTTATATTTGTGTGTTAATAGATAATCGTGGGCGATGTACTTTATTTTTGTTTTCCTGGTATGAAGCGAATCCCCCCACTCTCCGCGTCTGGTAGTTAGCCTAGTATCTATTTTTCTTCCGGCTACGTCTTGGTACGTAGCATAATTTCTGGCGCCCAACGTGGGCCGAAATTAAGCGAAACAAAATTGAAGCAAACGTTAACCAAAACCAATATCGAAGCAAAAGTTAAGCAAGTCTACGTTACACAAAACAAAATCGGTGTACAAAAAAATTAACTAAAACAAATTCGCAGCCCCACGCCAGGTTTTCAACCTTCAAAGAAGAAAATGAACGAGAAAGAAAACCAACAGTGCCATCCAAAACAGCACCCAAAGGTCAAGCCTCAATGATGTAAAGGAAACAGCAAGCGAGGACGAGAGGAAGAGATAAAGATTGCTGATAAAAGAAACCATGTACTACAACTGTGGTAACCAAGAATCGTCACTGAAGAACCTAAAAAAAAAATAACTAGTTCTAGAGTCGACAAAGTCGTGGTTTCCGAAGAACGAAAGACAGTCTAGAAATCACCTACATTACATGTGATTTTCCAATGCTCCACCCGAAGGTACTACATTGGCCAGGAAGCAAGTTCTTTTTACCTGGAAAATTTGGAATTTTGCCGAACCATTGCTGTTCCAAGCAAGGTAGGGATCTTTAACGTGCGTGACAACACACACACGGGACCTCCATTTTACCTCTCATCCAAACGAGGGTGTATTTTTGTGAAAAATGCTCGCCTAACATTTTTCAAGCGGACCGTGTCGGGATTCGAAACCGGGACCTTGGGCGTAGTAATCACACACATACCACTACGCCACGGAGCCGCCAGAAATCACCTACCACAGGATGAAACACAATCGGACCAGGGACCGACCGCAAAGAAAACTAGCAAAAGGATAGGGAAAGAAAAGTCGAACGAAAGGAACGAGAAAAAAAGAAAAAACCAAAAAGAATAACACCAACACCAAGTATAAAACCCAAAAAAAAAACTAAAATCGTATAAAAGAAAATAAAACAGAATAGCAGTGTAGTTGTGTATGAGTAGGTGTGTGAGTGTGCGTGCGTGTGTGTGGTGTGTATGTGTTATGCGTATATAAAGTGTTCGTATGTGTATGTGTTGGACCGCTGTAGTCGTCTCTTACGACAGGCCGGTCCTACCATTTGGCACGTTAAAGATCTGAAACCTGCCCATCGGGATAATCCTTATGCCCATGATCTCGCTCTGTTTTTCTTCTGGCGGCGTAAACACCTTAAGCCCAATATCTAGTCCTCGCGCTCATTTCTTATGCCGACTTTGCGTTCCATAGGCTTTGATTTCTGGACTTTACGATTTCGTTATTTACTTCGGGGTTTTCCTAGGTTTTCTTTCGTTTTCTTGTTTTTTTACCCGTGTGGGTACGGGAATAGAATAGCCCCATGGTACGACCTGCCTGTCGTAAGAAGCGACTACAGCGGTCCAAGACATACACATACGAACACTTTATACACGCATAACACATACACACTCACACTTCTTACACACCCACACACACACACACGCGCACACGCACACACCTACTCATACATATCTACACTGGGATTCTGTTTTATTTTCTCTTGTACGATTTTAGTTTTTTTTTGGGTTTTATACTTGGTGTTATTCTTTTTGGTTTTTTCTTTTTTCTCGTTCCTTTCGTTCCAAATTCCTTCCCTATCCTTTTGCTGGTCTTCTTTACTGTCGGTTTCTGGTCCGATTGTGTTTCATCCATTCGCTCCTGTGGTAGGTGCTTTCTAGTTCGACTTTCGTTCTTTGGAACCCACGACTTAGTCGACCCTAGGACTAGTATGGTTTTCTTTTCTTTGGTTCTACAGTGACAATTCTTGGTTACCATAGTTGATAGTTTATCGTTTCTTTTACCAGCGTTCCTTCTCTTTTTCTCTCGTCCTTCTTTGCTGTTCCTTTACATCCTTGAAGCTTGACATTTGGGTCCTACTTTGGTTGGCACTGTTTCTTTTAAGAAACATCCGTCCGTTAACGACTCCGCAGTGCTGACGCCTTTCCACCTTGGCCCTCTTTGATTACTTATTACCCGTCATCCTTTCTTTTTTGTTTCTTTTTCTTTCTCCCTTTTTATTATTGGCACTTCGAGGCGGATAAAAGTTTTTTTGTGTTTTGTTGAGTGGTTCTTTTTTTTGTTTCTTTTGTTTCCGTAACGAGTTTTTTTGTTTGGTACTGCCCACTTCCATACTTTTGCTTCCCTACCCCGACCTTTTAATTTTACATAAATTCGTTTTCTAGTATTAAATTCTCCAACAATACCCAATATATTGCACCTGTTCAGATAAGCTTTACCATAATTTTCATCTCAAATCCCTTGCTAATTCATTATCCGTTGATATAAATTCCATGTCTATTGTTAAATCCTTCCGCATAATTAATATTAAATACTCTTTCTAAGAATTTCTCAACGTCAATCTAGTTGTTTTGAAACAAGTTTATGCTACAATTAATTAGTCAAGATCGTGTTAGGTATCCGTGAACGCGTTATACCTTCCGATAACGTATAATTTCGTTCTAGTGGGTTTTCCATCTAAAGATTCGTCGAAATAATATATCCTACTATTCTCCGCTAAAACCGTATTTTCCAGTTTCAATCGCGTTTCGATAAGGCGGATGTTTGCTTTTTGAGTTCGTGTTATTTTGAAATCTTTTTAAACTTTAATTCAGCAGCTTGTGCGTTGATGCACTAGTAAAATCTACTCGTTCTGTTACTCCAAGAGCGGTGCACGTTTTTCCTCTATCAAATGTGTAGATTTGATGTGTAAATACGAGATGCACACTTCGTATTTAGATTCCTAAATTGGTCGTATAATATAATTGGCTGTAAAATAGTAATGCTTAATTTATTTTCCTTTTGCTTTCGTGTACAGAATTCCTTATCTATATTTATGTGTTAATAGATAATCGTGGGCGATGAACTTTATTTTTTTGTTTTTTTGGTATGTAGGCGAATCCCCCTACTCTCCGCGTCTGGTATTTAGCCTTGTATAAACTTTTCTTTTGGCTACGTCTAGGCACGTAGCACAATGTAGTATAAAACAAAAAATTTATGAAGTTCTCACTTGTGCCTCTATTTATATACATTCAATACCAGAAGATTGATCCCTATAAAACTAGCTAAGGGCTGGCACGATCTTATTTATTTTAGTCAAACAAAATTTGAAATACATCAGGCTTAATCAGCTAGTTTAAGTAATACCAAAAGGAAATCATGTACACACAAAACTTTAATTCATTTTCAATTGCGTAAATGTAATAGGTTTACCGCAAATCAAAATCAACATATGACTAGACAAATAATAACCTAACTTCTATTAGTTTTCATCTACATTCATATTTAAAAAGTGTTTTTAAAATTTCATTATAAAAAAATTAATTCGGGAAGTTTCTTACGTTATGAATATCTTACTTATATTCGCAAACTGTGACTTTGGTTGCAAATTCTAAGAGGATTTTACGATTGGATTATCTTTCTAAATTTTGCTTCATTCTAGCAGTTGGTGCAGATGCCCTATTAAAGCATTTTTCTTATGTTCCAGGTCAAACAGGTTGGATATGCGTTATACAAATCTAACTGGTACATGAAGTATTCTCGAACGATGCGTAGACCTGTCATGCTGGTAATCCAAAATTGCAATCAAAGAATTGTATTTACTGCAGGCGGATTATTTGAAATAAATGTCAGATCGATACTGTCAGTATGTAAATGCAACTTTTCAATACAATACCTAATAATGTCTTCTTGTTTTAGATATATAAGACTTCCTGGTCGATATGCAATTTACTGAACGCACTCAAATGAGAACTAGAACGAACACAAGTAGTGCTATTTTGTCAACAAAATGCTTGTAGTCCAGCACAATAAATTTTTAGCAAATGCACGAACTCTACTGGTCATTGGACGAAACCAACTTTCCAAAGGATTCTTTTTATTTCAATTGCTTTAATTTCTTATGTTGGTGCTTAGTATTTGTTACCAAACACTGCTTAATTAACAATTAAAAGACACAAAGCAGATACACAAAATTTATACTCCTTTTGTATAGTACATAATCTTACTCTCCACATCTTGAGCAATCAGAATAACCAAAACGAGTGATCTCGTTGAGCTATAGTGAACGACTTGCAATTCTTGAAAGTCCCCTCCTTAAAGTTGTGCATTTTTGTCTAAAAAAATCAGGATCACCACAAATTAAAGCTACGCTCACAAAGGAACTTCTGATATAATTAGCAGCTATATTATGTGCTATATAAAAAACATCAAACGTTTTCGGTATTAAAAGGTATTTCAAAAGTGACTTGGCAACTTAATCCCATGCTTCAAATTTAACTTATAAACATATCAAATAGTTTCTCTGCTAATATTAGTTTTGACGCAGTCCAAGATCAATTTAGGTCTAAGACGATTATTTTGATAATGAGATCTTGTGGCTAAATTAAAATTGGAACTCTGGGAGTCCATATAAGTTTCTTTGTAAAAATTACAGGGTCTCCCAAGGATATATAAACTGAACGTCCTATTTCGACGCTTGGTCCGTACAATTGATCTACATCAACTCATCCTCTTGCAAAGTACACGACAAATGTTTTATGGTGGTATGCTGGTAATGGTCCATTTCTAGCTTTCAACTTTATTTTACAAAATAATTATCGACATCACCTTTGGTCTGGGTCAATACTATAAGTTTAAGGGCAATATTTGTATTCGCCAATATACCGTCATAGATACTGTAATCATAAAACTTTTACTACGGGATTGTAACGTATTTTTTTTACGTAGTTACACTTCGTTTATTAATCTAAAATAATACAGCAATAATATAAATATATAATTTGTAAATTTCCGTACAATAAAAACAATTCATAAAATTTATAATAGCATATAGACTCCTTTACTTTTGAGGTCTAAGTTTCGTTACTAAGCTTCGTCGAGTCGTCAAATCGGTCACTTTGCTATCAGCGTCTGAAGAGGTAAGCTGCTATCAGCGGCGTAGTAAAGTCAAGATGGTCGTGTTTAAGCACGTGGCCTGTAACACGGTCCGAAGGAAAATATTTAATTGATTGAATCTTCGTGTCTGAAGGTAGTTCCTAGCGGCTTTAGCGTGATGGTATTTATTTGTATGTTCCACCTAGAGCAGCTCAGTTGTTTCCTGCAGGCCAAAGGAGATAGAAGCTCCCCCTCATCATTAAAACAGTTGGTATAATCAAGTAAATAAATTTTATTAATATTTTCCTCTTAGTGCAATATAACGGAAGTATATAATATCTTGGAGAAATATCACGGAAGTATATAATATCTTGGATAAATATTCCGGAAGTCTGGTTTTAATGTGTAGATGACTCCTTTACTGTGTAGTCTTGTGCTGAACAAACATTTCAAAACTTTGTGAATCACCTAAACAACCCGCAATAGGATATACAATTTATCATGATAATTGGAAAAAATTCAATCTTACCATCCTCTGATGCATTTGTTGTACGACAGGCTGATGGGCGGTTTTTTAAAACCTGCTTTTAACATCCTACAAACTGAACTTGTAATAAACAGTGTGAGAATAAATACGTTCTTTGTGTATAAGTCAGTAAGAATCTCAGCAACAGTATTTTGTTACGTGTCATTTTGACGCATATCATAATCCTTTAGAAATCAGCTGTTGTAAGTATCTTAAATTAGTATTCTTAATTTAAATGGGACACAGTCTGAATATTTACGTGACATCCTGTTACAAATTGTGCTCTTACCTGTTAACGGTCGCCTGATAATCGTTGGCTAATCAGAGATGACTGTATGGTATGAGTATAAGTTGAATATCGTTTTCGAAAGGTAGTGAACTAAATATTTTCATAGGCGTCGTGGCGTCTGAAAGTGTGCAGAAACATGATCAATTCTCATTTACCTTATCTGGTCTAATAAGCTTGTTTTTTGGTTTCTTATGCGGACGAACTTGCCGGTCATGAACTACCGCACCCTCTGAGTTGCTATGATAGACGTCAGATGTATTGTAAGGAAACTTTAACTGAATTTAGATACCGACATTCTTTATTCTTAAAATATTTTTTAGCGGTTGCAACTTTTACATTAAATTTTTAATATTTAATTATCTACGGAGTTGATCTTTACCAACTCCATTCTTCTCGACAAATAGTATACCGGAACGCTAGTCGTAGCTTTCACCCACGTGCACGCACGCACGCCGCACGCACGAACGCACGCACACAAGCACGCACGCACGCACACACATCCACAAAACACACACGCACGCACACACACACACACACATATCACACAAACGCGCGCATGCACGCCCGAATGCATACATATACGTGCCACTGCACGCTAGAACGCAAGCGCCTACAGTCTTACATTTAAACGGGCTTCTTACAACACTGCAAACGAGGTACAAAAGACACCACGGCAGTTGGTAACGCTAATCTTTAATACAGAAGTTAGCGCGTTCATCTGTCAATGACGTCACACAATATGCAAATTATTACACGTAATGACGAAATATATCAAATTCATAAAACAGTTTATAAAAATCGAGTACTCACATGAATATATAAGCGTCTCACAGGATAGCTTCCTTTAGGGTTGCTCGTGGCCCGTTTCCAAATTATTTAAAGATGGTGGCTGCGACCTCCATCAGGACTGCTCCGGCTAGCTACTGCAGGGTGTGGGCTGCTACCAGGTTGTCACGGAAAATTTAAGTCAAGTTGACGGCCACTAGAAAAGTGCTTAGGTAGCGGCTTTTGGGTTGGGGGTGGTGACAGCTTTTGCTCCGGCTTAGTCAGGGTGAGACTCTAATTTAGGGTAGATCAGAAAATGTACTGCACAGATTATATTAATAAGGGTTAGTATTGAATCAGAGCCTGGACAGGGAATGCCAAGGCGCCAGGAACTGATAACAATTAAGGAGCGTATGAAACCTAAAGTCCTAGTTCCAACAGACTTCAAAGGAACTCCCTTCCAGATCATAAATATAAAACACGCAACTTCACAAAATAACTATCTATTAATAACAAAAATTCCAAATACCAGTTGAATTTTAATATTACATCAATTATGATTAACACCAGAATAGAAAATACAAAATTAGTAAATATTACCGTAAGGAACCCCGCACGAGTGCATATCAGGAAAGAAGAACTTTTAATTTCTCACTCACTTTAAAGTTATTTATTACTCACGTACTCATATACCCTTGGCCAAGAAAGCATGTAGAAAGTACGTAAAATGCACCATAAATTAAGTGCTAGGTGTTCTAACCTCAATTTCAAATAAGCACCTAGTGGGAGTAATCTCTAAGAATAGTGTAAATATTATATACCTTAACATACTGTTGAAATATTTCACAATTATCTCAATGAATCACCCTAGGCAGTAAAGAGGGTACCTAGAAATATACTAAATGTTGATTTTTAAATATTAAATTTTGTATATCAGTATTACAGAATTTTCAATGAAGTAGATGTACTTCTTATGAACAGCAATAGCCTAAATTATTAGTATTAAGTACTAATAAAGGAAAATAATAAAACCACAATGGCACCAAATAAGCACAAACATTAACAACGAACAATAAATACATGGAATAATCTTACTCAATGATTAGCTTCTGTACGTAGTTATCTCACATCAAAGGTCGTCGAAGTCTTAGGCTGCTGGAATGGTAACCCAGAGTAACGACAGCTGGTCGGCATCGCCAATAAATGATAAATAATAAAGTTGATAGTGCGACAACGTTCTTGAGATAAAGGAGACAGGAGCATAAACAGAATGAAGAGCATACGTATAACGCACAATGAGAAGGCGCAGGGAGGAAAAAGAAGAAGAAGAAGGAGAACCCACGTAAGTGGGTCAATTAAATGTGCACTAACTGATTTAGAGATAACAGGACGTTACAATATTTAGATTTCAATAACGAACATCTGCACCAATTATGAACGATGATGATGAATTTAAATCCACTACAAGTGAAAATCGAAGCTTGCAAAAGGTATTCTAGAACCATAAAACCAAAATTGCCAAACTCCAATAATTATTTGTCGGTTCTACCTAAATCTGTAATCAATACGTTTATATCGGCAGAATCCAACTTTCACCAACAACGATCGAAATAAGAATCCCTCTTCTTATCCACAAGGACAAAAGCAAATTACAGCTTATTGTCATATTTGTAATTTCAAATGCAGATAAGTAATGTAAATTTGAGTATACGGCAATAACTTGTAATTATGAAGGTTAACACAAATGAAGCGAAAAAATAACAACGATATAGATAGCAGGACAGTGCTATCAGCAGACAATTGAATTTAGAAATATTATATAAATAGAATGCTGACACAGAAGTGTCGACCGGAAGGTTACAAGGTTGCTTTCAAATTTATTTCCTACCTATGTAGGGAACGATAAGGAACAGGTTTATAGGGACGACAAACAAATAAGGCAAAGGAAATCTACATAATAAAAAAATAAAGCTACGGTACGATACGATACCCAACCACTCTTCTGGATGTTGAAAGCAAAAGGCCCCATTTTAGCGTCTCTCGGAAACTCCCCACTTTTTTCCCCCACACGCGCTGACGCGGATCTCCGCTCAACGCACTTCTGACGTGACGGAAATACACGCACCACAAGCAGTGGCGTAACTACACCCCTGCCAGCCCCCGCTATGCGGGGGGGGCCCCAAGTGCAAGAAGGCCCAAACGATAATAAACTCAACTTATTCATCTTCAACGTATTTGGCAGGTAAGAAACGGTCAAGAAAATATTGCAGATAATTCAGAAACCGCAGGTTAACGAACGTTTTCTTGATGTTACTACTAGGAACTGCTGAAATACAAGAAATAATAATTAAGATAAATACTGAACACCACCTGCAGCCTGCATCCTTTCTTCTTTCTATCCGTTCTGTCCTATTTTGTAAGGGTTAATAAACAGATGAAAGAGACTGTAAACTTTAATAACAAAGATGTCTATATTATTCTTAAGTGATAAGTTGTATAAAGTGGTAAAGCATTATTAAACGACGTATAGTAGGGTTAGTTTGGTTTGTGGGATTTTAAATAGGAATAAAAGGGCTATTGTCTGTACAGTACAGATTCACAGGATGGCAGGTAGCTTAGTAACCTTCGCTTTCTAGAAATATAATACTAGAAAGAAATTCATTTTGTGGTTTCTAGTCAGCTGGTTGCAACGTATTTGCATTAGCTGCATTATATATAACGGAAAGGAAGTAAAAAGCATTCCAGTACGTTTTACTCAATAGTGTTGGTTCGTATTACAGGAGGTCTTTCATATTTAAACGTAAGTATTTATATCTATTTTTATTAAACTACTATTGATTTGATCATAGTTGAAGTCGCGCTGAGAAATACATATAAATAAATCTTTAAGCATTCAATAAAAATCATTTATATTTTGTTAATTAAAGCATTTAAAGCAAAGTATGTATGTGTTATTTGTAATTTCAAAAGGCTTTTAAATAATTATTACTTATCTAATTACATTATAATTAATTTCATTCAAAATTGCAGGAAATAATATACAATGAGCACTACAAGCGGCGCTGCAAAAAACGAAAAGGAAACTATTGGAAGAATCAAAGAGCAAGATTCCAAAAATAAGTTCCTTTTTACTTCTAAAGAGTCCGAAAACAAGAACAATCTATGAAAGAAATTGGGCTTTCGACAGTAGCATCTACTAGTTCCGCTACAGACGAACAGCAGTCGTCAACAATTTTAAAACTCTCACCCAGGGCGCAAGTACATCACATAATGACGGCCGCGATAGAAATTTGGAACTAGATACCACTACAATTACAGAGGTAAATGTGAGTAGTACTTTTCACTTAATGAACTATCTATGGATCTGACGAAAGAATATCCAACCGATTTTGCACATTTTTAAAAATCAATGTTTTACAACATGACAATTTAAGAAAAGAAATAATTAATTACGGATTGTGTAGACCAGATGGTGCGTTTCCTAAAGATAATAAAATAGAAGTTTTTCAGTTCACTATTATTACTTAATAACTGCAAGCGAAAATAAAAGCAATACGTTAAACTTACCACACAATTCAAATGGGTGGTTGTGTTATTCTAAATTAAAAAATTGTGTTTATTGTCAACCATGTTGGCTGTTTGCTTCAGTAAGGTCAAGTTGGACGACCGGAATTAATGATTGGCAGGGTTTATCAAAAAAAATTAAAGAGCATTTGCTTGCTCAATCTCATTTAACTTGTTGTTTTATTTACGATATGTGGAAAAAAAATTATACCATAGATAAGAAAGATACTCTACTATTAAAACAAGAAACTGAATTTTGGAAAAATGTTTTACACAGACTTTTCAATGTTACTTTAACACTATCCCAGCGCATGCTGTCATTTCGAGGACATAGAGAAAGTTTTTCTGATTCAAAAGACAGTTACAACGGTAATTTCTTAAGTTTAGTTCATTTAATTAGTAACTATGATCCTATATTACAAAAAGTGCTTGAACGACCCAAAGGTTCAATTAAATATCTTTCCCCAAAAATTCAAAACGATATTATTAATACTTTAAGCGCACACTTAAAAAATATTTTATTAAATAAAATTAGATCCGCTCCTTTTTTCTCAATCATAATAGACACTACACAGGATATAACTAAGATTGATCAATTAAGTAAAATTGTAAGATATATTGATTTTAAAAAAGACAGCTTGGGAGAGGTAACCAAAATAGATATTTGTGAAACTTTTGTGGGTTTTACAAAAGTAGAGTCCCAATCTGCTGAAGGACTATGTAATACTATATTAAGCAATTTAACCAACATGCAATTAGATATAAATAAATGTAGAGGGCAGGGCTACGATGGAGCTAACGTTATGAGCGGTACGTATTCTGGCGTGCAAAAGAGAATTTTAAACATAGAGCCTGCAGCCTTATATATGCACTGTAGTGCCCATAACTTAAATCTAGTCATAAATGATGCCGTTAAAGGTATAAAAGAAATAGAATCGTTTTTTCTACTTTTAGAAAACATATATACATTTTTTGCTAATAGTATAGTAAGATGGAATTGGCTTTCTGTTTTTAAAGAAAATTTCACACAATTGAAACGCTTAAATCCGACACGTTGGGCGGATCGAGTAAAATCTTTAGCTGCCATAAGAATTCGGTATAAAGATATAGTAATGTCTCTTAATAAAATTATTATGATATCAAAAAACAGATGAACGAAATGACGCAAAGCAAATATTAACTAGCATGGATAATTTTAATTTTATTTTTTAAGTGTTTTTAAGTCAAATTCTAGAAGAACTTAACAAGCTCTCACAAACTGCTCAGAGTGAAAAGGCGAATATTAATCAGATAACTCTCTTATTTCAAAAACTTTAAAATTTTTCAAGGAAACAAGAAATAACTATTCCAACATCAAGGAGCAAGCAGCGAAAGTTGCAGGGCAATGGAATATTAAACCGGAATTTATAAAAAAGGCAACCAAAAATAAAAAGCATTACGATGAATTATCCAATGATTATCGATTTAATGATGAAGAATTTAAATTTAAAATAAATGTATTTTATCGCGTAATGGATATTATAATTTCACAGCTGTCGAATCGTTTTAAATCGCTTTTCATGTAAACGAAAAGTTTAATTTCTTAGAACCTAATGTATTTTTGAATTTAACTGCAGACGATATTTTATCTAAGGCAAAACAATTGCAAAAATTTTACTACAAAGATTTAAATGATGCTATAGGTATAGAACTTACTACACTCAAAAATAATGGACTTATTTGTGATGAATTAAAAATGTTAACGGTATCTTACAATTTTTAGAATATCTAGTACTTTCCAAATCTACAGGTTCTAGCAGTTTTCCAAACACCATAACAGCCTTAATGTTATACCTAACTTTACCCGTTAGCGTTGTTAGTGCGGAAAGATCTTTCTCAAAATTAAAAATTATTAAAAATTATCTTAGGAACCGCACTTCACAAGATAGATTAGAGGATTTATCCTCTTAGCAGTAGAACATGACACTGCCAAAAATATGAATATAGAGGATACAATAAACGCGTTTGCAGCAAAACATGCAAGAAAAACAAAATTTTGAATTTGATTTGGAATGTCTGCTAGCTCATAGGTTTTTTTACTGTATCAAATTTTTAGGTGTAAATAATTTTGTGCGGCGTATAAATATGTAGATTTAATATTAATTAACTTATAAGTTTGAATTTATGTAATTTGGTTTTATAATTAATAAAGCACTTGATTAATATAGTATATGTATTTAATTCTATACTGCTTCCTTCTCTACATGTACTATAATTTAAAAATATGGCTAAATATAAGTCAGTAAAGTAATACATTTTAAAGAGAGCCCACTTTAAAATTTTTGCGGGGGGGCCCAAAAATCGTAGTTACGCCACTGACCACAAGTCTTTCAAATTTAAGGCGCGAAATTCCCGCACATCGAAATTAAACTAGAAAAAGTCTAGTGCTAAAATCTTTGGCACGTAATAACACATATATGAGAAGGTGGTCTAATATCGACCAGCGGGCATTATCGACTATCATAATTTTTCGTAAGTAATTTCAGCATTCCAATAGGTACTCATACCTTGCGACGTAGTTGCTAAAATAACGAAAATACATGGCAGCCGTGCAACATAGTGCAGTTAAAATAACGTTGTTTTTTCGTCGATTCTTTAAAAATTCCTGGCCTCAGAAAATAAGATTTGTATTTTTTGTGTGTTTTTGTATTAAAAATGTGTTTCAACTAATATTATTAGTGTACAATTGTCAACCTATCATTGCATTTGCATCGTAACAATTTTGAGGTTTGGCACTATATTTGATGAAAATGTACTTTTATATTTATCGTGGATAATCTTGATTACGGTGGTCAATATTGCCCATTACAGTGGTTAATATTGTTCACTTCTTAATAGGTATTTTGTTCTCAATTACAGCCCGTTCTTCCTGAAAAGAAGAAGATATTAACCGAGCATTAAATGCGATTAACAATAAAAGCTCTTCAATTAGAAAAGCAGCTAGGCTCTACTCGGTTTCATATGATACCGAGCTGGAGCGTCTTAGAAATAGGTTTCCTGCCAAAATAAATATGTTTAGAAAAAAAAACAGTAATTCTTAACGCACAAAAAAATGTGATGGCTGATTATGTAATTAAATTATGAAACTTTTCTTATGAATGGCAGCAAACAGTATACGAAAAGTTGCATATGATTATGCTGTGTAAATCTACATTAAACACAAGTTCAACACCAATAATGGTGGAAAAGAATGCTTATATGGTTTTATAAAGAGAAATAAGTAGTAGTTCTTCAGAAAACCAGAAGCGACTTGTAAGAGTAGAATACTGGCTTTTGATAAAGCAAATATAGACGTGCTTTGCGACAACGTGAGTTATATATTCCCCAATGTATGTATATACAATAAAATAGAATTATTAGGAATTATTAGAAATTGCTAAAGAAATTATTAAGTCAAGTGCAACAATGTAATTCAAGGATAATTAAATAAAGGTTATTAACAGTTCATAAGAACGGATGCAATACATTGTATTCCAGACAAAATTCATACTGCAGGTGGCAGATCACAGACGGTTAAGAACCGCGATTACTTAGAAAGTAAGATTGTTATATTGTATAATGAATAGAATTATGAAATAAGCAGACATGAGCTCTACAAGCTTCCACAAACATGTAAGGGGCAGGGACAACATAAATACTTCGGGAGCCCCAGATCAGTCTGTCAGTCTCAAATATTTCAGCTTCAACATTGCAGTTTGCTTAGACTACTCACTCATATTAGTTTAATTATTAATAATTTTTTGACTTAAAGTATTTTAAATCAAGATTGTCAAAATTCCATATTAACATCTGTATAATAAATAAATTTTGTTACGAAGTTTTGGAAGAAGTTTTTAAAAACACCGCTCCCAAGGTCAAAAACGTAACTGGCGTAGACGTACGGATTCAGAAAGACACTACGAATCCAAAAATCGGAAAACTGGTGACTAAGAATTTCAATTTTTAAATCTGGAGAAATTTAAACAAAGCTAGACCAGGTACTAGCATCGACTGAATCCAACCAAACAAACCTTGTACGAGGTACAAGCATCGATCGAATCCAAACCAAACCAACGTGGACAAAGTACAAAAATCGACAGAGTTCATGAAAGCAACAATGAAACTAATGTAAGTACATTTTTCTTAAAACCAATTGATTTTTGACAAATTATTTGATATTAGATAGTAAAGAAAATTTTTTTATTATTTTATGTATGTACAGATTTTAATTATTATTATTGCAATTTATGCGATTTTATAAACATAATTTACTAAGAGAAGTTATTTTCAAACGAGGACTATTTTAAGAAAAATTATTTTTAAAGCAAGAGAATTTTTACGCAATTATTGGTATAATTATTACGAATTATTAATAAACCAAAACATAACTGACGCACGAATTATTAATACAAAACGAAAACGATTTTAATATTCAAAATACAGCGCTACGAATTTTTACCAATTTATCAACGGAAGCTTAATGTACAAAACGCAATAACGATTAATTATAGAAACTATTTATTCAAACGTAACCTTTATCGCACTTCTATAAATTAAATACTCCTAGTGTATAAATTATAGCAATAATTTGCAATTATTATTAAATTAAACCATTACGAATTGAAAAAAAGCGTTCAAATTTATAGGGCGATTCTCATATAAATTACTACTGGAAACTCTCATCATTGAATAAAAACCAATCAGTACCAGTATATCTAATTATAGCGAAATAATTACTGAATAAAACTTATTCAAAAACGCGCATCGCAACTTCATAAAGTATTATTGCATATTTTCAGTACGAAGATATCTAATTATAACAAAAGCATTTCCGCAATTAAATTATCACGAGGCTGAAAATAAAATCTTTCGTAAACTATAACTTATAATTTAAACAATTTGTATAAATTACAAATGAGACATTGATACAACTACTGTAACAAAACTGTAGACTGAAAACTGCAAACTTTATATTTAACCACTCAAGGTAACGAGACAATACAGTTACAGAGAAACATTTTATGCATTTTAATTAACACCTACGGAGACGGAAATAGCAACTGACCATTACAGATATTCATTATTCAGAAGGAATAAAATAAAATCGTAACTGACACAGAAACATACGAAGTATAACGCAAATTATTGCAAGAATATTAATCCACATACAAACCTTTCAGAAAATTAAAACCCACGACGACGATCACATTCGCGAAGTATAAAAATACAAATTCAAGGCTACAGCAGCTAACGAGACATTACCAGGCGTAAATCATTCAATTCAAATTATAGCACCGTATAACTACGTGTAAAATACAAGTATCTCGATTCTTTAAGTAACCCAACGCAATCTAAACAAAAAATTAACAAACCAAACTAAAAGTATCAGTACAAACCGCGAAATAAATCTCAATTTTACAAAAATTTAAAATTAATTAAAACCGAAAGTAACTATTAATTATTAGAACAACCCTTACCAATCATGAGTTTAGATATGAAAAGTTATCCCGAAAGTATATTCCAATTCAACGGAGATCAAGCTTTATTAGGGAATTTCATTAGAGCATGTAAAATATTTTTGAAAACCTTTTACAACCCGGGAGATAACGAACAAAATGTATTACTTTTACGCCTGCTAATAAGTAAACTGACCGGACGGGCACTAACGCTAATAGCCAGCCGAGATGACTTAGAACAATGGGAAGGCTTTAAACGCATACTAATGGCACATTTTGGAGACCAAAGAAACATAAAATATTATATCCGCAACCTGATAAACCTAAGAATGGAAAGTAACAAATCTCTGTATTAATTCGGAATGAAATGCCAAGACGTGGAAAGTCTAATACTAACAAAATCAGAAATCGAAGGACCCGACCAAAATATCCGACAAAAATGTACGATCAAATGGCACTGGACCACTACATAAATGCACTACCAGAACGACTATCAGATAAAATCAGATTCCAACATCCCCAAACTTTAGAAGCCATGAATATGATCATAGAGAAAAAAAACGTAATGTATAATCGAAACAGACTTTATAACCCCAACGCGAATAAAAGTTATTCACCAATAAAAATCATACAAGCCCCAAGACAAACAACCACTCAACCAAAATTCACTCCATTCAATGCACAAACGAACGAACGGCAAAGTAATAACTCAAATTTTAATAACACAACTTTTAATAATCAATTCAATCGATTTCCAAGACTAATGTTCAACTCAAATTTGACAAAACTCACATTCATTTCAAGATTCAATCAAAATAGGAACCAACAAAGACCAGCATTCAGAAGGAACTCTACTAGAAAACCAATGACAAATAACAATAACAACCCTAACAGTTATTATAAACCAACACCTATGGATACCTCATCTGGTAACACCAGACAAAACACAAAAATATCGCAAATCCAACCAAACCATAATCAAAAACGAAACTTTACATCGGAAGAACTATTTCACCAAGAAGTAGAAGAATTTAATAATGACCAGAATAATTACATTCACCCCAGTACGAACAATGAATCAAACCATTTAGAAAATTATGAACGTGACGAACCACGCGAAAATTACGAGGAGGACGATGAAGAAAACGCGAGCTCAAATTTTCAGATAGACCGATTTATAAACGACCAAACTTAATAAACTTAAATAATATTAATCACCTAGTATTACCATACATGGAAATACCTCACGCAGAATTTAAACTACTAATCAATACCGGATCCTCAAAAACTCTAATTAGTCTCCGAACCGTAAGAAAAACTATTGAGATTTTACTGAAAGAGAACCCTATAAAATAAAAACAGCCCATCAAACGACCCTACACCTTTCATAGCCAATATACCCTTACCAAAAACATTCAATGTAAACATGAAACACAAATTTTGCATTTTTGAATTCAACGATAAATACGACGGACTAATAGGAATGGATCTTCTAAGAAAACTAGGAGCCAACTTTGATATAAAAAACCGTTTATTAAGAACGAAACACGGACAAATCTCCATTAAATTTCAAAATACCCAAACCGATCAAAAATACACCATAGAACTCCGAACAGAAAAAGAAATAAAAATCCCAGTAAATTCAAAAACGACTTAGGAATTATAAATCACATAACATTTCAACAAGGAGTAGAAACTCTCAGCGCATTAGTACAAATAAAAGATAATTATGCCACTACAACAATTTTAAACTCAAATAACTACCCCGTAGAACTATCTCTGACAAACCCAATTAACGAGAATTGAACTTTAACGAAATTTAAAAAGACGAAAATTTAGAAGACAATTACAGCACAATAGAACGTGACAAAATGTTAAGAGAGGTTTGAAAATTGCATACAATCATGAATGTGACCAATTTATGAAATCACATTACTATGAAACAATCGCTGTTACCAATATTGCGGAATTATTTGCTAAAGCTGACAATAGAGTAGATACGATTGCAAACGGTACAAATGGTTTCAAAACTACAGGACTATATCCAAAAGATAGGAATGTATTTGAAGAGGAAGAATTTATTCCAATAACTGACTCACCAACTGCTACCGAGGATAATATGTACATACCAGCTTTAGTTGTTGATGCAAATACTTCACCTTTGGCAGGACCAAGTTCCGTTGTTGGTTCAAGTGGGTTGGTTGCCTTCCATTAGCAAGCGTAAGAACTCAATCCTGATTTGAAAATAATTATAAAACACTTCTTCGGACACTTACGAATCGTCTTGCGAAATATAAGAAATATATCACGATGATGCCACAGATGTTGAGGACAAAATTATACAAATCAAGAACAAGTCATTTAAACAACTATACCCAACACCTACACCTAATACACCGAGACAAAGCAAAAGATAGAAATAGCAAGCTAAAATTTGAACCCACACCGATGAAGGAACAATTGGAAGAAACAAATAAAAAATCAACAGAAACCAGCTGCTACTGTCAAGAAACGCGTACTTTGTGAAAATAAAGAAACAAAGGAGCCAAACGAAAAGAGGAAACAGCAGACGAAGATTAATAAGAAAGTAGTTGTTAAAGTAATAGCGGAAAAAAACACTATCAACGTGTTATGTTTTCGGTAAATTCTGGGCAATAATAAAGAATGGTGGCGATGTAGATCAAATGCCACATGGGTAAATACTGTTTGTACCACTGTGAAATTTACAAAAGACATCATGTAAGACTGCGAATAAAGAGTATTTATTTAAGTTTTATTATTTAACATCTCGGGCGATATTTCCCCACATGTGGTCAATATTTCTCAATAGTAGTCGGCTAATATCAACCAAGCAAGCGTTTTGTATTTTCTAATTTTTTCAAAATAAAGAATTTTTAGAGGTTCAGTTGTACTTACTTATCTTCTTTGAAAATCAGACAATATATTCACATCAATACATGTTATTTTTGTCGTCACGTACTTATAATATAAATTCATTAGGTGGTCGATATTATACCACCTTCCCCTAAACACTTGTGTGCAAATATACTTGCTAATGACAGTACGTACATACACGTGCGCGCTTGCACGCCACACGTGTATACATACGCGTACATACACATACACGAACACACACGCACATACTCACGCACACATGCTTGACCGCACGCACACAGATATGTACATACATACACATACACACGAACACGCATTCACCAGCACGCACGCACGGACACCTGCTTGCACTCACGAACGCACGCACGCATGGACGTACCTTACCCGCACGATGCGCCAGCGGGAGTGCGCACGTACTTCTACTAATAACCATGCACACTTACTTAGACGCGAGCGTAAACACCCACACACTAAGCCTTTCACTTATAAACTGACACATTAAACAGTTTTACGAACTGTTCTTCTTGGCAGCTCTGAATACAGCACATGCAGACCAGGAAACCTTTAACACCTGTATATTAGATTCAAACTATATTGCATTTATAGCTTATTTTTCTAAA
>JARFIW010001658.1:0-218295 GCA_036346225.1 Platerodrilus igneus
AGGTTTTAAATAACTTACAGAAGTTTGAGAGGGATTAGTTGAAGTATCATCAACCGATTTTGATGCATTTTGTTTGATATCTAAATACCGCGTACGAATAACGTCTAACAAATTATCAAACGAAGAACTTTGAGTTTTAATCTCATCCTTTTCGTCAACAACCGAATTATAGGTTAAAATTTTATTGTAGACAACATCTAGTTGTCGTTCAATACTTTGCATACGTAGATATCTCGCTTCTACGGCAGCTAAACGGGTTGCAGTACGAACATAATTGGCAATTTCGGTTAAGCGCGCAAAATAGTCTTCAAGTTTTTTCTTTAAAATATCACCTTCCGCCATAATTAGGAACTTTATGAATAAATTAACAATAGTTAAGTAAACTAACGTACGTATTAAAGGACGGTTTGTTTGTAAACAAACAAATTCTGAATGGAGAGCAATGACCTTGATATTGGAATATGGTAACAATAATCTAATTGCAATGAACTTGAACTCGAAAGAATGCACGTGCGATTTAACAACAAATTGAAACGTACAGATAACACTTTCAAATCGTTTCTATTATCAAGTACTAAATTATTTACGAATTTGTAAATTAATAAAGACCTACGTTTGTATGTCTTTGAATCGATGAGGCGAGAAAGAGAGAACGATATAAACGTAGTTCTAGATCCGGTCGATGGAGCAAATTTTTGTTATCGAATACCCGTTCTCCGTAACGGGATACAAATAGAACCACCTTGAGTGCAAAAAACCGTAAACAAGGGGTTCCGAGGTAGAGCGTGGACTGTAATTATTAAGGGGTGAGGGTGAGAACAGTTTATAGGAGTAGAATCATACAAAGGCATAAAAACACTTACCGAAAGTTTCTTGGGCACTTGAGAAGCACTAAACACTGTAACTACCGCTTTTGGCCAAGGGTTGAAGGAAAGGAGGGAGACAGGAAAGGAAGAGGCCAATGCCGGATTAGAAGAAGAGAGCAGACTTATTTTGGCTAGTTGTGGCTATCACGAGACTTGACGACCGACTCCTATTAACTAGCGCGAACCATTCGGACCCGCTCGCGCGGAGAGAGGGAATGCCCCGAACGGGGACAGATATGGCGCGTACAGGTACATTTCTGACTGGATTTACTACTGGAGTGACATTTTCTTTTAATTGGATGTTAAATGGTTTGCAAATCTCTCCAATTCCTTTAAAAATTTCACCATACTTATTAATTAATTGTTTATAATCATTGTCAGTAATAGAATTGATTGTTCTAACCTTTACTTCCTTATGTAATTTAATAATCCCTAAATCTGAACATGTACTTAAACCTAAAATTGGTTCAGATTTACTTTCTGTGACATAAAATTCTACATTTTTAATAAATATGTCATTGAATTTTAAATCTAGATAACATTTACCAATAATTGGAATATTTTCACCTGTATAGGTTGATAAAGTTTGATGTGTTCTAATAATTTTCTTTTTTGTATCTAACTCCAGCTCTCTTAAATTAAATAAAAAAATTAAATTTGTACTAGAACCTGAGTCTACTTTAAACCTAGTATGTACATTGATATTTGAGGTTATGGGAATATTAATTGTACAATGTTGGTGAACATTTGATGAACTGATACTATCAATTACCAAATCGCTTTCTAAATTAATTTCATTGACATTATATCTATTAGTTTTATTTCTACAAACATTTGCAAAATGATTTGCTTTTTTACAAATGTTGTAGTGTTTTCATATGCATAACATTTATTAATTCTATGAGTACGACCACATTTTGTACAATTGTTGATAATTTTACCTGTATTAATTACGTTTGGTACATTTCTTACAGTTGAAGAATAACGATTATTTGACCTTGACCTCTTGCGATTAGTTGTATTGCTCGTTCTGTTGGAATGCCCTGCCTGTATGTAGTTTTGTCTAATAATGTCTATTTCGTGTCCGTATTCTCTATATGAAGTTGATATGCTTTCCTTGTCTTGCATTAGTTGAAAATTTTTTCTAGAACTTTCCGTTATAATACAAAACTCTATTACCTGAGTTAGCTCCTTATTTTCATATAGCAGTCCCTCAAGATGTCATCTTTGATGCCTATAATGACCATTGTTTTTATGAGATCATCCTTTAATTCCTCGTTTCCGAATTCACATTGATTTCCTTGATTTTTTAATTCCGTTACAAATTGTTCGATCTTCTGATTTGGATTTTGTCTTGATGTAAAAAATGTATATTGTTCATAAGTTAAGTTCTTCTTTGGCGCAAAATAATTATTAAATTTTTGTTTGTGCTTTAATTTTATCCTTTTCTTAATCGGTAAATAAGAATGTATTGAATATTTGAATTGATTCTGCTCCCATGCAGTGTAGTAATTGAGCACATTGTATTTTTTCTGGTTTCGCATCTAGTTCTGTTGCAGTTGAATAAATTTCAAGACGCTGTAACCAGTTTTTCCAATTCTCTGCTGAGTTTCCTTTATAACTCAGGATAGGTACTAAATTATTTTTTATTTCCATATTAATAATTAATTAATTGTATTCCGTTTGCTAGTATTTTAATTTGCAGTACACGAATATATTGAGGTTCTTCTACTATGCAGCGCCATGTTAATTATGTTTGTAGTGTACTCTAATGAAGCCAGACGTAGGCCCGAATTCTTAGACAATACTTGAAGCGCCCTCATACTTACAGGTCACTCAACTCCACTTTCAGAATTTACAGAGCTTATACCGTTTCACTTGAGTGTAAGTAAAGGGAACACTTTACTTAAACTTTAGTCGAATCTGAGGGTGCATTCTGTTTCCCTTAAGTGACACTTTACCACATATTTTTGTTCAATACAGTAAAATGGATGACGATTTTTGGGAATTTGTTCAACATATTGTAGATGATAACAATTATCTACCAATTCCAAGGTAAGTGTGATATAATTCTTTCAATGATCATAACATCAAATATTTTGTGGAAGCAATAAATATAAAACTTGTGTATTAATTAAAGTGGTTTCTATTGTTTTAGATATTACATACGTGATATTGAGAATTCGCTAGAAAGATACTGCAAAACTTAAGGGGTTTACCAGCACCACCTGTTATCAAATTATGCTTGGCTTTGCGATTTTACGCAACAGGAATATATCAAGTACATTTGAGCAAAAACATTTTATAGCTAAATGTCAACAAAATTTATTTTAGAGAGTCTGTGGTGATCTACATGGCATGTCAGACGACCGCTTGTCGCATTGTGAAAACGATTTCAAAGGTTATGTCTGGAAATTTGGGTCATTATATAAAATTTCCACATGGTCTTGGCACTATAGGTATGGTTCGACAGCAATTCTTTCAACTTGCAAGATTTTCTAGTGTTATTGGTTGTTTAAATTGAACACACATTGAAATAAGAAGTCCTGGAGGCCTTACAGCTGAAGTTTATCGAAATCGCAAAAGTTGGATGTCCATAAATGTTCAAATCGTGGCAGGTCCTAATGCAGAAATTTTCGATATTGTAATTAGATGTCCTGGATCAACACATGACAGTCGAATTTTTAACAGTAGCTCATTAAAACTTCGATTTGAACAACACCGGTTTCACGGTATATTACTAGGCGACAGTGGATATCCAAAATTAGCATATTTATACACACCAATGACAAATCCGAAATAAGATACAATACTGCACAGATTGCTACACGAAATGTTGTAGAAAGGACGTTTGGAAGTGGAAGCAAAGATTTCGCTGCCTAAATAAAAGTTTAAATTATAATTTGCGAACAATTCTACGAATAATAGCTGCTACAGCAGTGTTACATAACATCGTAATTATGGAGCATGAACTGTTTGTCCCAGATCGATACTTCGTCGATAGATTTGTGCCAGTTGCAGCAGTAGCACAAAATACTCGCGGAAATTTAATTAGAACCGCTGTTATTGCCAGGCACTTTGCAAATTAGAAAGCTTTTTGTAATGTAGGTTGAATAATTGCAATTAGGCTGAATTATAAATACTTAGAATTAAAATTTGATACCAAATTACTAAAACGTGAAGATTTATTTTAAATTCAAAAACAATATTTCTGTAAAATTTGATAACTACACTTATTTTAATTTCTACATAAACATAATAAACTATATATATATATACACACACACCTAATTTAAATTTCTTTGTTCAGTTTTTAATTTTTCAATTTTTAATTGCTTTTGCAAAATTTCCAGCTTTATTTTCTCCTGTTGAAGTTGGATTTTTCGACGTACCTTATTGAACTCTGTTCGGTCTCTTTGTCGCACGTTGTCGTGTTTAATTTTAAGTCGTAAATTTGTAGTTGTAAATCTAATAGTAAAACTGTCATCCCTTGTTCCCTTATATCCTGTCGTAAAAATTCCTTGTGCATGTGTAAATAAGTTGGACTAAGAGTAGTGAACAAACACTCTCTCATGGATATTGAAGCAGAACAGTCGGTTTTTTCGTTCGGTAACGTGAGTTTGTCAATAGTGCCGCGGACTTTATCGATAAACCCCTAAAAAACACAGTGCAAGTGCAAAGTAACACGGACTAAATCTCTCATACAGTCCACTTAGTTGAAGGAATAGGAACGGCTGCTTAGAACAACAAAAAACCGCGGAGGTAAGTCGATGTACAAAGTTATAAGACCCCCCGCGCTAAACAAATGGGCCTTCATCACCGGATTATTAATTAATTAATTAGTTCCTATCCTTTAAGCTCCTTATTTATACCAAAATTTAATAATTGTCGTAGTTTTGAGTATGTATAAACGTGTTACGAAGAGAATAACATCCTGCTTACACATTTAATGGTAGAAACATCTGGTTATAACGGTAGATTTTATAATACATTCCTTATCCTTTGTTGCAAAGATTAGTGGTCGAACAGTTTACTTTAGGTAAACAAAATTTATGAGGGTAATTGTATTGTAAATCTTTACCTTATTTGTCGCTTCAAGTTGGAGGAACCATTTGGGTTCATGCAACTTGTATAACAAAGGGGTTAAAATTTATTTGAAACGTTAAACGCTTTGTCGGGCGAGCACTTGCATTTGTCGATTAATAATTTAATTTCGTAGATTAATTATTTGTAGCGTATTCGAGTTACGCATTGTTTTTATATTAATTTTTATTGTCGTTTATTAAACATTAATCAAATATGGTTATATCAATTGATAAAGCTATTCTTGAAGCTAAATTTGTAGTTAAAAAGTTGGATCATATATACAGTAAGCATCGATTAAAAGTGTCGAGCAAATTAAAACCCATTTCAAATCTTTTTGCAAGGATATTTTCTTTGATGAAGAAAGTGAACAATTGGACGAATTTTTGGCTCTTAGGGTGAAAATCGATGATTATCTATTAGATATTCGCATTATCGCTGAACAATGCGAATTAGATCGCGTAGAAAATAAGCCAAAGGTGGAAAATATGAATAATTCTTTTTCGCAAATTGTGGGATTAGCTTGAAACATTTTTCTGTCCCACGGTTCTCCGGTCGCTTTTCAGATTTTGAGAGTTATCATGCAATTTATAAGCGATTGATTCATGATAATGTCAGTTTGTCACACGTTAAAAAATTTTGTTATCTCGTTGATACATTAGATGAGTCGTCGCGTGCCTTAATAAAACACTTGCCATTAAATGATTATGCATACGAGGAAGCATATAAAATTATTACTAATCGTTTTTAGTCTAAGAGGTTATTACTTTCAACATATTTTAATGCTCTCGAAAAATGCCCTAAGGTCAGTTCCTCAGACTCGCATGCGGAACTCCGGCAATTAATTAGTTGTTTTGATGAAAATATATTCGCGTTAAGGCAGATGCAAATAGATTTATTAGATTTCATGTTGTTTAATCTGTTATCAAAAAAATTAGATACAAACATTTTAAAGGGTTTTGATTTAGGAAATAATGACGAGATTCCCTCGTTCAAAGATTTAAGGTCGTACATTGAAAAACAATGTAAAGTGTTGGAAATAAATGACATGGCTTCAGGAACATGCTCAAAATCTCGAGATTCCGTGAAAGAAAGGGAAAAAGGAAGGTTTGTTAGCACTTCGGCTAAAACCTCTTTAGTTGGTACCACCAATGATGGTAAAAATTGTAGTTTATGTCAAGCTGTGCATTCTATTTATAGATGTAAGCAGTTTCTCGATAAAACCACTCAAGAAAGATTTGAGGTGGTAAAGCTTAAAAATCTTTGTATTAAATGTTTAAATACTTCACATTCGTTAGATTGGTCACGTAGAAAATGTCATCAGTCGCACAATTCGTTACTCCACTTCGATAAACAAGAAAAATCGATTTCTCCACGCAGACAAACTCATCGTCAAAGGTCCGCGTCTCCTCGGAGAGCGGCGCTTAGACTTACTGCTACTAGTAGATCCAGTGAAGACAATCTGTCGTCGTCGGTTGTGCATGAACAACCTGTCACTAGCTCGTTAATTTCGACGTCATTAGAACACACCACCACGCTGTTAGCTACGGCAATGGTGTCGGTGCTTGATTATACAGGAACATTGCAATCTGTTCGTGTAATATTAGATAACGGATCCATAGAAAGTTTTATGACTGAAAGGTGCCGTCAGAAATTAGGTTTAAGGAAACGAAGAGCCAATGTCACTGTTCAAGGACTTGGCTTGAATTCGTCGTTGGTATCTGATGCACTATCGTGTGTTGTCAGCCCCTCGGGAGCACAGTCTCCAGCATATGAAATTGAGTGTTATATTTTACCTAACATTTGTAATCAAATACCTTCGTCGTCGATAGGGGTCAAGGAATGGCCGCATACTCGAGGTTTGGTCTTAGCTGATCCTAATTTTAATATTCCTGGTAAAATTGACATGCTACGTGAGTTAAAGTTCGGGCCTTTGGAGCTGGTTTTTTAAAAACACTTTGACTTTAACAAATAATTTATTAGTTAAAATTTAGATTAACATGTACATAATACTAAAATAATTATTGTACTAGTGAGTAGCTTGAACAACGAAGTATGGAGTTCGAAGACTGACTCGGTTGAGTAGCTCAAACAACGAAGTATGGAGTTTGAAGACTGACTCGGTTGAGTAGCTCAAACAACGAAGTATGGAGTTTGAAGACTGACTGCCGGGCATTGAGCTCCCGGGCCTTTTATAATAACCTGCCCCTCACACGGCTGTGAGAACTTGCAGATCTCATGTCTGCGTTTCTCTTTAATTGTACACTTTATTACAATGTAACAACTTAATTCTAAGTAACTGCGGTATGTTGACCGCCTGTGACCTGCCACCTGCAGTATCACTGCCCTCACGGATGCAAAGCTGCATTCCGTTCTCATGAACTGTCGATAACCTCTCTGGGTTATCCTTGTGTTACAATGTTGCATTGAACTTATACTTTTACTTAATAATTTCTAATAATTCATATTAGATTCAATACATCAATATATATAGGTAATTGGGGATACATAACTCCTCCACCGTAAATGAAAAATTAAGGTTTTCTTAATTTTTGAATACATAAAATACATTATTCAATTTCATTTAAAATTCATTGTTTCTAAGGGTATACTTATTGTTTCCTTTTTTCTCTTTGTTTCCTTAAATCTAGAACTGTTTCCTTCATTCTTATATCTAAGGTACATTTTGTATAATACATACATGATTACAAAAATTATTAAAATGATTAATACAATTGTCCAAACACTTATATTATTATAATGTAACTTTGGCGTTTTGATTTCACTTAATTGTTCTTTATAACTTTCCACTAATTTCACGGCGTGGTTGAGATCGTCTAAGTCTAGATGCTCTAGCTTCATAGGTTTCTTGATTATTTCTTCGTCTTCTTCTTGTATCTTGAACTGTAGTTCCGGTAGGTTTGCAAGTTTCTTTGTTGCTATGGGATCTTGATAAACTCTGATTACGTCATCTTTCAATTTCACATAACAATCTTCTTTGAGGGTAATTAGTTTGCTTCCGATTAATGCTTGGTTATTTTCATCTTGGTTGCAGTGGATGGTTGCTACTACTTCTGTTGGGAAAATGGCTATCTATTTGTTATCTGTAACTTTTTGAATTTTCATATTAGTTATTTGCACTTGTTTGGTTTCACAGTTTTCGTAATGATTTGAGAATTTTAATAGTTGTACTTCACAAGGGCTGTCTTCTTGAATGCTGGTTGTCGTCATCGATTGACATAAATATTGATTTGGTGTTACTTCAGTACATTTTTCGTTTGTATAACCATATCTCAGTTCATTTAGGGATAGGAATTTGGTTTTGGGTATGATTACTTGGTATGTGCTAGTAACCTTTGTTGGAAAAGCAATTAAATGATACTAATGATAATTGTTACTTTCTACTATCTAGATTTCTATTAAAATTATTATTTCGTTTTCCTAATGTTGTTAAAATTTGTTGCATTAAAGTAAGGTTGGATATTATTTGAGTAAATATTGTATTTTGTATACTGCCTAGTTTATTGGTAGTATACTGGGGTTGTTTTTTATTTATTATTACTTGGTTGTCCGTTCTACCTGGGTGGAGGTTGACGGTAAGGGTGATGATTGTCCATCTGAAATTACAGGGTGTCTTAGGTTTTTTAAATGAATGTATTTCGTTATTTTACCGTTGTCTACTACTGCTATATTTTTATCTGATATTTTCTTAATTTTGAATGGTCCTAAATTTCTGGGTGCTGTTTTATGTCGCTTGCTTTGAAAGTTTTTCTCATATACGGTTTGTCCTATTGAAAATTTATTTGAGTCGGTATTTTTATTTCGGGTTGTGGTGATACGTTCTTTATCGTTTTCTAATTTATCTTTTACCTTGTCGTAAGTTATTTTTAGTTTTTGTTTGTGATCTTTCGCATATTGTTGATATACTTCTTTATTGTAGTGTATGTCATAGGGATTTCGTGAATCTGAATGTCCTAAGGTTAATTCTAAGGGTGTAAAATTTGTTGATGAGTGAATTGTGTTATTATAGGCGATTAGTGCGTATGACATTAAATTGGTTATATGTTCCTTTTTATAATTTATTCTTAATAATCGAATTTGTTCTAGCAGGGTTAAATGTAATCGTTCAATTAGTCCGTTTGATTCAGGGTGGTTTTCCGTTATGAAATGAATTTTTATTTTGTGGAGTTCTAAAGTGTTTTGTATTGTCTCGTTTTTAAATTCGCTACCATTGTCTAAAGTGATTGATTCGGGTGTTCCGTAAAATGTGAAATATTGTAAAAATCCTTGGGTCACGTCGATGCTATTTTTGGATGTGATTGGTATGGCTTGGCCTATTTTTGTGAATGCGTCTATAATTGTTAGATAGTTTTGCGCTTCTACTACTAGAGTATCGGCATGTAGTTTTTGAAATGGTTTGTCGGGTGTTTTGGTTAACATTAAGGGTATCTTTGGGGGTTTCCTGTCGTATTTCGCTCTGTCGCATAATTCGCATTGGTTAATGAAATCTGTGGTCAAGTCCTTCATGTCTTTAAAATAATAACGTCTTACAAGTTGCTTAATAGTTTTGTTAATTCCACGATGGTTGGTTTTTCCTTCGTGTTGATTTCTAATTACATCGTTTATTTCGTCAGGGTCGTCTAGTGTTATTAGTTTTCTAGTACATCTGATGAGTTCAGGTCCAGAGTTATTGAATAGTTTAATGTATAATTCTGAAAATCTTTGGTATAAATGTTCGGTATTGAAATAAAAATAAAATCGTTTTTTCTCGGGGGTGTATTCCTTTAAAATTTTTATTATTTGTTCCTCATTGTCATCTTTAGTTATTTGAATTTGATATATCTTTTTGTTATCTACTTTTGTATATTTTACTGGATTGGGGTTATTTAAAACTTCTGTTATTATAAATTGGTTGGGTTTCATATCGATTGCCTCGTTTAAAATTTTAATCGCGTTTTTTGGTTCTTCGTTTTGTGTCGAATGTATTGTGTCGCTCTCGTCTGGATCTTCCCTTATTTCTTCTTCGTCTACGTTTCCTATAATGGATTCCGTTTCTAATGCATTGAGTTGGATTCGGCTTAAAGCGTCTGCTTTTTTGTTATAAATTACCTCTTTTTATATATAATTTCGTAATCATACTCTTCGAGTCTGATTCTCCATCTTTGTAATTTTGAATTTGGTTCTTTCAGTTTGCATAACCATACTAGTGGTCTATGGTCAGTATATATGTAAAATTTTCTTCCGTATAGGTAAGGTCTAAAATATTTTGTTGCCCAAATTATGGCTAATAATTCTTTTCTATAGTGCTATATTTTGTTCGGTTTCATTTAGGGTTCTGGATGCGTAGCTGATGGGTTTATCGCTACCTACTTTTCCTTGGCTCAATACTGCGCCTAATGCTACATTTGATGCGTCTGTCGTCAGTATAAATGGTTTTGTAAAGTCTGGGTATTCTAATACAGGGTGATTCGTTAATATGTTTTAATTTTGTCTACAGCTTTAATAAATTCTGGGGTGTGTTCAATTTTGTTTCCTTTTTAAACAATTTGTCAGGGTTTGGTTATCTGAGCGTAACCTTTAATGAATTTGCGGTAGTAACCACTAAGTCCTAGAAATCCTTTAATTTCTTTGTTTGTTTTGGCAATGGGTAATTTAGAACTGCATTTGTTTTGTCTGGATTTGGCATTACTCCTTGGGGTGTTATTACATGTCCTAAAATGATACTTCTTTTGTAAAATTAACTTTTGTCTAATTGTACTTTAAAATGTGCTTGTCTAAGTCTTTCGAATACTTCTTTCAATCTTTCTATGTGTTCTACCAATGATGTGGAATAAACTATGATGTCGTCAAGGTATACAAGGCATTTCTCATTGTGTATTCCTCGTAGTATATTGTCCAAGACTCTCTGGAAGGTAGCCGGAGCGTTCTATAGACCAAATTGCATTCGATTGTATTCGTAATGTCCTCTAGGTGTGCTGAAGGCTGTTTTGATATGTCTTTTCTTCCATCTCTACCTGATGGTATCCTGATGCTAGGTCTAATGTTGTAAAATATTGACATTTGCCTAATTTATCTAAAATTTCGGTAATATTTGGTAGTGAATATTTGTCATCTACCGTTTTTTCATTTAACTTTCTATAGTCTATTACCATTCTGTACTTTCTCTTTCCGGTTGCGTCTAATTTCTTAGGTACTATTAACACGGGGCTGCTCCATGGTGAATTGGAGTGCTGGATTATGTCTTGGTCTAATACGTCTGCTACTTGTCTGTCAGCTTCTTCTTGGCTTGCATGAGGTAGTCTATATGCTTTTGTAAAGATTGGTTTATTGTCTGTTAACTCGATATTATGTTTTACTGTGTTGGTGAATGTTAATGGTATTCCTTCACAATGGAATATGTCTCGGTATTCGAAACATAAGTTTTTAATTGCTCTTTCTTCTTCTTGATTGATATCGGTATTAAAGCGGATGTTAGTTAAATTTTCTCTTAACAATTCGTCATGTTCTATTGGGTTGTAATTATTTTCTAAATTTTCGTCTATTTCCATTTCGTTAAAATTTAGTTCTTCTACGTTAATTGGGTCTGTCAGTGATAATTCTACGGGATAGTCGTTTGAATTTAATATTGTTGTGGTTGCAAAATTATCTTCTATTTGCACTAAGGCGGTTGGGGTTTCTACTCCTTGCTGAAATGTCATATGATTTATTATTCCTAAATTTTTGTTAGATTTTACTGGGATTTTTATTTTTCTTTCCGTTCGGGGTTCTATAGTGTATTTTTGTTCAACTTGTGTGTTTTGAAATTTAATTGGGATTTTTCCGTATTTTGTCCTTAATAAGCGATTTTTAATGTCAATGTTGGCTCTAATTTTCTTAGAAGGTCCATTCCGATTAATCCGTCATATTTGTCGTTAAATTCGAATACACAAAATTTATGTTTCATTTTAACATTAAATGTTCTCGGTAAGGGTATATTGGCTACGAATTGGTGTAGTGTCGTTTGGTGGGCTGTTTTGATTTTAAATGGTTCTCTTTCTACATAATCTAAATAGTGTTTTTGTACGGTTCTGGGGCTAATTAATGTTTTAGATGATCCGGTGTCGATTAATAGTTTGAATTTGGCGTGGGGTATTTCTATGTATGGTAATACTAAGTGATTTATGTTATTTAAGTTAATTAAGTTTGGTCGGTTATAAATTGGTCCATTTGAAAATTTGAGTTCGAGTTTTCTTCATCATACTCCTCGTAAGTTTCGTATTGTTCGTCACGTTCGTAAGTTTCTGCATGGTTTGATTCATTGTTCGTAGGTGTCTCAATGTAATTATTCTGGTCAGTGTCAAATTTTTCGATTTCTCGATTTAATAATTCTTCTGATGTAAAATTACGTTTCTGATGAGGGTTTGGTCGGATGTGTGTTATTTTTGTGTTTTGTCTGGTGTTACCAGATGAGGTGTCCATTGGTGTTGGTTTGTAATAATTGTTAGGGTTGTTATGAGTATTAGTCATTGGTGTATTTCTATTAGGGTTTGCATTGAATGCTGGTCTTTGTTGGTTTAGGTTTTGATTGAATCTCGGTTGGAATGCGGGTTTCGTAAAAGTTGGGTTGAATGTTGGTCTTGAAAAATGTTTATATTGATTATTAAAATTGGTATTGTTAAAACTTGGGTTGTTACTTCGCGGTTGATTTGTTTGTGGGTTAAAGGGTGTGAATTTTTGTTGAGGGATTGTTTGTCTTGTAGCTTGTATAGTTTTTGTTGGTGAATAACTTTTATTTGCGTTGGGATTGTATAGTCTGTTGCGGTAATATATTACATTTTCTTCTTCTATTACTAGGCTCATAGCTTCTTCTAGATTTTGGGGTCGTTGGAATCTGATTTTATCCGATAGTCGTTCTGGTAAAGCGTTTATATATGTGTCTAGTGCCATTTCGTCATACATTTTGTTTTAAATGTCTAACGTTTTGATCGGGTTCTTCGATTTTTAATTTTGTTAAAATTAAACTTCTCACGTCTTGGCATTTCATTCCGAATTGGTAGGGGGATTGATTGTGTTCCATTCTAAGGTTTATTAGGTCTCGTACCAGGCATTTTATATTACGTTGGTCTCCAAAATATGCAATTAGTAGCTGTTTAAACTTGTCCCATTCCGATAAGTCGTCCCTACTGGCGATTAATGTTAGTGCCCTTCCGGCTAGTTTACTTATTACTAAGCGTATAAGCAATGAATTTCTTGCGTCATCTCCGGGTTTGTAAAAGGTTTTTAGGAACATTTCACATGCTCCAATGAAATTCGAGAGATGGGCCTGCGTGCCATCAAACGTCTGTATTGTCTCTAAATAGAGACGTAAGTCTGTGTTACTCATGTTGGTTAAGGGTTGTTTTCGATTTTTTGGAAAATTTAAAAATTTTTTTTTTTTTGAATTAAGCTTTATTTCGCTATTTGTAATGTTACTTTTGCTTCGGATTTATTAATTTTCCGTTTGGGTTGTGAAATTTCAATTTTTGTAAAAATTGGGGTTGATTTTCTATTTGTAACGTTAATTATGCTTTGGATGTATTAGTTTTTCTTTTGGATGAAATAATTTCGAATTTTGTAAAAATTGGGGTTGGTTTTGCTTTTGTGACGTTAATTTTGGTTTTGGTTTGTTAATTTTTCCTTTAGGTTGGGTAATTTTGAATTCTGTAAAGATTGAGGTTTATTTTACCACTTTCGGCGTTATTTTTAGTTTGGAATGGTTAATTTTCAGTTTGGATTGGGTGGATAAAATTTGGTAAAGGTTGAGGTTTATTTCGTTACTTTTCGGCGTTATTTTTTAGTTAGGATTTGTTAATTTTTCAGTTTGGATTGGGTGGATAAAAATTTGGTAGGAATTTGAGATTAATTTCGTACTTGTAGTATTAGATTTATTAATTTTAAGTTTATATTGCGTCGAGTTATTTTTAAAATCGTAGTTGCTGTTATTTATTTTAATTACACAGTGCAGTGACGTATTCACGAGATTTGTATTCAATAATGTTGAATTTAATTACCGTAGTCTTGAGTTTCTGCTTCTTAAAGAATCTGAAATGGATGGATTTATTCTCACTTGGCTTTGTTTTGGTTAAATTCTGTTAATTAATACTCTTTCCGTGGGTTTTACTGAGTTGCGTAGTTATGACCTGAGGTTACTTACTTTTGTACTTTACTGTTGAAATTGAATACTAAAGGATGTAATCTCCGTTACTTTGTCACGTACGTTGAGTTAATTGCACTTACAGGTGTTAGTTTATAAGAATTAGATAATTTACTTGCTAATGCTTTCGCATAAAGTGTTACGGCTATTTCTATTCTTAAATCTCTCGGTACTGCTTGACTTGTAATTGAATCTCTCCGTAATGTTAGTTTCAGGTGTAATTATGAGCGTTTTATAACGTTTAGCGTTATTCTATTTTCGTATTGAAATAATGCACTTTATAATGCTGGTTACTTAGTTGAAAAACGTTTAGATTTTATTGCAATTGTACACGCTTTTATGGATTGTAGGTATTAATGTAGAAACTGCGTCGATTTTATTATCCCGTGTATGATGCAAATTGCTTTAGTACTGAAAGTTCCTGAAAGCTATTTCTTTAGTACTGTGCAAGGATTCTGAAAGCGATTTTCTCTGAGTTTTAATTGTATAATAAGGAATGCTTTCTTCGCGTATTTATCTTAGGTGGTTTTAAGTTACCGTATTTTTTAGTTAATGCAGAATGTTCTTGTGATTTATTCAGTATTATAGAGGTCAATGGTTTAATTAATCGTTCTGTACAGTTTGTTCGAATTAGCTTTAGCTTTGAAATTTAATTTCGCGTTAGTTTACCGGTTTATAAACGTGCGTTGGATCGCGGTGATTGATGTTTCTTATTTTTGGTGTTTAGTGAATGTGCGCCCGTTATTTTTTGGATTATTGAGTTCGTTCTATTAATTATGGTAAGGGTTTCTTGTTAAATTCAATTCTTATTTATTTTAAAAGAAAATTTCTTTTAAACTTCAAGTTTCATTTGCTTTTTAAAGAAAGAATTTTATCTCTTTTACATTCGTCTCATAAAATGTTATACAGTCTCGTTTTGAAATTAATTCACTTTGAACTATTTTCAAAAATATTCATAAAATACAATTCATAAACAGTAAATATAAATGGTACTCAATAGTTATAATACTAGCATATATCAATGATAGTTTTTGGTTTGAAATAAAATTATGGAAATGAACTTACATTAATTTCATCTGTTTCTTTGGTGGGTTCGATCGATTCTGTATCTTGTCCACCTTGGTTTGTTTGTTGGCCTTAGACGATTTTTGTTCCTTGTCCAACTTGGTTTGTTGCTGGATTCAGACTATGCTTGTTTTTCCTCCAACTTGGTTTGGGTTCTGCCAAAATTTCGAATAAAAATTCTTGGTCACCAATCTTCCGATTTTTGGATTTTCAGTGCCCTTTTGACATCCGTTACGACTGCACCAGTTAAAGTTCGGGCCTTTGGAGCTGGTTTTTTAAAAACACTTTGACTTTAACAAATAATTTATTAGTTAAAATTTAGATTAACATGTACATAATACTAAAATAATTATTGTACTAGTGAGTAGCTTGAACAACGAAGTATGGAGTTCGAAGACTGACTCGGTTGAGTAGCTCAAACAACGAAGTATGGAGTTTGAAGACTGACTCGGTTGAGTAGCTCAAACAACGAAGTATGGAGTTTGAAGACTGACTGCCGGGCATTGAGCTCCCGGGCCTTTTATAATAACCTGCCCCTCACACGGCTGTGAGAACTTGCAGATCTCATGTCTGCGTTTCTCTTTAATTGTACACTTTATTACAATGTAACAACTTAATTCTAAGTAACTGCGGTATGTTGACCGCCTGTGACCTGCCACCTGCAGTATCACTGCCCTCACGGATGCAAAGCTGCATTCCGTTCTCATGAACTGTCGATAACCTCTGGGTTATCCTTGTGTTACAATGTTGCATTGAACTTATACTTTTACTTAATAATTTCTAATAATTCATATTAGATTCAATACATCAATATATATAGGTAATTGGGGATACATAACTCCTCCACCGTAAATGAAAAATTAAGGTTTTCTTAATTTTAAATACATAAAATACATTATTCAATTTCATTTAAAATTCATTGTTTCTAAGGGTATACTTATTGTTTCCTTTTTTCTCTTTGTTTCCTTAAATCTAGAACTGTTTCCTTCATTCTTATATCTAAGGTACATTTTGTATAATACATACATGATTACAAAAATTATTAAAATGATTAATACAATTGTCCAAACACTTATATTATTATAATGTAACTTTGGCGTTTTGATTTCACTTAATTGTTCTTTATAACTTTCCACTAATTTCACGGCGTGGTTGAGATCGTCTAAGTCTAGATGCTCTAGCTTCATAGGTTTCTTGATTATTTCTTCGTCTTCTTCTTGTATCTTGAACTGTAGTTCCGGTAGGTTTGCAAGTTTCTTTGTTGCTATGGGATCTTGATAAACTCTGATTACGTCATCTTTCAATTTCACATAACAATCTTCTTTGAGGGTAATTAGTTTGCTTCCGATTAATGCTTGGTTATTTTCATCTTGGTTGCAGTGGATGGTTGCTACTACTTCTGTTGGGAAAATGGCTATCTATTTGTTATCTGTAACTTTTGAATTTTCATATTAGTTATTTGCACTTGTTTGGTTTCACAGTTTTCGTAATGATTTGAGAATTTTAATAGTTGTACTTCACAAGGGCTGTCTTCTTGAATGCTGGTTGTCGTCATCGATTGACATAAATATTGATTTGGTGTTACTTCAGTACATTTTTCGTTTGTATAACCATATCTCAGTTCATTTAGGGATAGGAATTTGGTTTTGGGTATGATTACTTGGTATGTGCTAGTAACCTTTGTTGGAAAAGCAATTAAATGATACTAATGATAATTGTTACTTTCTACTATCTAGATTTCTATTAAAATTATTATTTCGTTTTCCTAATGTTGTTAAAATTTGTTGCATTAAAGTAAGGTTGGATATTATTTGAGTAAATATTGTATTTTGTATACTGCCTAGTTTATTGGTAGTATACTGGGGTTGTTTTTTATTTATTATTACTTGGTTGTCCGTTCTACCTGGGTGGAGGTTGACGGTAAGGGTGATGATTGTCCATCTGAAATTACAGGGTGTCTTAGGTTTTTTAAATGAATGTATTTCGTTATTTTACCGTTGTCTACTACTGCTATATTTTTATCTGATATTTTCTTAATTTTGAATGGTCCTAAATTTCTGGGTGCTGTTTTATGTCGCTTGCTTTGAAAGTTTTTCTCATATACGGTTTGTCCTATTGAAAATTTATTTGAGTCGGTATTTTTATTTCGGGTTGTGGTGATACGTTCTTTATCGTTTTCTAATTTATCTTTTACCTTGTCGTAAGTTATTTTTAGTTTTTGTTTGTGATCTTTCGCATATTGTTGATATACTTCTTTATTGTAGTGTATGTCATAGGGATTTCGTGAATCTGAATGTCCTAAGGTTAATTCTAAGGGTGTAAAATTTGTTGATGAGTGAATTGTGTTATTATAGGCGATTAGTGCGTATGACATTAAATTGGTTATATGTTCCTTTTTATAATTTATTCTTAATAATCGAATTTGTTCTAGCAGGGTTAAATGTAATCGTTCAATTAGTCCGTTTGATTCAGGGTGGTTTTCCGTTATGAAATGAATTTTTATTTTGTGGAGTTCTAAAGTGTTTTGTATTGTCTCGTTTTTAAATTCGCTACCATTGTCTAAAGTGATTGATTCGGGTGTTCCGTAAAATGTGAAATATTGTAAAAATCCTTGGGTCACGTCGATGCTATTTTTGGATGTGATTGGTATGGCTTGGCCTATTTTTGTGAATGCGTCTATAATTGTTAGATAGTTTTGCGCTTCTACTACTAGAGTATCGGCATGTAGTTTTTGAAATGGTTTGTCGGGTGTTTTGGTTAACATTAAGGGTATCTTTGGGGGTTTCCTGTCGTATTTCGCTCTGTCGCATAATTCGCATTGGTTAATGAAATCTGTGGTCAAGTCCTTCATGTCTTTAAAATAATAACGTCTTACAAGTTGCTTAAACGATGGTTGGTTTTTCCTTCGTGTTGATTTCTAATTACATCGTTTATTTCGTCAGGGTCGTCTAGTGTTATTAGTTTTCTAGTACATCTGATGAGTTCAGGTCCAGAGTTATTGAATAGTTTAATGTATAATTCTGAAAATCTTTGGTATAAATGTTCGGTATTGAAATAAAAATAAAATCGTTTTTTCTCGGGGGTGTATTCCTTTAAAATTTTTATTATTTGTTCCTCATTGTCATCTTTAGTTATTTGAATTTGATATATCTTTTTGTTATCTACTTTTGTATATTTTACTGGATTGGGGTTATTTAAAACTTCTGTTATTATAAATTGGTTGGGTTTCATATCGATTGCCTCGTTTAAAATTTTAATCGCGTTTTTTGGTTCTTCGTTTTGTGTCGAATGTATTGTGTCGCTCTCGTCTGGATCTTCCCTTATTTCTTCTTCGTCTACGTTTCCTATAATGGATTCCGTTTCTAATGCATTGAGTTGGATTCGGCTTAAAGCGTCTGCGTTGTTGTTATAAATTCCCTTTTTATATATAATTTCGTAATCATACTCTTCGAGTCTGATTCTCCATCTTTGTAATTTTGAATTTGGTTCTTTCAGTTTGCATAACCATACTAGTGGTCTATGGTCAGTATATATGTAAAATTTTCTTCCGTGTAGGTAAGGTCTAAAATATTTTGTTGCCCAAATTATGGCTAATAATTCTTTTCTATAGTGCTATATTTTTGTTCGGTTTCATTTAGGGTTCTGGATGCGTAGCTGATGGGTTTTCGCTACCTACTTTTCCTTGGCTCAATACTGCGCCTAATGCTACATTTGATGCGTCTGTCGTCAGTATAAATGGTTTTGTAAAGTCTGGGTATTCTAATACAGGGTGATTCGTTAATATGTTTTTAATTTTGTCTACAGCTTTAATAAATTCTGGGTGTGTTCAATTTTGTTTCCTTTTTAAACAATTTGTCAGGGTTTGGTTATCTGAGCGTAACCTTTAATGAATTTGCGGTAGTAACCACTAAGTCCTAGAAATCCTTTAATTTCTTTGTTTGTTTTTGGCAATGGGTAATTTAGAACTGCATTTGTTTTGTCTGGATTTGGCATTACTCCTTGGGGTGTTATTACATGTCCTAAAAATGATACTTCTTTTTGTAAAAATTAACTTTTGTCTAATTGTACTTTAAAATGTGCTTGTCTAAGTCTTTCGAATACTTCTTTCAATCTTTCTATGTGTTCTACCAATGATGTGGAATAAACTATGATGTCGTCAAGGTATACAAGGCATTTCTCATTGTGTATTCCTCGTAGTATATTGTCCATGACTCTCTGGAAAGTAGCGGGTGCGTTCTTTAGTCCAAATGGCATTCGTTTGTATTCGTAATGTCCTCTAGGTGTGCTGAAGGCTGTTTTTGATATGTCTTTTTCTTCCATCTCTACCTGATGGTATCCTGATGCTAGGTCTAATGTTGTAAAATATTGACATTTGCCTAATTTATCTAAAATTTCGGTAATATTTGGTAGTGAATATTTGTCATCTACCGTTTTTTCATTTAACTTTCTATAGTCTATTACCATTCTGTACTTTCTCTTTCCGGTTGCGTCTAATTTCTTAGGTACTATTAACACGGGGCTGCTCCATGGTGAATTGGAGTGCTGGATTATGTCTTGGTCTAATACGTCTGCTACTTGTCTGTCAGCTTCTTCTTGGCTTGCATGAGGTAGTCTATATGCTTTTGTAAAGATTGGTTTATTGTCTGTTAACTCGATATTATGTTTTACTGTGTTGGTGAATGTTAATGGTATTCCTTCACAATGGAATATGTCTCGGTATTCGAAACATAAGTTTTTAATTGCTCTTTCTTCTTCTTGATTGATATCGGTATTAAAGCGGATGTTAGTTAAATTTTCTCTTAACAATTCGTCATGTTCTATTGGGTTGTAATTATTTTCTAAATTTTCGTCTATTTCCATTTCGTTAAAATTTAGTTCTTCTACGTTAATTGGGTCTGTCAGTGATAATTCTACGGGATAGTCGTTTGAATTTAATATTGTTGTGGTTGCAAAATTATCTTCTATTTGCACTAAGGCGGTTGGGGTTTCTACTCCTTGCTGAAATGTCATATGATTTATTATTCCTAAATTTTTGTTAGATTTTACTGGGATTTTATTTTCTTTCCGTTCGGGGTTCTATAGTGTATTTTTGTTCAACTTGTGTGTTTTGAAATTTAATTGGGATTTTTCCGTATTTTGTCCTTAATAAGCGATTTTTAATGTCAATGTTGGCTCCTAATTTTCTTAGAAGGTCCATTCCGATTAATCCGTCATATTTGTCGTTAAATTCGAATACACAAAATTTATGTTTCATTTTAACATTAAATGTTCTCGGTAAGGGTATATTGGCTACGAATTGGTGTAGTGTCGTTTGGTGGGCTGTTTTGATTTTAAATGGTTCTCTTTCTACATAATCTAAATAGTGTTTTTGTACGGTTCTGGGGCTAATTAATGTTTTAGATGATCCGGTGTCGATTAATAGTTTGAATTTGGCGTGGGGTATTTCTATGTATGGTAATACTAAGTGATTTATGTTATTTAAGTTAATTAAGTTTGGTCGGTTATAAATTGGTCCATTTGAAAATTTGAGTTCGAGTTTTCTTCATCATACTCCTCGTAAGTTTCGTATTGTTCGTCACGTTCATAAGTTTCTGCATGGTTTGATTCATTGTTCGTAGGTGTCTCAATGTAATTATTCTGGTCAGTGTCAAATTTTTCGATTTCTCGATGAAATAATTCTTCTGATGTAAAATTACGTTTCTGATGAGGGTTTGGTCGGATGTGTGTTATTTTTGTGTTTTGTCTGGTGTTACCAGATGAGGTGTCCATTGGTGTTGGTTTGTAATAATTGTTAGGGTTGTTATGAGTATTAGTCATTGGTGTATTTCTATTAGGGTTTGCATTGAATGCTGGTCTTTGTTGGTTTAGGTTTTGATTGAATCTCGGTTGGAATGCGGGTTTCGTAAAAGTTGGGTTGAATGTTGGTCTTGAAAAATGTTTATATTGATTATTAAAATTGGTATTGTTAAAACTTGGGTTGTTACTTCGCGGTTGATTTGTTTGTGGGTTAAAGGGTGTGAATTTTGTTGAGGGATTGTTTGTCTTGTAGCTTGTATAGTTTTTGTTGGTGAATAACTTTTATTTGCGTTGGGATTGTATAGTCTGTTGCGGTAATATATTACATTTTCTTCTTCTATTACTAGGCTCATAGCTTCTTCTAGATTTTGGGGTCGTTGGAATCTGATTTTATCCGATAGTCGTTCTGGTAAAGCGTTTATATATGTGTCTAGTGCCATTTCGTCATACATTTTGTTTTAAATGTCTAACGTTTTGATCGGGTTCTTCGATTTTAATTTTGTTAAAATTAAACTTCTCACGTCTTGGCATTTCATTCCGAATTGGTAGGGGATTGATTGTGTTCCATTCTAAGGTTTATTAGGTCTCGTACCAGGCATTTTATATTACGTTGGTCTCCAAAATATGCAATTAGTAGCTGTTTAAACTGGTCCCATTCCGATAAGTCGTCCCTACTGGCGATTAATGTTAGTGCCCTTCCGGCTAGTTTACTTATTACTAAGCGTATAAGCAATGAATTTCTTGCGTCATCTCCGGGTTTGTAAAGGTTTTAGGAACATTTCACATGCTCCAATGAAATTCGAGAGATGGGCCTGCGTGCCATCAAACGTCTGTATTGTCTCTAAATAGAGACGTAAGTCTGTGTTACTCATGTTGGTTAAGGGTTGTTTTCGATTTTGGAAAATTTAAAAATTTTTTTTTGAATTAAGCTTTATTTCGCTATTTGTAATGTTACTTTTGCTTCGGATTTATTAATTTTCCGTTTGGGTTGTGAAATTTCAATTTTTGTAAAAATTGGGGTTGATTTTCTATTTGTAACGTTAATTATGCTTTGGATGTATTAGTTTTTCTTTTGGATGAAATAATTTCGAATTTTGTAAAATTGGGGTTGGTTTTGCTTTTTGTGACGTTAATTTTGGTTTTGGTTTGTTAATTTTTCCTTTAGGTTGGGTAATTTTGAATTCTGTAAAGATTGAGGTTTATTTTACCACTTTCGGCGTTATTTTTAGTTTGGAATGGTTAATTTTCAGTTTGGATTGGGTGGATAAAATTTGGTAAAGGTTGAGGTTTATTTCGTTATTTTTCGGCGTTATTTTTAGTTAGGATTTGTTAATTTTCAGTTTGGATTGGGTGGATAAAAATTTGGTAGGAATTTGAGATTAATTTCGTACTTGTAGTATTAGATTTATTAATTTTAAGTTTATATTGCGTCGAGTTATTTTTAAAATCGTAGTTGCTGTTATTTATTTTTAATTACACAGTGCAGTGACGTATTCACGAGATTTGTATTCAATAATGTTGAATTTAATTACCGTAGTCTTGAGTTTCTGCTTCTTAAAGAATCTGAAATGGATGGATTTATTCTCACTTGGCTTTGTTTTGGTTAAATTCTGTTAATTAATACTCTTTCCGTGGGTTTTACTGAGTTGCGTAGTTATGACCTGAGGTTACTTACTTTTGTACTTTACTGTTGAAATTGAATACTAAAGGATGTAATCTCCGTTACTTTGTCACGTACGTTGAGTTAATTGCACTTACAGGTGTTAGTTTATAAGAATTAGATAATTTACTTGCTAATGCTTTCGCATAAAGCGTTACGGCTATTTCTATTCTTAAATCTCTCGGTACTGCTTGACTTGTAATTGAATCTCTCCGTAATGTTAGTTTCAGGTGTAATTATGAGCGTTTTATAACGTTTAGCGTTATTCTATTTTCGTATTGAAATAATGCACTTTATAATGCTGGTTACTTAGTTGAAAAACGTTTAGATTTTATTGCAATTGTACACGCTTTTATGGATTGTAGGTATTAATGTAGAAACTGCGTCGATTTTATTATCCCGTGTATGATGCAAATTGCTTTAGTACTGAAAGTTCCTGAAAGCTATTTCTTTAGTACTGTGCAAGGATTCTGAAAGCGATTTTTCTGAGTTTTAATTGTATAATAAGGAATGCTATCTTCGCGTATTTATCTTAGGTGGTTTTAAGTTACCGTATTTTTTAGTTAATGCAGAATGTTCTTGTGATTTATTCAGTATTATAGAGGTCAATGGTTTAATTAATCGTTCTGTACAGTTTGTTCGAATTAGCTTTAGCTTTGAAATTTAATTTCGCGTTAGTTTACCGGTTTATAAACGTGCGTTGGATCGCGGTGATTGATGTTTCTTATTTTTGGTGTTTAGTGAATGTGCGCCCGTTATTTTTTGGATTATTGAGTTCGTTCTATTAATTATGGTAAGGGTTTCTTGTTAAATTCAATTCTTATTTATTTTAAAAGAAAATTTCTTTTAAACTTCAAGTTTCATTTGCTTTTTAAAGAAAGAATTTTTATCTCTTTTACATTCGTCTCATAAAATGTTATACAGTCTCGTTTTGAAATTAATTCACTTTGAACTATTTTCAAAAAATATTCATAAAAATACAATTCATAAACAGTAAATATAAATGGTACTCAATAGTTATAATACTAGCATATATCAATGATAGTTTTTGGTTTGAAATAAAATTATGGAAATGAACTTACATTAATTTCATCTGTTTCTTTGGTGGGTTCGATCGATTCTGTATCTTGTCCACCTTGGTTTGTTTGTTGGCCTTAGACGATTTTTGTTCCTTGTCCAACTTGGTTTGTTGCTGGATTCAGACTATGCTTGTTCTTCCTCCAACTTGGTTTGGGTTCTGCCAAAATTTCGAATAAAAATTCTTGGTCACCAATCTTCCGATTTTTGGATTTTCAGTGCCCTTTGACATCCGTTACGACTGCACCAGTTAAAGTTCGGGCCTTTGGAGCTGGTTTTTAAAACACTTTGACTTTAACAAATAATTTATTAGTTAAAATTTAGATTAACATGTACATAATACTAAAATAATTATTGTACTAGTGAGTAGCTTGAACAACGAAGTATGGAGTTCGAAGACTGACTCGGTTGAGTAGCTCAAACAACGAAGTATGGAGTTTGAAGACTGACTCGGTTGAGTAGCTCAAACAACGAAGTATGGAGTTTGAAGACTGACTGCCGGGCATTGAGCTCCCGGCCTTTATAATAACCTGCCCCTCACACGGCTGTGAGAACTTGCAGATCTCATGTCTGCGTTTCTCTTTAATTGTACACTTTATTACAATGTAACAACTTAATTCTAAGTAACTGCGGTATGTTGACCGCCTGTGACCTGCCACCTGCAGTATCACTGCCCTCACGGATGCAAAGCTGCATTCCGTTCTCATGAACTGTCGATAACCTCTCTGGGTTATCCTTGTGTTACAATGTTGCATTGAACTTATACTTTTACTTAATAATTTCTAATAATTCATATTAGATTCAATACATCAATATATATAGGTAATTGGGGGATACATAACTCGTGGAGCGGAAATCTTTGCTGAGGTTTTGTTGAACGAATCTTGTTGGGGTGTCGCTAACGAGCCAGTTGCTATTAAAACAACCTTTGGTTGGGTTTTAACGGGAAAGGTCGTTTCCCCGAATAGTTCTATTACGTCGTTGTGTGTTTTCGTTGAGCCCTTAGACAGCGACATTTGTCGATTTTGGGAATTAAAAAATATTCCGTTCAAAAAAAACATTTCTCCTGAAGAAGAAAGGTGTGAAAATCAATTTGTGGAAAATTATAGACGTAACAAGGACGGTCGTTTTGTAGTGTCCTTGCCCTTTAAAACTTCGGAACCCTTATTCGTGAGTATGAGATCAATTTGTATTAAAAGATTTTTGTCGTTAGAACGTCGTTTGCTAAAAAATCCTGAATTGTATTCGGATTATAAAAAATTTATGGAGGATTATTTGGAAAGCGGTCACATGGTTCAAGTGAAATTGCCTATAAATTTGTCGGTTCATGAGAAAATGTATTACATTCGCCATCATGCTGTACATAAGCGTGTTAGCGCTACCTCTAAATTGCGTGTGGTTTTCGATGCTTCGTGTCCGGATCAATCTGGAAATTCGTTAAATGATAGCTTGGCTATTGGCCCTGCTCTGCAAAAGGACATTGCAGTTTTGTTATTGCACTTTCGTGTACATCCTATCGTAATTACAGCTGACATCAAACAAATGTATCGGCAGATTTTGGTTAAAGATACTCATCGTGATTATCAACGTATCGTCTGGAGATTTTCTCCGTCAGATCCTATTATGGACTTTAAATTAAATACTGCGACTAATGGAGTTTCGTCGTCGCCTTTTTTGGCCTTGCGTACTGTTCAAGAAGTGGCAAGGTTAGAATCGATTAATTTTCCTTTCGCGTCATCGGTATTGGCGAGCGATACCTATGTTGATGACTTAGTCACTGGATGTAATTCGATTGAAGCTGCTAATCAATTAATTGGTGTATTGAATAGTATTTGCACTAGTGGTGGTTTTCAATTAAGAAAATGGAGTAGTAATTGCCCGGAAGTGATGTCCAACTTGAGGGAGTCCCTGTTCAGTTCGGACGCAATTACATTTCAAAATAAAGATAGTGGTTCAATAAAAATTTTGGGCCTTTCGTGGCGCGCTCTTACAGATGCATTTTTATACAACTTAGACGTTGAAGAGCGCACTTGCACTAAGCGTAATATTTTGTCGGCTATCGCAAAAATTTTTGATCCTCTCGGTTTGATAGCGCCTTTAGTACTTTTTGCTAAACGTTTAGTTCAAGATCTTTGGCTTTTAGGTATCGGTTGGGACCAAAACCCGCCATTGGAAGTCGTACAAAAATGGAAACATTTATCGGGTGAATTGCCAGTGGTTTCGAATATTGAGATTTCGCGTCGCAACGTATGTCATAATTTTATAAAGGTGGAGTTGCATGGGCTCTGCGATATTTCTGAAGCCGGGTATGCAGCTGTCATCTATTTTCGTTCGTTCGATCTAGAAGGTAATATTACCATGTCCTTAGTATGCGCAAAATCGAAGGTTGCTCCTACTAATCGCGTTTTATTGCCCCTTCTCGAATTGTGTGCTGCCGTACTTTTGGCAGATTTAGTAGATTTCGTCAAAAATACTTATACAGGTATTTTATCTTTCAGTAATATTTTCGCGTGGTCAGATTCTACTGTTGTTTTGTCATGGATTCGGTCTTCCTCGCATACGTCGAAGACATTTGTTAGCAATCGCATTTCGCATATTCAAGAACGTATTCCTACATCTTGTGGTTCCATGTTAAGTCCCAGGATAACCCTGCGGATTGTGCCTCACGTGGACTCTTGGCTTCAGAGTTGGTGCATCATCCATTATGGTAGACAGGACCTTCCTGGTTAGTGTGTCGTAATGAAGAATGGCCAGTAGCATTGCTGCCAAAACTTATCGACTCATCTCAGATGGACGTCGAATATCGTACTCTGTCGTTAACAGTCATTATGTCTGTAACGAATATATATTCTATAGCACCATTTTTGCAAGAATCGCATCAGTATAATTTTATTCTGTGGTATTTAATTCTCGTATTTGATACTATTATATCTAAAAGAAACAATTCCATAATGAAACAGGAAATCATGTTCGCTTAAATAACTTAAATGCTTTACACAGAGATATTTAACAATAATATACATTCAAGAAACGTATTTATATGGGGTCTAGTCGTTTGTTTTGCCTAACTTGCAGGCGGATTATTCCCTTTCATTCGTTAGAATTAGAATAGCGCGTGCGTGAATACAGTCACGGGGTGATGCGCCACGCAGATAAGCGTCCCGTACTAGAACGATACGAACAACGAGGTCGGCCATTGCTTTTGAAAATGTAGTTGAGATTGCATTGTACTTAACACATGGGTTCTCAGGCCTTGCATAAGTGGGGCCTCCGGATAGGCGTGCTATGGTAAAGACAGGGGGGCTGGTCGTCTTGGGACACAGCGAAGCTTTTCATTCCTGTGACACCGGCAAGGCACTGGACCACGCCGCTCCTTGAATTGGTTTGTGTCGGTACTTGTTAACGGTAAGATCGCATTAATCAAATAATTTATAAAATATTTTTATTCCTTTAGCGCATGATGGAACGATATATTAAAAAGATGTAATAACATAATGATATAGTAGGACGGTGATATATTCGAATAAGGAGATTGGAACACTACTCGTTTATCAAGGCAACTACAGCTGTTGTTTGGTATTCTGATACAACTTTTTGATAAGCAGATTTCAGAGGACGTGCATCGCAGTTTGATAACTAGGGATGACGACCTCATCATATACAGGTATCAAACCTTTTTTTGTTATGCATAAGTGAGACCTTGAGTGTGTTCACATGAATCGTATTCAGGGATTGTTTGGTCAAATTAAATTTTGTGCATAAAGAACAGCGTAGGAGAATATTGTCACGAAATGCTATTGTAATAATTTTGTAAGATTTGCAGAACATTCACTTGTTAAAAAGATGAGACTTCAAAGTCCATTTCCTGTTTTCTAGAAAATTACTTGCTGATGTTAAATTTTTATAAGCTCATAATACCTGAATTAATTGAAAAGTTGTTTGTCCAAGTTAACTGCACGTGATTCAAATTTTTTTAAGAAATAATTTAAACTCAATGTGAAACATATGTAAGCCAATAATCAGATCTGGGTATTTGGTGTCAAAACTTGTTATAAAATATTATTAACTTAAAGGTCTTGTTATGTCAAGGCAGATGTATAGAGAAACCAATTTTATTAGTTCATTTTTGTAAACATATTTAAAAAAAAAATCAAGAGAGAGAAACTATATTAAATTTCATTTTTGGATTCAAGTTTTTTATTCCATGCATAATTAATTTTTACTAAAATTTTTTTTAAAGAAAATAAACTTTGAATAATGAAAGTATACGAATGCTGAAGTAATTTAAAAAGCACAGATATGCTACCACTGATTTGTTCTAGGTATTCATTTTTGATTTAAATATCTTTGGTGTGGTAATCTTAACATTATCCACCTGTAATTATTAGTCTGCCTTTTTATTAGAAAGTACAAACTGTGTCTTTTTAATAGAAAGTTTGTTGTGTATTTTTTCTTTCAGGATCATCGAGATTAAAGAGGTTGTAAGTATGTTCCAGAGGTTTCCAGATACATTAGTTCAGTAAGTTGTAAGTTTTTTATTGTGTTTACATCCCGTGAGTTTCTGTATCTTCTCATAGGAGTAATGAATCTTTAGTGTTATCGTCCATACAGATACAGTGGCGCTCAACCCCTTTTCTTTTTGTTAGTTTATTGTAGAGTTTAGACCATCCCCACACCCTTTCTCATTGCTCACCCTTGGGGTAATTCCCAGACTTAGCCGCGAATAATTAAAGCTTCACTTGTATCCAGCGAGTGGAGGCCAAACAAAAAAAGTAAAAAGAAAGAAAATTCACTTCATGTCTGAGAATTTCTTGGATTTGTTGTTGGATAAATTTTAAAAACTGCAGAAAATTTTTAGGATTATTACATGTATTCGTCATTTCATTCGTAATGTTCAATGTCCAGCAGATTTGCGTTCAAAATATTCTGATGCTTTGTCTCTAGCTCAGCAGCAAGAGGCTATACATTTATTGATTAAAAGAGTTCAAACAAATGTTTTTGCCCAAGACATTGCAAATATTAAAACTGGAAAACTTGTTAGTAAACAACTTCGTAGCCTTAGTCCGTTTCTAGATAGTCGTGATGTGTTGAGGGTGGGCGGTCGTCTACGTAACTCAGAGTTATCGCATAATGCAAAATTTCCAATTTTGCTTCCTCGGTCGCATCGGTTGACTGAAATTATTATATTAGATTGTCATGAAAGACATTTACTTCCTGGAAATCGAACAACTCAATTTTTACTAACTCAAAATTATTGGATCTTGTCCGCCAAGAGGGCTATTCGGCAATGTCTGAAATCCTGCATTCGTTGTTTTCGTGTAAACCCTGTAGCTTTATGCCCCCCTATGGGGGATTTACCAGCTTCTCGGTTAACTCCAGGTAAGGCGTTTTTGCATACGGGAGTCGATTTTGGTAAACATTTCTCTGTCACGATGAATCGATGTCGTGGCGCAAAATCATTGAAAGCGTACATTTGTCTATTTATTTGTTTCAGCACGAAGGCTATCCATTTAGAACTAGTGTCTAACTTGTCGACAGACGCTTTCTTGGGTGCTTTACGTCGATTTATTGCTCGAAGAGGCAAATGTATTCAAATCCATTGTGATAATGGTACTAATTTCGTTGGGGCCTCTCGTGAAATCTCTCAATTGATGCGCCATTCGGCAGGCGTTGAGGGAATCGAATTTGTGTTTAATCCTCCTGCTGCTCCTTATTTTGGTGGGTTGTGGGAGGCCGGGATTAAATCAGTAAAATCCCATTTAAAGAGAATTATCGGTGAACAAAATTTGTCGTTTGAAGAATTCTCGACGGTATTGATTCAAATCGAAGCGATTCTCAACTCACGTCCACTATGCGCACTGAGTTGCGAACCGCATGATTTTTCTTAATGTTGAACCAGTCTCGGTGTTACCAGATCCAGATTTGTTGTCCATAAACCCCTCTCGTTTGAATCGCTGGCAACTGTTGCAGCAAATGTAACAAGGGTTTTGGAAAAAATGGAGTGCTGAATACTTGCACACGTTGCAACTGAAAGGTAAGTGGTTGAGGAATTCCGCTACCCTACCTATTGATTCGCTTGTCCTCTTAAAAGAAGAAAATAACCCACCTCTACAGTGGCGTTTAGGAAGAGTAGTAGATGTTCACCCTGGTAGAGACGGTATCGTTCGGATAGCTACAGTCAAGACATCCCAAAGGTTAGTTCAACGCCCCCTAGTAAAACTATGTTTACTGCCAGTTACTTGATATTTAATGGTATGTACACATATATTCACTTATATAAGTTTGTCGGTTAGGTTTCTTAGTTAATAGCTCTAATTCTTTTTAAATATAAAATAAGTTAGTTCATACTTATTTTGGTAGGTGGGATGTTCGGTCTCTTTGTTGCACATTGTAGTGTTTAATTTTAAGTTGTAAATTTGTAGTTGTACATCTAATAGTAAAACTGTCATCCCTTGTTCCCTTATATCCTGTCGTAAAAATTCCTTGTGCATGTGTAAATAAGTTGGACTAAGAGTAGTGAACAAACACTTCTCATGGATATCGAAGTAGAACAGTCGGTTTTTTCGTTCGGTAACTTGAGTTTGTCGATAGTGCCGCGGACTTTATCGATAAACCCCTAAAAAACACAGTGCAAGTGCAAAGTAACACGGACTAAATCTCGCATACAGTCCACTTAGTTGAAGGAATAGGAACTGCAGCTTAGAACAACAAAAAACCGCGGAGGTAAGTCGATGTACAAGGTTATAAGACCCCCCGCGCTGAACAAACTCCATTTCCAGCTTTTGGTCCTCCACTTTCAGTTCAATTTCATGGACACGCAGATTGTCAAATTCCAATTCTTGTTGTTTTAATATTTCGTTCATTTGTAAGCGCACTTCCAACTCACGTTCAATCGCCGTCCCTTGAGATGTAAAGATACTGGGTCTTATTCGCTTCTTAACAAGTCTATTGGGCTTTTCTTCTACAACAATATTCATTTAATTATTTGCATAAATATAATTATATACCTACTACCGGTTGTGTCGTCCAATGGAGTACGACTATAGTTATGGTCCAGGTTTAATGTTCTTGCAGTACCTGTTTCATAAGGTATATAAGATATATATAACAAACGAATGCATTATAAACAAACCCGTATCTTGTTCTTGTAGATTATCTTCATAATTTACCGAACTTGTACTAGGCATATCTAAAACTATTTTTTAATTAATTTCATGACAGTTATGGAATACAGACCTGTACTTCCTAAAATGTTACTTGTAGATGGTTTACTTATATCTTGTGATAGCATTACTGTATCACTGTCGATTGTGTCGAGTAATTCAATGTCGACGCAATTTAGTATGTCGTCAACCATAATATCATTACTCGAATTTGTGTCGGGCTTGTAACTTCCACCTCCAGTAAGCATTCTTTGCATCTTTTCTTCTGATAATTCCTTTTTTCTTCGAACTTTCATATTCTCCCAGCATTTTTTCAGTTGCACTGTAGTGCGCTACAAATTAAACGATGTATCACATATTGTTATAAAAAATCAAGATTTTTATATTCACGCACTTTGTTGTTTTCGGCTAAACAATTATAATCATTCGTTAACTTCATCCAATCCTTCTTCTTCTCGGTTAAACTAACGCAGTCACTTTTCTTAATTTCTATAATGTTGTGTTACTTGCCAAGTTCTTTTAAATACAGTTTTTCATCGCCCGTGAATACACAACGTTTAACTAAACTCATGTTTACCGCTGGTTTAATTAACAAAACACACAAATATGTAGCTATTATTTTTTAAAGGATGATGGCCATAGGGCCGTGGGATGAACAATAATTATAGTGGTTGTAGTGCAGTCGCAATACACTTTGCATGCTAAAATATAAGCCTTTGCGCATAGTAGTGAGTTGAAATCAACGAAAAAAGCCGACAATTCCACTTAAGGTGACTATAACAAACCCTCACTTTAGGATAACTTTAGGAATTCCAATCGCATGTTTGAGCGTACACTTAGCTTAATTGAGGGAAAGTGAAATGTTCCTTATACTTGAGTAAGAGTACGGCTTAAAAATGTCTAAGAATTCGAGCCGTAGACTGCATTTATTAAAAATAAAACGTAAGGGCATACATACAATAAGGCTAGTGAGGATGTTAGGCAACCCAACTTACAGAAGATACAATTGGTGTTGCTGTCTAACATGTATAAAATATTGTTTTCTATTTTTAATGTACTATTTAAATATTCAACGAACTTCGTTCGTTTATGAAATCTATTTGTCTGTGTGTCTGTCTGTCTGTGTGTCCGAGGCCTTTTTAATGGTCGGACATCAATGTGTGATACATCAATCGATTCAGCTCGGTGTCCAGAGCTTAAGTTTTGATGTCAGTTAAAATCGGGCCACGGGGACGTCGAGCCCCCGGGAAAATCCACAGGGATAATTAAAATTTTAAATAAGTTTAAAATCAATATGCGACACATATTTGAACAATTTATGGCATTTCATGCCAATTATTCCAATATTATAGACATTGTTTAAACTTAAATTTTGATTACCGAAAATAATGTAAAAAAAAAATTTCTTATCTCATTGATGAGAACTAATATATAGCTTTTAAAATATTTATTCAATAAAATAAAATATATTAAAATGTCTCTTTTGTTGTTTATAAATTTTTGTATTTTATCTGAATACTTATAATTATTACAACATAATAATTTTAATTTCTTTAAATTGTTTTAAAGTAAGTCTACATTTGGAAGTTCGTTGCGACAATGCCTTGCATTTTCAACTTGTTTAAATCTACGATGTCATATCTGCAGGTTTGCATAATGTAGAATTATTGCTATTGATAATAAAAGCGTAAACTAAAAAGCCAAAAACAAGTCGTATTAGGGTAGGACAATTTATTGTTCTTAGATTACAAATTAGCAAATAATTGTTGATTAATTGGTCCCGGAAATAAATTTGAAGTTGGTCGATATTATTATTTGAATTGGGAATGTTTTCCATTTCAATAAGACAATTAAGCTGTTTTGCATTTAAATTTTCATCAAGTGGCGGTTTGTCCTCGTGCATTTCTTTGGCCATATTATGCAAGACATATGTTGCTATAATAATTTGAAGAAAGGTTTGTTATTTTAACCTCATTCGATAAGCTAGTACAAGAAATCGACCCTTCCAAACACCTATGCATCGTTCTACACAGTTTCTGTTGCAATTAAATGATTCATTATATAATATTTCTCACCTTAGGACAGGATTCAAAAAAAGTTTCTCGCAAAATAACCACTATCTCCTAAAAACATGAATCTATGTTATACAAAAATAAAATTTAATAATAGAAAATACTATTTCTACACCGGGCTGCAGTTGACTGTATGGAAAGTGGAATTCAGTTTACAACAGTGTGAAAAAGTGCTTTCCGTTAATAGATAAACATACCTATCGAAATACTATTTCGAAATTTATTGTTTTGAAATCGTTCTCTTAATCTGGAGTTGTTGAATATTGTAGAATCATGCGTGGAACCCGGCCACCGTGCAACAAGATCTAATATTTTAAGGTTGGAATCGCATGTTAGCTGCGTATTGATTGAGAAATAACCTTTTCGATTCTTATATATTTCGGCATCATCCCCTCCTGAAAATATAAACAGTTATTGTTAATAATCTATAGGAACACTGTGGCACGATTTAAATAAAATTAAATAAAAACCCTTAACCACAAAAAATATTTAAATTACTAGATACGTATTTCGACCACTATGTGGTCATCATCAGTAGGAAACCTGTAATTAAAAAATAATTAGCTGTTGTTCTGGAACACTTCAGAGGATATTCTCTTCACCACTTAGGCTGAAGTAAACCTTCCCAACCTACAATTTACTATATTGTTGCTTTAAACACTATCGAGGATATTCTCCTCACCCGCAGGCTGGTGTTCTCAACAACAAACAAGTGATTTGTGACATTATAACTTAAATCTACTTATTTTATACTAATTCTAAATCTACTGAAGCGGAACCAATTTAATCTTGCTTTCTCATTGGTTGTTGACCAACAGGTAAAGCAAAGCAGATGGCTCTATTGGCCCTTTTTCGGTGTTTAAGAGGAGTCCTTTATGTTTAACAATTTTAATTGATTCATAGGCATTTAAGGAGGAAAACGTTGGTACCGCTTTTAACAATTTAACATTTTCTAGTTTAACGGGGTGGCTGGTTTCAAATATATGTTTGGCGACCTGAGACCTTTCATATTTACCATATTTGAAGTGAGCAATGTGTTTTTTAAATCTTGTTGTTATATTCCTCTTGGTCTGACCAATATATTTTTGAAAACGCCTTGGCTCTGCACAACTAATTTCATAAATCCCAGACTTTTGCAATTTATCCACCTTGTCTTTTGGATTACCTAGCAAATCTTTAATTTTATTAGTATTAGTGAAAGCAATTTTGAAATTACACTGTTTGAATATTTTATCAAGACCCTTGGTGGTTTTGTGAAACGGAAGTTTAAAATATTTAACATTATCGTTAGAGGTGGTTGATTGCAAAGTCGTTGATTTGATTCTATTTTTACACTTTCTAAAAATATTATCTATAATATCAGAAGATAAACCATTGTAATTGGCTATTTGTTGAATAAGAGCAAATTCCTTATTAAATCTGTTTTTATTTAAAGGGAAATTCAATAATCTATTAATTAAAAAGTTAAATGAAGCCAACTTATGCTGTATGCTATGATTAGAGGAAGACAAAATAAAGCGATTTACATTGGTTTCTTTTCTATAAATGTCAAATTCTAATTTATTACCATTTCTAATTACTAATGTATCTAAAAAGGGTAATTGTCTATTATTCTCTAGTTCATACGTAAATTTTATGCTTTGAAATTTTAAATTCATTTCTTTAAGAAAATCATCAACATTTGATTTGGAAGTGTCAAAAACTGCAAAAATATCATCCACGTACCTTAACCATATTCTTGGGAAGTATTTGGAGTTTTCTTTTAACTCGGTTTCAAAACGAGACATAAATAAATTTGCTATGAAAGGTGATAAACTATTTCCCATTGCTGTGCCTTCATGTTGTTCGTACAACTTTTTGTTGAATTGAAAACAGTTCTGGGACATGTAATGCGAAACAAGCTTGATATAGTCCTCAACTTTATCATCATCAATATCACTATCTATAAGAACATCCTTTAAATATGTTAAAGTACGTGGTATTGGAACACTAGGGAATAATGAACTGACATCAAATGAAATTAAGATTTCGTTCTCTTCTAATGTGATATTTTTAATTTTATTAATGAACTCTAAAGAGTTTTGTACAGACAAACTATTAAACTTTAAAATCTTAAATTCATTTGACAGTCATCGTGATAAATAGTAAGTCGGTGAGTTGATACCTGAAACTATTGGTCTCATCGATTTATTATTTTTGTGAATCTTTGGTAAACAGTAAAGTGTTGGCATTTCGGGATTTGAAATTGTTAATTTTAATTTTAGTGTGGGCGAAATTAGGTTTGGACATTCTTTCAAAACAGACTCTGTTGATTTAATCATTTTATTTAAAGGAACTTCATTTTTACGTTTTTTGACTATTGGTCTGTAAGGACCCTCAGCCAGCAAAGTCTCTACTCTATCAACATAGTCTTGTTTATCCAGAATAACCAACCTATTCCCCTTATCAGCCTTTAAATAATAACAATTCTTTTGTCGTAAATCTTTAATAATCAGATGATCTTTCCTTGTTTGTTCTGAGGCATTCCTTGCGCAAGTGCGTAAGTTGTTCGAAAGTTGAATTTTGCACGCGTTTCTAATAAAGTTTTTTGAATTGTCATCTAATTTTGAAATGGATTTTTCAATGCCAGCAATAATGTCTTCCAAAGGAGTTTTCAAATAATCTACTCCAAATTTTAGGCCTCGATCAAGGAAAGTCAACTCTTCATTATTAAAGATTTTCGACGATTCGTTAACAACTATTGACTCTAATGGAGGTGAAGTATTTTCCAGTTTTTTAGGAGGTACATTGACATTGTGTTTCTTTAAAAGAAACTTCAACTTAGTGTTTTGACTATTAATTTTGTCTAACAATTTATGATTGTTGACTTCAAAAACAAATCTCTGGAAATTACTCCATTCCTGAAAACCGGACTCGGATAAATTGCACGTTAGTGCTAGGTGCGATTTATACGTTTCCAGTTCCAATCTACTAAGCTTACTATACAGATATTTGATTTCCAAATTAAGCCATTTATCTTTTGCAAAATTGATTATTGCGTTACTACGTTTACAATTACTGCTGATTTTTACGTTTATGAAATTTGGAAAAACTTTGTGGGCTTTACAACTTTTTAGAAATCGAATATCTGCTTTTACAAAACTAATTTTAAGAGCTAAGCTCCGATACCTATTAAGTTACGAAGACCGGGAAGTCATATTTAATAATCTATAGGAACACTGTGGCACGATTTAAATAAAATTAAATAAAAACCCTTAACCACAAAAATATTTAAATTACTAAATACGTATTTAGACCACTATGTGGTCATCATCAGTAGGAAACCTGTAATTAAAAAATAATTAGCTGTTGTTCTGGAACACTTCAGAGGATATTCTCTTCACCACTTAGGCTGAAGGGAACCTTCCCAACCTACAATTTACTATATTGTTGCTTTAAACACTATCGAGGATATTCTCCTCACCCGCAGGCTGGTGTTCTCAACAACAAACAAGTGAATTGTGACATTATAACTTAAATCTACTTAATTTATACTAATTCTAAATCTACTGAAGCGGAACCAATTTAATCTTGCTTTCTCATTGGTTGTTGACCAACAGGTAAAGCAAAGCAGATGGCTCTATTGGCCCTTTATCGGTGTTTAAGAGGGGTCCTTTATGTTTAACAATTTTAATTGATTCATAGGCATTTAAGGCGGAAAACGTTGGTACCGCTTTTAACAATTTAACATTTTCTAGTTTAACGGGGTGGCTGGTTTCAAATATATGTTTGCCGACCTGAGACCTTTCATATTTACCATATTTGAAGTGAGCAATGTGTTCTTTAAATCTTGTTGTTATATTCCTCTTGGTCTGACCAATATATTTTTGAAAACGCCTTGGCTCTGCACAACTAATTTCATAAATCCCAGACTTTTGCAATTTTTCCACCTTGTCTTTTGGATTACCTAGCAAATCTTTAATTTTATTAGTATTAGTGAAAGCAATTTTGAAATTACACTGTTTGAATATTTTATCAAGACCCTTGGTGGTGTTGTGAAACGGAAGTTTAACATATTTAACATTATCGTTAGAGGTGGTTGATTGCAAAGTCGTTGATTTGATCCTATTTTTACACTTTCTAAAAATATTATCTATAATATCAGAAGAGAAACCATTGTAATTCGCTATTTGTTTAATCAGAGCAAATTCCTTATTAAATCTGTTTTTATTTAAAGGGAAATTCAATAATCTATTAATTAAAAAGTTAAATGAAGCCAACTTATGTTGTATGCTATGACTAGAGGAAGACAAAATAAAGCGATTTACATTGGTTTCTTTTCTATAAATGTCAAATTCTAATTTATTACCATTTCTAATTACTAATGTATCTAAAAAGGGTAATTGTCCATTATTCTCTAGTTCATACGTAAATTTTAGGCTTTGAAATTTTGAATTCATTTCTTTAAGAAAATCATCAACATTTGATTTAGAAGTGTCAAAAACTGCAAAAATATCATCCACGTACCTTAACCATATTCTTGGGAAGTATTTGAAGTTTTCTTTTAACTCGGTTTCAAAACGAGACATAAATAAATTTGCTATGAAAGGTGATAAGCTATTTTCCATTGCTGTGCCTTCATGTTGTTCGTACAACTTGTTGTTGAATTGAAAACAGTCCTGGGACATGCAATGCGAAACAAGCTTGATATAGTCCTCAACTTTATCATCATCAATATCACTATCTATAAGAACATCCTTTAAATATGTTAAAGTACGTGGTATTGGAACACTAGGGAACAATCGAAGTCAACAATCATAAATTGTTAGACAAAATTAATAGTCAAAACACTAAGTTGAAGTTTCTTTTAAAGAAACACAATGTCAATGTACCTCCTAAAAAACTGGAAATTACTTCACCTCCATTAGAGTCAATAGTTGTTAACGAATCGTCGAAAATCTTTAATAATGAAGAGTTGACTTTCCTTGATCGAGGCCTAAAATTTGGAGTAGATTATTTGAAAACTCCTTTGGAAGACATTATTGCTGGCATTGAAAAATCCATTTCAAAATTAGATGACAATTCAAAAAACTTTATTAGAAACGCGAGTTATGTATCCCCCAATTACCTATATATATTGAAATATTGAATCTAATAGGAATTATTAGAAATTGTTAAATAAAGTATAAGTTCATTGCAACATTGTAATACAAGGATAACCCAAAGAGGTTATCGACAGTTCATGAGAACGGACATGCAACTTTGCATCCGTGAGGGCAGTGATACTGCAGGTGGCAGGTCACAGGCGGTCAACATACCGCAATTACTTAGAATTAAGATTGATACATTGTAACAAAGTGTAAAGCAGACATGAGATCTGCAAGTTCCCACAGCCGTGTGAGGGGCAGGTTATTATAAAAAGCCCGGGAGCTCAAGGCCCGGCAGTCAGTCTGAGTATTACAGCTTTTGCATTGTTGTCTACCTAGACTACTCGCCCAGTACAATTAATTATTTTTATTAAAGTTATTATGTACCAGCTATTCTAAATTTCATTGTAATTTCTGTTTAAGTTATTAAATTTTTGTTAAGTGTTTAAGTTGTTTTTTAAAAACACAGCTCCAAATGCCCGAACCTTAACTGGCGCAGACGTAACGGATGTCAAAAGGGCACTAAGAAATCATAAGTCGGAATATTGTTGACTAAGAATTTTAATTCGAAATGTTGACAGAACCCAAACCAAGTTGGAGGAAGAACACAAATCATCTAAATCCAGCAACAAACCATGTTGGAGGAAGAACACAAATCGTCTAAATCCAACAAACAAACCAAGGTGAACAAGATACAGCATCGATCGAGACCACCAAAGAAACAGATAAAATTAATGTAAGTTCATTTCCATTTTATACCAATTTAAACCATAAACTATAATTGATATATGCTAGTATTATTATTTTATTGATTATTATTGTTTTATGAATTTTATTTTATGCCAATATTGTTTTGAAAATAGTTATAAAGAGAATTATTTTCAAAAAAAGACGAGACCTTATTTTGAGAAAGTATTAATCTATAAGACTTGAATTTTTAAAAAAAATTTTTTTCTTTAAAAAGCAAATGAGACTTGATATTTAAGAGATTCTTACCACAATTATTAAAACAAACTCAAAATAAACCGAAAATAACGGACGCACATCCACTAATAAGAAACATTAACAAGCGCGATTCAAACGCACGTTTTAATCCGGTAAACTAAAAGACAAAAAGCAAATTAATTTCAAAGCTAATTCGAACAAGCAGTTACGGAACGATTATTTAAACCATTGACCTTATAAATTATAGCAAAACACTCTGCTACGGTAACCTAAAACCACCTAAGAAAGCAAAGCTCGCGAAAGAAGCATCCTTTATTATACACTTAAAACCTCAGAGAATTGCAATAACTTTCAGAATCTTTGTACAGTACTAAAGTATAACTTTCAACAACGCAATTTGCTTCTTAAGTAATAAATTCATCACGGAATAATAAAAGCAAGGTAGTTTTGCATTAATACCCACAAGTAATTAATCCATAAAAGCGCGTAAAATTGCAACTATCCTTAATTAAAAATTACTCATCATTTATAAAGTGCATTATCTGAATGAAGTTAAACGGTCATCATAAGAAGCTTTAATTAAAACCTACATTACGAGAGATTCAATTACCAACAAGCATTATAATTAAATACCGAGATATCTAAAAATAACTTGACGTATCATTTATGCAAGCATTCATCGAGTACCAAAGTGAAGTGTTTGATTCCTATTAACACCTGTAAGTGTTAATTACCTCAACAAGTATAGTCATATGTACGCAATTATTACCAAGAAACGTGATTAAATAACAAAGACTACAACTTTTAGTAGTTAATTGCAACAATAAAGTGCAGAAGTAATTGACCTGCAAGTCATAATTAGAATTCAAAACAGACAAACTGTACGTTTATGCAACTCAACCCACGGAAAGAGTATTAAGTACAAATTAACAGAACTGAACTAACACAAAACAGAGTAAATACCGCGAGAAACTATTCTTTAGAAAGATAGGAACAGGCAAATTCAAGACTACGGTAATTAAATCAACATTATAGAGTATAAATCTTACAAGTACATCACCGCACTGTTTAACTAAATACAAATAACAGCGACTACGTTTCTAAAAATAACCAGACGCAGTCTAAACGTAAAATTAACAAATCAAAACCAAAATTAATACTAAAAATAGAAAAAATAAATCTCAATCTTTACAAAATTTGAATTTACCTAACCTAAATGAAAAATAATAAACCCAAACCGAAATTAACGTTTCAAATATGAAAATCATTCCCAATTTTTACAGAATTCAAAATTACCCAATCTAAATGAAAAATTATTAACCCAAAGCAAAATTAACATCACAAATAGCAAAACCAAACCCAATTTTTACAAAATTCAAAATTATCTAATCTAAAAGGAAAATTAATAAAACCAAAGCAAAATTAACATCACAAATAGCAAAACCAACCCCAATTTTTACAAAATTTGAAATTTCACAACCCAAACGGAAAATTAGTAAATCCGAAGCGAAAATAACGATACAAATAGCGAAATAAACCTTAATTCAAAATTTTTTTTTTTTTTTAAATTACCCAAAATCGGAAACAACCCTTAACCAACATTAGTAGCACAGACATGCGACTCTATTTGGAGACAATACAGATATTCGATGGCACGCAGGCGCATCTTGCAAATTTTATTAGAGCAGCCAAAATGTTCCTAAAAACCTTCTACAAACCCGGAGATAACGAAAGAAATTCATTGCTTATACGCTTGATAATAAGTAAACTAACCGGAAGGACACTAACCTTAATCGCCAGTAGGGACGATTTACAGGAATTGGCAGGAGTTTAAACAGCTACTACTTGCATATTTTGGAGACCAACGTAACATAAAATGCCTGGTACGAGACCTAATAAACCTTAGAATGGAACACAACAATCCCCCTACCAATTCGGAATGAAATGCCAAGACGTGAGAAGTTATATACTAACCAAATTAAAAATCGAAGAACCCGATCAAAACGTTAGACATTTAAAAACAAAAATGTATGACGAAATGGCACTGGACACATACATAAACGCTTTACCAGAACGACTATTGGATAAAATCAGATTCCAACGACCCCAAAATCTAGAAGAAGCTATGAACCTAGTAATAAAAGAAGAAAATGTAATGCATTACCGCAACAGACTATACATCCCCAACGCGAATAAAAGCTATTTACCAATAAAAACCATACAAGCCACAAGACAAACAATCCCTCAACAAAAATTCACACCCTTTAACGCACAAACAAATCAACCGCGAATTAATAACCCAAGTTTCAACAATACGAATTTTAATAATCAATATAAACATTTTCCAAAACCAACATTTAACCCAACTTTTACGAAACCCGCATTTCAACCAAGATTTAATCAAAACCTAAACCAACAAAGACTAGCATTCAACGCAAACCCCAATAGAGATACACCAATGACTAATAATAATAACAACCCTAATAATTATTACAAACCAACACCAATGGATACCTCATCTGGTAACACCAGACAAAATACAAAGATAACACATATCCGACCAAACCCTCATCAAAAACGTAATTTTACATCGGAAGAACTATTTCATCAAGAAATAGAAAAATTTGACACTGATCAGAATAATTACATTGAGACACCTACGAACAATGAATCAAACCATGCAGAAACTTATGAACGTGACGAACAATACGAAACTTACGAGGAGTACGACGACGAAAACTCGAATTCAAATTTTCAAATGGACCCATTCATAGACAACCAAACTTAATAAACTTAAATAACATAAATCACTTAGTATTACCATACATAGAAATACCCCACGCCAAATTCAAACTATTAATCGACACCGGATCCTCAAAAACATTAATTAGCCCCAGAACCGTACAAAAACATTATTTAGATTATGTAGAAAGAGAACCATTTAAAATTAAAACAGCCCATCAAACAACAATACACCAATTCGTAGCTAATATACCCTTACCGAGAACATTTAATGTTAAAATGAAACATAAATTTTGTGTATTCGAATTTAACGACAAATATGACGGATTAATCGGAATGGACCTTCTAAGAAAATTAGGAGCCAACATTGACATTAAAAATCGCCTATTAAGGACAAAATACGGAAAAATCCCAATTAAATTTCAAAACACACAAATCGAACAAAAATACACTATAGAACCCCGAACGGAAAGAAAAATAAAAATCCCAGTAAAATCTAACAAAAATTTAGGAATAATAAATCATATGACATTTCAACAAGGAGTAGAAACCCCAACTGCCTTAGTACAAATAAAAGATAATTATGCAACCACAACAATATTAAATTCAAACGACTATCCCGTAGAATTATCACTGACAGACCCAATTAACGTAGAAGAACTAAATTTTAACGAAATGGAAATAGACGAAAATTCAGAAAACGATTACAACCCTATAGAACATGACAAAATGTTAAGAAAAAATTTAACTAACATCCGCTTCAATATCGACATCAATCAAGAAGAAGAAAGTGCAATTAAAAACTTATGTTTTGAATACCGAGACATATTCCACTGTGAAGGAATACCATTAACATTCACCAACACAGTAAAACATAATATCGAGCTAACAGACAACAAGCCAATTTTTACAAAAGCATATAGACTACCTCATGCAAGCCAAGAAGAAGCTGACAGACAAGTAGCAGATTTATTAGACCAAGACATAATCCAGCACTCCAACTCACCATGGAGCAGCCCCGTGTTAATAGTACCTAAGAAATTAGACGCAACCGGAAAGAGAAAGTACAGAATGGTAATAGATTATAGAAAGTTTAATGAAAAAACGGTAGATGACAAATATCCACTACCAAATATAACCGAAATTTTAGACAAATTAGGCAAATGCCAATATTTTTCAACATTAGACCTAGCATCAGGATACCATCAGGTAGAGATGGAAGAAAAGACATATCAAAACAGCCTTCAGCACACCTAGAGGACATTACGAGTACAAACGAATGCCATTTGGATTAAAGAACGCACCCGCTACTTTCCAGAGAGTCATGGACAATATACTACGAGGAATACACAATGAAAAATTCCTTGTATACCTTGACGACATCATAGTTTATTCCACATCATTGGTAGAACACATAGAAAGATTGAAAGAAGTATTCGAAAAACTTAGACAAGCACATTTCAAAGTACAATTAGACAAAAGTGAATTTTTACAAAAAGAAGTATCATTTTTAGGACATGTAATAACACCCCAAGGAGTAATGCCAAATCCAGACAAAACAAATGCAGTTCTAAATTACCCATTACCAAAGACAACCAAAGAAATTAAAGGATTTCTAGGACTCAGTGGTTACTACCGCAAATTCATTAAAGGTTACGCTCAGATAACCAAACCCCTGACAAATTGTTTAAAAAAAGGAAACAAAATTGAACACACCCCGGAATTTATTAAAGCCGTAGACGAAATTAAAAACATATTAACGAATCACCCTGTATTAGAATACCCAGACTTTACAAAACCATTTATACTGACGACAGACGCATCGAATGTAGCATTAGGCGCAGTATTGAGCCAAGAAAAAGTAGGTAGCGATAAACCCATCAGCTACGCATCCAGAACCCTAAATAAAACCGAACAAAAATATAGTACCATAGAAAAAGAATTATTAGCCATAATTTGGGCAACAAAATATTTTAGACCTTATTTATACGGAAGAAAATTTTACATATACACCGATCATAGACCACTAGTATGGCTATGCAAACTGAAAGAACCGAATTCAAAATTACAAAGATGGAGAATCAGACTTGAAAAGTACGATTACGAAATTATATATAAAAAAGGAATTTATAACAACAACGCAGACGCTTTAAGTAGAATCCAACTCAATGCATTAGAAACGGAATCCATTATAGGAAATGTAGACGAAGCAGAAATAAAGGAAGATCCAGACGAGATCGACACGATACATTCGACACAAAACGAAGAACCTAAAAACGCGATTAAAATTTTAAACGAAGCAATCGATATGAAACCCAACCAATTTATAATAACCGAAGTTTTAAATAACCCCAATCCAGTAAAATATACTAAAGTAGATAACAAAAAGATATACGAAATTCAAATAACTAAAGACGACAATGAGGAACAAATAATTAAAATTCTAAAAGAATACACCCCCGAGAAAAAACGATTTTATTTTTATTTCAACACCGAACATTTATACCAAAGATTGTCAGAATTATACATTAAACTATTCAATAACTCTGGCCCTGAACTCATCAGATGTACGAGAAAATTAATAACATTAGACGACCCTGACGAAATAAACGATGTAATTAGGAATCAACACGAAGGAAAAACCAACCATCGTGGAATTAACGAAACTATAAAGTAACTTGTAAGACGTTATTATTTTAAAGACATGAAGGAACTGACCACAGATTTTATTAACCAATGTGAACTATGTGACAAAGCAAAATACGATAGAAAACCCCCAAAGATACCCTTAATGTTAACCAAAACACCCGACAAACCATTTTAAAAACTACATGCCGATACTCTAGTAGTAGAAGCGCAAAACTATCTAACAATTGTAGACGCATTCAGAAAAATAGGCCAAGCAATACCAATCACATCCAAAAATAGCATCGACGTAACCCCAAGGATTTTTACAATATTTCACATTTTACGGAACACCCGAATCAATAACTCTAGACAATGGTAGCGAATTTAAAAAAGAGACAATACAAAACACTTTAGAACTTCACAAAATAAAAATTCATTTCATAACGGAAAACCACCCTGAATCAAACGGACTAATTGAACGATTACATTTAACCCTGTTAGAACAAATTTGATTATTAAGAATAAATTATAAAAAGGAACATATAACCAATTTAATGTCATACGCACTAATCGCCCATAATAACACAATTCACTCATCAACAAATTTTACATCCTTAGAATTAACCTTAGGACATTCAGATTCACGAAATCCCTATAACACACTACAACAAGGAAGTATATCAACAATACGCGAAAGATCACAAACAAAAACTAAAAATAACTTACAACAAGGTAAAAGATAAATTAGAGAACGATAAGGAACGTATCACCACAACCCGAAATAAAAATACCGACTCAAATAAATTTTCAATAGGACAAACCGTGTATGAGAAAAACTTTCAAAGCAAGCGACATAAAACAGCACCCAGAAATTTAGGACCATTCAAAATTAAGAAAATATCAGATAAAAACATAGCAGTAGTAGACAACGGTAAAATAACAAAGTACATTCATTTGAATAACCTAAGACACCCTGTAATTTCAGATGGACAGTCATCACCCTTACCGTCAACCTCCGCCCAGGTAGAACGGACAGCCAAGTAATAATAGAAAATATAAAAACAACCCCGGTATACTACCAATTAAATTAGGCAGTATGCAAAACCCAATTAACATTTGAAAAATTAAATACCCTACACTCTAGTATTATTGAACCAACCGATTTACTAAACGAATTAATAAGAATTAGATCACTTATAATTAACAGTAAATTACCTTTTGATGTAACAGAATCAAACATTCTAATATTCGAAAAATAGCTATAGTAAAAGGCTACATTAAGAATAACGAAATAATATTTTTAATAGAAATCCCGATAGTAGAAAGTAACAATTATAATTATTATCATTTGTTTGCTTTTCCAACGAAAGTTACTAGCACATACCAAGTAATCATACCCAAAACCAAATTCCTATCCCTAAATAAACTGAGATATGGTTATACAAACGAAAAATGTACTGAAGTAACACCAAACCAATATTTATGTCAATCGATGACGACAACAACCATTAAAGAAGACAGCCCTTGTGAAGTACAACTATTAAAATTCTCAAATCATTACGAAAACTGTGAAGCCAAACAAGTGCAAATAACTAACATGAAAATTCAAAAAGTTACAGAAAACAAATGGATAGCCATTTTCCCAACAGAAGTAATAGCAACCATCCACTGCAACCAAGATGAAAATAACCAAGCATTAATCGGAAGCAAACTAATTACCCTCAAAGAAGACTGTTATGTGAAATTGAAAGACGAAGTAATCAGAGTTTACCAAGGTCCCATAGCAACAAAGAAACTTGCAAACCTTCCGGAACTACAGTTCAAGATAGAACAAGAAGACGAAGAAATAATCAAGAAACCTATAAAGCTAGAGCATCTAGACTTAGACGACCTCAACCACGCCGTGAAATTAGTGGAAAGTTATAAAGAACAATTAAGTGAACTCAAAACGCCAAAGTTACATTATGATAATATAAGTGTTTGGACAATTGTATTGATCATTTTAATAATTTTTGTAATTATATATGTATTCTACAAAATGTACCTTAGATATAAGAATGAAGGAAACAGTTCTAGATTTGAGGAAACAAAGAGAAAAAAAGAAACAATAAGTATATCCTTAGAAACAATGAATTTTAAATGAATTTTATGTATTTAAAAATTAAGTAAAACCTTAATTTTTTATTTACGGTGGGAGGAGTTATGTATCCCGCAATTACCTATATTATTGAAATATTGAATCTAATAGGAATTATTAGAAATTGTTAAATAAAGTATAAGTTCATTGCAACATTGTAATACAATGATAACCCAGAGAGGTTATCGACAGTTCATGAGAACGGACACTCAACTTTGCATCCGTGAGGGCAGTGACACTGCAGGTGGCAGGTCACAGGCGGTCAACATACCGCAATTACTTAGAATTAAGATTGATACATTGTAACAAAGTGTAAAGCAGACATGAGATCTGCAAGTTCCCACAGCCGTGTGAGGGGCAGGTTATTATAAAAAGCCCGGGAGCTCAAGGCCCGGCAGTCAGTCTGAGTATTACAGCTTTTGCATTGTTGTCTACCTAGACTACTCGCCCAGTACAATTAATTATTTTTTATTAAAGTTATTATGAACAAGCTATTCTAAATTTCATTGTAATTTCTGTTTAAGTTATTAAATTTTTGTTAAGTGTTTAAGTTGTTTTTTAAAAACACAGCTCCTAAGGCCCGAACCTTAACTCGCGTGCAAAATTCAACTTTCGAACAACTTACGCACTTGCGCAAGGAATGCCTCAGAACAAACAAGGAAAGGTCATCTGATTATTAAAGATTTACGACAAAAGAATTGTTATTATTTAAAGGCTGATAAAGGGAATAGGTTGGTTATTCTGGATAAACAAGACTATGTTGATAGAGTAGAGACTTTGCTGGCTGAGGGTCCTTACAGACCAATAGTTAAAAAACGTAAAAATGAAGTTCCTTTAAATAAAATGATTAAATCAACAGAGTCTGTTTTGGAAGAATGTCCAAACCTAATTTCGCCCACACTAAAATTAAAATTAACAATTTCAAATCCCGAAATGCCAAAACTTTACTGTTTACCAAAGATTCACAAAAATAATAAATCGATGAGACCAATAGTTTCAGGTATCAACTCACCGACTTACTATTTATCACGATGGCTGTCAAATGAATTTAAGATTTTAAGGTTTAATAGTTTGTCTGTACAAAACTCTTTAGAGTTCATTAATAAAATTAAAAATATCACATTAGAAGAGAACGAAATCTTAATTTCATTTGATGTCAGTTCATTATTCCCTAGTGTTCCAATACAACGTACTTTAACATATTTAAAGGATGTTCTTATAGATAGTGATATTGATGATGATAAAGTTGAGGACTATATCAAGCTTGTTTCGCATTGCATGCCCCAGAACTGTTTTCAATTCAACAACAAGTTGTACGAACAACATGAAGGCACAGCAATGGGAAATAGCTTATCACCTTTCATAGCAAAATTATTTATGTCTCGTTTTGAAACCGAGTTAAAAGAAAACTCCAAATACTTCCCAAGAATATGGTTAAGGTACGTGGATGATATTTTTGCAGTTTTTGACACTTCTAAATCAAATGTTGATGATTTTCTTAAAGAAATAAATTCAAAATTTCAAAGCATAAAATTTACATATGAACTAGAGAATAATGGACAATTACCCTTTTTAGATACATTAGTAATTAGAAATGGTAATAAATTAGAATTTGACATTTATAGAAAAGAAACCAATGTAAATCGCTTTATTTTGTCTTCCTCTAATCATAGCATGCAACATAAGTTGGCTTCATTTAACTTTTTAATTAATAGATTATTGAATTTCCCTTTAAATAAAAACAGATTTAATAAGGAATTTGCTCTTATTAAACAAATAGTGAATTACAATGGTTTCTCTTCTGATATTATAGATAATATTTTTTAAAAATGTAAAAATAGGATCAAATCAACGACTTTGCAATCAACCACCTCCAACGATAATGTTAAATATGTTAAACTTCCGTTTCACAAAACCACCAAGGGTCTTGATAAAATATTCAAACAGTGTAATTTCAAAATTGCTTTCACTAATACTAATAAAATTAAAGATTTGCTAGGTAATCCAAAAGACAAGGTGGAAAAATTGCAAAAGTCTAAGATTTATGAAATTAGTTGTGCAGGGCCAGGGTGTTTTCAAAAATATATTGGTCAGACCAAGAGGAATATAACAACAAGATTTAAAGAACACATTGCTCACTTCAAATATGGTAAATATGAAAGGTCTCAGGTCGCCAAACATATATTTGAAACCAGCCACCCCGTTAAACTAGAAAATGTTAAATTGTTAAAAGCGGTACCAACGTTTTCCTCCTTAAATGCCTATGAATCAATTAAAATTGTTAAACATAAAGGACCCCTCTTAAACACCGAAAAAGGGTCAATAGAGCCATCTGCTTTGCTTTACCTGTTGGTCAACAACCAATGAGAAAGCAAGATTAAATTGGTTCCGCTTCAGTAGATTTAGAATTAGTATAAATTAAGTAGATTTAAGTTATAATGTCACAATTCACTTGTTTGTTGTTGAGAACACCAGCCTGCGGGTGAGGAGAATATCCTCGATAGTGTTTAAAGCAACAATATAGTAAATTGTAGGTTGGGAAGGTTCACTTCAGCCTAAGTGGTGAAGAGAATATCCTCTGAAGTGTTCCAGAACAACAGCTAATTATTTTTTAATTACAGGTTTCCTACATATGATGACCACATAGTGGTCGAAATACGTATCTAGTAATTTAAATATTTTTTGTGGTTAAAAGTTATTGTTAGCTTTATTGATGCAATGTGTCAATGCTTACCTGGAGACTGAAAACGTATATGTGTGTCATCAACACATCCAATAACCCGAAGAAAATATGCAATATTGTAAAAGTTTGTTTGTGTTTTAATAACTGTCTCATTATTCGGCATCTTGATATATTGAGGATACAGTCAAGCTATGCATAAGGACACTTTGGCAATAATTTTAGATGCAGTTGAATCGTCCACACCAATAAAATCTGCTGCGGTAACCAGATGGCCAACACTAGCATAAAATCTAAGCGCTGTCAATAATTGGCGACACACTGTTATTTCTACAAAAAAATTCAAAGTTGCATAGGTATATTATAGATATTTCAAATAATTGTACTTACAAATCATTATTATACTCTAGTGGCTGTTTGCACCGCCTCCAGTTACAAAAGGGGTTTAACTAAACTTCAGATTAATCCTAAACTGAAGTTTATCTTTTATTCTTCTTTGAGTGTTTGCACCGGTCAAGATTAATTGTGGTTTTGGCGAACCATACTTAAAAGGTTGATATATATGGAGTATTTTTCTCCTGTTGGTAACATTTGGTGTAACTATAACCTCACTCTTTGTAATAATTGCTGGCAGAGAAACTGTTGTCACCTGGTATTTATTAATTTTTTAGAATAACTAGGATTCTACCGCACTAAATATATCTTGAATATGTAAGTTGATTTAAGACAAATTACTTATAAAGTATTATTATACCTACACAGTGTATTTTGTTCAGCTCTGACCTGCTTTAGAATCAATTATACCTTATTGTAATGGAAAGCAAAAGGAAACGAGCCCCGAACTTTTCTAGTCATGAAAAGATGTTTCTATTAAGATTGTTGCTTCTAGAAAATATGTTGTTGAAAACTGATGAAACAAACTACCTGGCGTAACAAAGATATTGCATGGAACAGATTACAAATGAATTTAACTCCCAAAACAATGTTATAAGAAAGAAACTTAATTTGAAAACATATTATGAAAACTAAGAGAAAGATACAAAAAGTAGCAGCACTAGAACGAAAGAAAGCTAAAGGCACAGGTGAAAGAAAAGTTCTCAAGCTAGATGATCCAACTTTAGATTTTGCTTTAAGCCCTATGAATGAAAAGACGGTTGTTGAATTACACAATCCATTTGATAATGATTTGGAAAAGGATAGTTTTACAACAAATAACGTAAGTTGCTTTAACATTAGTTGATTTATATTATATCTTATGAAAATCGCTTTAGACGAACATCGACGTGGACTTCATTGATCATGCATCGAGTAATTTGCAAGACGAAACTGATGTTCTGATAAATATTTTAAAGCTATATTCATTTGTCATGTTTTTGTCTTTTTTTTACAGGAAATCTATATGAAGGACTCTTCCTTAAGGACAACATTAATTGTAGAAAGAAAAACACCAAGCGACGATAATTGTAAAGCAGGACCTTCATCACTTTTAACAGAAAAACAGAATAGCCCATATACAAAATCACTAAAGCAACGACGGTAAAAATAAGAATAGAACTTGCAAAAAAAAGCAATTAAACATGCAATTTGAATATGTACAAAAGGAGCAGCAATTGCGTCTTGAAATTCTTGAAGTTGAATTTCCTGCTAAAAGAGCGCAATCAACATTAGTTCTAATTTCTAGAAAATAAAAATAGCTTTTTGTAAACGTTTATGTAAATCTATTGAGTTAATATGTAGTGCTTTATTTTTATAACGATCTATTAATCAAAAATTAGTGTAGTATTTTATTATATTTTATTATGTAAGGGTTTCAATTAATTTTATCAATAAACTTAAAATAAATAAATAAAATAAAATAAAATTTTGTTAATAGTATCGACAATAAAAAGTTCTTAAGCTAATTTTAACATTATTTTATAATCTGTTAAAATGGTTTGTTACGCAGTTTCTTCTAATCAAATTGCTAGCATTTTCGTCATTAATAATATTGTTTAGTTGATCATCCTCAAGCAGTTCTTAAAATAATTGGAGGTTTCCTTCTGACTGGGAAGGCCCAACATCGAGAAATTTTATTGCAAGGTTGTGTAGCACTGCACAATTAACAGATTAACGTGTTTATCTCGTTTTTGGCTAGTTAATTGTACCGGTGTTACGATGTATCGAGCGCGTTTTAAAATAAGAGCAAAAACATTTACAGAAATATCATTCTGCTTTTCGAATTTCGATATATCTGATATAGGCATGGGGCTGATCAAATTTTTCATATTAAAAATTTCTGCAAAATGCGGATACGAAGTTGTGCGACTAGCATTTTTACCTGCTGTAGGCTTAATTATTCCAGCTAAAACGCTCCAATAAAAGCATGAAAAGTCATTGTTTCTAATGTTTAAACAGGCCTTTTTGTTTTGAATTGCGATAGGAAGAGGCATGAAACAACTCGCGTGAAACATATCATAGCATTTATTAATATTAACATTTAGAAATAATATTTCGGATAGCGTGAATCCTGAACCGTGCTTTACGTCGTTCTCTATTTTATCCAATAAGCGTGTTGCGACATTGCACGCAAACCACTCGTTGAACTTCTCGAAATTGCCGAAACAAATTAAAGAGTTGGGCGTCAAAAAATACCTGGTTTGAAACTCATTTTCGTTACGCGCGACGGAAAATTTGAAAAAATCGCACGCTAACACGACATTAATTTTAAGGTTTACCGAGTGATTTTTAAAACTCGTTTACAATTTGGATAAAATTAGTTTTTTACAATCTTCGATAAATAAATTAAGATCTTTATGTGCAACATTAATAATTTGAGCTGTTTGAATTCTCGATTTAAACGCAGACACGATTGGCTTCCAAACCAATTCAGAATGTTGAGGCGTGCTCCGAGAACACATCCATTGTTTAGGAACATTCTGCCGCAGTAGTTTTTTAAATAGATTTTTAAATAGCATTTTATATCTTTTCATATGGCATAGAAGATTTTCGAATAGATTCAGATAACTAGCCGAGAGCGAGGAAGTTTGTCTCCCCGTTCTTAAAATCGATTTGGTGTTGTGAATGTGTGATTTTAATATTCGAACCCAATTACGAAATACTTTAGTTTTACGACATTTCATTAAAATTGCGTGCACTTTTCGATACAACTGTAGCATCTGATTACAACACATCGAAACGCCCGCGTCCGCTTCGATTTTTCTGTTAGTTAACATTTTTTTTTTTCGTATTTCAATGCCAACTTTCTGTATTTTGAGCCGTGCAATTTTACAAATACGTTTGGAGTGTCGTCTTTGGGCGATAAATCGCACGACCATAAAATGGCTTCTAATTCGGCATGCAGTTCCCGTTTTGTTCTAACAATTTGTACGAGTTTAAAGATTTTATACAAAAGGATAAGTCTTTAGCATATTTTTCTGAATCTGTAATTTTTAGATGATTTTATAGAAAATACATCTGTCGTTCTAATACATTTACTATAGACAAATAAATTGCCGAGTTCATGCAAGCGCATGCGGGGGGGTTTTCTACAAATCAACAAAGAATTAATAAATTGAGTTAAAAACACGAATTCTCTATTTTTTAAGTCCACGTATAGGCAATCGGTTCTTAGAGTTGCATAAAAGAAAATGTCACTTTCACATTTATACTGAAAATTAAACACTGTTTTTAATGGTGATACGGCAGATTGATCTACAAATCTAAATAACCTAATACCGGCCGAGATGCTTTCGCTAATATTATAAAATACTTTTCGGTCGTAATTACATAAATGAAAGAGCTTTTCTTTCATACGAGACACGTCGGTGAAGCAAAACGCTATTGTGTTAGAATCCGAATATTCTAAGCACGTTAAATTGTCGATCAAATTAAACTGCATGCAAAATAGAAAAAGGGCTCGAGACCCAATCAAAAAACCGTCCCGATATTTAAAGTCTTTTAAATAAGCAGGCAATTCCTTGCATGCGATTCTATAAAAATTATGTGGATAATCCGCAATTAGCATATCACGATTGTAATAGGTTGCTGATCTAATTCTATATTTAATACTCATAACTTTAAAAAATCAAGATGTAAAAATACTAAAATTATAAAAATTAATTACCATGTATAGGTAGGTATTCTAGTGTGATGACGATGCGGATGGCGTTTGCTCTTGCTGTTCTTGATTTTCCTTGGGAGGATCCGTGAGGGCTGATGATGGATCCTTTTGTTTTTCGCCCATGCAGCAGAAGGCAATGCTCGCCACAGGATTAGGTTTACCTTTAAAATAAACGAATTTCATATTAGTTTTTTAAATAAAAATTAAAAAATTAAATACTAACCAACTTCAAATGCTCTTAGGTAGTGCAAACAAAGGCACTCCTGTTTATTCAGATCCTCGATATCTTTGTCGCTAATTACGTCCACGATTCTCTGCGGAAGGAACACAACGCATTCTTCTAATTCCACGAGAATGAGTCGAGAATTTTTTTTACTGAAGAGACTTGATGCTCAAAACCGGATAAGGGCGCTGTAACTCGAGATCCTTAACTCTTACGGTCTTGTTCTTATCGATTCGGCTTACTGCATTTATCCTTTTAATCAAGTCCATGTTATTTCTAATTACGAATATAATTACATAAAGTTAAAAAAATATATTTAAAATTATTACCTGTTTTAATGCAAGCTGCACGATGACAAACACGTTGACGATTCTCTCAAACTTATTTTACAAGATAAAAAGCCTTACAAGGGGTCCTCTATTTATATCACGCCAAATGACATACAATTTATTACGCATCTGATTTGCGCTCCCAAGCACATACACGATTATGACATTAATGATAGCAATTAATTAGAATTAAATAGCATTGCCCTTGTCTAGACAAAAAAAGCTCGTTAAATTAAAACGATAACTTTTATTAGGCGGATATTGAAATCACATAAAAATTAATGGTGCATATTTTATTCAAAGATGTATTTGAACAATTTTCCCCGACTTGGTATTGATAAGGAACATAAAAAATTTCAATCGTCTATTATTTCGAGGATCTATAAACCCATATTTGTTAAAAATAATGGACTCCTATATAATTAATGATTCAAAACGATGTGTACTGAAATTAAAATATTCAATAATCATTTACATATAAAGGTTATTAAAAATTAATTCAAATAAATCACGTACAATGTTGCAAATTTTTTCAGTCGAAACAAATTAATTAATTACATATATATTTCGTACACATAGTACAATATCTCTATTCATCGGGGGAGCTTCTTTGATCTGTATAATTACTAACAGATATTTTTAAGCATACTAAAACTACGATAATGTAGCCATCAAGTACAGTATTTCTTTACGCTTTCAAAGAAGCTATCTTTTGTGCATACAATGTTTTAATCAAAAGCGATCCTCCGACTAATAAAATAATTATAGACATACACTTGACCTTTTTATATTGAACTTCTGCTTCATACAATGTATACGAATTTACCAGAGACGTTTTATTTTTCAGCAAAAATACAAACACCTTTTTAAAAAGGGCTGTCGCAAGTTCTCCATAGTTATCCTCAAACCTAACAAATACAAACACACACACACACACCTACACATACATGACCTTCACACATACATTCTTCTCTTTTCTATAATACACATGCCCTTTACAAGATATTTATCACCCTTTAAAAAGGGCTGTATCAGCTTCTCCATAGATGATCTACTTACATTGTCGAATGCTTTTTCCAGATCTAAAACCCTATATACATGCTTTCCCCTTTTTCTATTGTTTTCTCCATTATCACTCTCAGAGCTAAAATAGCTTCCCGTGTTCCCCTGTTTCGCCTTTTCCTAGTATTTCTTCAGCTTCTTTTTCCATTCGTCTTTGCACAATTCTAGTTAATATTTTTGACACGTGTGCTGTCAAACTTATTGTTCGAAAATTTTCACATCTATCCGCGCCTTTCTTTTTTGGTATAGTTACTATGATGCTACGTTTGAAATCTTTGGGTATCTCACCTGTCTCATACATATAGCTTACAAGTTGGAAGAGACGTACTGTTACTGCTTGTCCAGCGGCTTTTAGAGTTTCTGCTTGCACCTTATCTGTACCCGGCACTTTATCATTTTTCAGACTCTTTAATGCTAATTCAAACTCGTCTGAAGTATAGGATATCCCAAGTCATCATTTTCAATGTCTGATTCCTGTTCTAATGCAGTTAGTTCCTTTCCTGCATATAAATTCCCTATATATTCTTGCCATCTACGCACTTTCTCTACGTTTTCTATAATGACGTTTCCTTGTGCGTCCCTTATATTTTTGCTATACGGTTTTATATCCCTAAAATTCATTCTAATTAATTTGTATGCTTCGTCTGTCTTTTCTATTTCCATCTTAGTTTGTACCTCTTTGCACTTTTCATCAATCCATTGCTCTTTTAATTTAAAATTCAAATTTGTTGTTTATACAAATTCACTACTGTTCATCTTTATCAAACAAATTATAAAGATATTCAACACACACCAAAACATCTAAGATCGAACAACAATGCATAAGTTACCTGAAGGTTAGTGCACTCGTGGCTCCAATGTAGATCGTCCTTGCTAATCCCACCATTCCAACTGGGTTATGTTTACGTCCTCGGATTTCTGGCCGCCTTTAAACTTTTTCTACTCCACCTTTCGTCTAAAAGGTTTCAGGGCTTCTCAGGAACTCATCTATGTATATCTAAATTTTGTTTTGTGGATCCAATCACGTTTACGAATAACACTTGATTACTAACACTCTCGAAAAATAGCAATGAATTTTATAATACTTTCACGCTATACCAAAACTGCATACTTCTATTTATTTATTTATCGTTACTAATTTGGATAATTGGTACAGTAATACCCGCAAATATAACTAGACTTTATTACCTTTATCTATTTTCTCTAAGTGCACTAATGCATAATAACTTGTATTGTAGCCCGTAATCACCATGTATTCTGCTTGAAGTATCGAATAAAATAAAAATATAAAGAGAGCTAAACTCTTATCAGCACGGGTTTATATAATGGCTCGCTTGCAAGTCGAATTTGTCCCGCGACAGACGATTTTCAGAAATTCGCATTCTATTTTCCCTTCCGATGTCTCCGTACAAGGATTCTTCTGAACTTTGCACTCGTCCGAGTTGAAATCTAAGAAATTTCCACACGCCTCGCAACACGTCCGCGAACAACTAATTAATTTTATATAGAAACTCATATGCTTCCACCTCTCATGTTTGCATCTTATTTCAACCTTAATCGCCAATTTAGTCTGTTCGTTCTATCTACAACCTGTGCTCTTGTTTTACATATTTCCCCTCATTTAACTACCAATGCATTCCCTCTCGCTTGTCTTTATATCACAAACATGCTTTCTTACTTGCACTCATATAGCTTGAAGCTTATTGACTATCATATACATCGCTATCTTTTGCAGGTGTTCTTAGTTCTAATACGCCGAAGGCTCTTACCTGACTTCCCCACGTTGTTTATAATTTCTCGATAGTTTTAGTACTTGGAAAGATTAAATTAAATACAAGTTGAACATTTTAACTAGGCTTCTTTTTATAGAAAACGTCCAGTGAATAATTTAAAACCCTTTATTTTTTAACGAAACGAATAAATTTTTATGCTCCATGGTTTTAATAATGCCTATTATCTAATGAAATTCTACATTACTTCCTTCTACACGTTGATTATGATTATATACAAACCCTACATTCTATTGAATGATTTAAATCTACACAGTAGGCCTTTAATTACGCGTACTATTTTCCACTGCTCTGATATACACGGTGTTTAAAATTATTTGATGTCGTTTATTAATTTTCTACCCTGGTCTAAATTTGAGTATTTTTCCCCTATTTGAATACAAATAATCCCACTTAATTGAATTCAAATATGAAAAATCTAGACTGCAAAAAAATTACAAAAAAATTGTCTATCTCACTCTACACCTATCTTTCTAACTTACCTAACTTATATCCAATCCTAAAAAAATATTTACACCTATCCTATATCCCTATCCTATTCCTAACTCTCACTTAATTTTATAAACTGAAATTATCCTTAACTTCATCCTACTTATCCATCTAATCCTATATACATCCTATATATCTATTTCTAATTATCTCCCATATTTATCCTATACCTAGCTTTATTTTCTATAAACACTTACTTCCACTCTTCTATATACACCTATTTCTATTCCTATATTTTGTTCATTTAATCTTCATTTCTTATTTAAATCTGACTCTTTTCTTGATCCTCCAAGTCTTTCTTCTCACCATCCTAAAACTCTTCATCCCTATTTCTCCTCCTTCTATATCTATACTTATCATCCCTGTTATCTCACATAAAATGAACTCATCCCTATTATCCTGACTCTTAAATATCGCTTCTTCTTTAGTCCCTACACTTGTCTGTTTCTCATTCATTATTATTTCCTTTTCTGCGGACAAACTAAACGATACTACCTTAAAATTATAGATTTTTCCCTCTACGGAAAATCCTGTGTACCTTCTAGAATCCTTGTGTAATGGAATCAGCCAGAATGAATTCCTTAAATCTAATTTACTAAAAACAAACTTGCCACGTAACCTCGTCAAAAGTGTGTCCATGGATGGTGGACAATGGAATTGCGGTTTGGTCCGTTGGTTAATTTTTCGTGCATCTAAACATAAACGAATACTATCATCCTTTTTCTTAACCACCACCAACGGATTTATGAAATGAGTGTTTGAGACCTCTATTATGACATCTTCCAACATTTTATTTAATTCTGCCTTCACCTGCTCCCGATATGCTGCTGGAATAGGATAAACCTTGGCGTTGAACGGTTCTGAATTATCCACTTCCAACACGTGCTCATAGCCTAACGCTGTGTTTGCTTCTATCCCCCACTAATTCTGCATGTTTTTGTAATAAAGCTTGAACCTCTACTATCCTATCCTCTGGACATCTTATTGTGTTGATCCGTTTAACTCCATCATCCTCTACCTCTACTACATTAATACTCAACCCCGTGTCATCCTCTGTGACTTCATAACTGCCCTTCCATGGTACTACCCTATCCTTAATCCTTACTACCTTCCTTTCCATATCTATCAAAACCCCTAACTGCATCATACAGTCAACACCTAAAATGCTCTGAAACTTCAGTCCAGGTACAATTACAAACTCCTGTTCACAGCTTAAACCTTCTATATTTATCCTAAGCACCACAACGCTATTTACTACAGGAAACTTCTTTTTATTTGGAGCTACTAAATGGCTACGCTTTATAGGCATAATTCTATCACAAACCTTATCCCTAATTTTGCTGACGAATTCCTCCGATATTAAACTCGCCTCTGCCCTCGTATCAAGTAATACTTCTACATTATTCTCAACAATCCCTATATTAATAATTGGCAAACATAATTTTTCTACAGTTTCTGGCTCTATTTCCTCCTCGATTTTGAAAAATTCACGTGGATGTTCATACACATTTACACAGAAATCTAGTGGTCTGTCGCGTTCTAAAAATCCTGTCTCGTCCTGTTTTCCGTGGTTGGTCCTGGTTGTCCTTCTACAACCTGTGCGTACGTCCTCCTCGTATTAATATCCGTGTCCCTGTCTCTATTCGGCGTGCTCGTCACTGTCTTGTTTACTTCCGGTAAACTATTCTGTCTCGTGTAACTAGGTCTTGGCGTCGGTCCCCTAGTCGCACCGTTGCTTCTGTATTCCTGTCCTCGTCGTTCCCAATTCGGTCGAAAATTTCTATTGTAGTCTGGCCGTCTCGGAAAATTCTGTGTCCTGTTGTCAAACCTAACCGTGTTAATGTTTCGTTCACGTATCTCTGTTGTCCGTCCTACACATACATCGTCATATCTCTGTAAATATTCCAAAAATGTCTCACGTTCTGTGATATTTTGTAAGGCCACGTGTTGTCTGATTTCGAGTTCAAAATGTCGTGATAAGTATTTGATTATTTGTCTGTCCGTCAATGGTAGATTAAGTTGTTTGGCTACACTGTATTTGCGAATGGCATATTGCTCCCTAGAACCTGCAAACTCTCCCTTAAATTTTCCTGTAATCAAGTCATCCCTAATCTGATTCTGTTTGTGATCACTCCAGTAATGTTGTAAAAATTTGTTTTCAAAGTCCAGATATGTGTCTATGTCCTGTCCTACTAAATTATACCATGCTTCCGCATTGTCTTTCATTAAAGCCTTTATCGTATTTAGTTTAGTCTGTTCGTCGAATAAATTTCCCACTAGATTTCTTACACTATTGATAAAAATTTGTGGATTTACCCTGTTATCTCCATAAAATTTCATATGTTGGTCCAATGATACGCCACCTGTATAAAATCTGGGACCATCCCCCGTTAAACTTGACATGTTGTATTTGATACTACTAACTTTGCGTTCTACCCTGCCTAACTGATCCCTACATGAGTCCGTTACTTCAGTCATTTTTATATTTATCTCTTCTTCACAAAAAATGCGTACTTCGGACCTTAAATGTCCCATTTCCTGTCGAAGACCTGTAATGTTTTTCTCATTTCTATCAACCCTACTTTCTACTTCCCCCAGTTTCACGGTAAGACTATTTTTAAATCGTGAAACTTCTTGATTCGTCTTATCTATTTTCTGATTAATCTCCTCTAACTTCCTGTTCGATTCTTCACTCATTTGCTCAAACCTACGATTCGATTCCTCACTCATTTGCTCAAATTTTCGATTTGAGTCCTCTCTCGCTCTATTCGATTCATCCCTAGCTCTATTAGCTTCATCGCTTAGCTGTTCTAATTTTCTATTGGATTCTTCGTTCATCCTCTCTAGCCTTCTCATTATCATCTCGTTTCCTTGATCCCCTGATTCCGTCTTCGACTGACCTCTACTGCCTCCAGCTTCTTCCATTTTCGAATTTTTTTCACACAGTGCACTATCGTCACTTCCAATTTCCACTCCTTGACTCCTTAACCACTCCTTTCTCTGCATACGTTCTAATCACTCTCACACACTCTAAATTTATACACAAACAGAAACTCTCTCTCTCAGATCGCCAGTTTCCTGGCATAAAATCACAAAAATTTTATTTGGAATTCGAGCCTCACTTTTGGGTCGCCAAGAATATGCTGTGAAACCACCAAAATTCGTGAACTAAGGTTTTTGAATCGAGCCCCAGCGTTGGGCCGTCAAAAAATATGCTGTGAAACCTACAAAAAGCCTCACCAGAGTAGAAAAAAACATTCGAGCCTCTCGAACTGGGCACCAAGATTTGCTGTGATTCTCGCCCTGTTGAATCTCTTCTGATAATCGCCTCTTTACTCTTTCCGCCTCGGCTGCTCCCCTAGATAACTTTCATTTTCATTCATAAAAAAAACAAACACATTCCTACCACAAACATCAACGTTAAATCTATTTACATCAATATTAATAATAGATTAAAATTTCAAAATTAAATTTCAGCATAAATTTTAGCATCAAAAAATTTCACGTTCAAATTTGTCATCATTTTAATTTGCATCCAAAATTAAAGTCCTTGTAGGATGCATACTAATTAAATACACAATATTTGCAGACCTGAGTCTGAATAAAAGGAAGCATCTCCCGCCCCTTTACGTTAATTAAACAGGTTAGTCTAATTGAGCTCAAAGACAGACCCAAATTTTCATCATAATCAAAACATAAACTGCTAAATACTCCTTTCTACTTATACAAGAAAATTTTACCTTAAAATTAAAAATTTGTTGTTTATACAAATTTACTACTGCCCATTTTTTTATCAAACAAATTATAAAGATATTCAACACACACCAAAACATCAAAGAGCGAACAAAATTGCATAATTTACCTGAAGGTTACTGCACTCGTGGCTTCAATGTACATCGGACCTGCTCATCCCACCATTCCAGCTGGTTTATGTTTACGGCTTCAGATTCTGACCGCTTTTAAAATTTTTTTACACCGCCATTCATCTAAATTGTTTCAGGGCTTCTCAGGAACTCATCTACGTATATCTAAATCTTGTTTTGTGGATCCAATCACGTTTACGAATAACATTTGATTATTAACACCCCCGAAAAATAGCACTGAAATTCATAATTCTTTCACGCTATACCCAAAACTGCCTACTTTTATTTATTTATTTATCGTTACTATTTGGATAATTGGTACAGTAATACCCGCAAATATAACTAGACTTTATTACCTTGTATCTTCTCTAAGTGCACTAATAACTTTTATAGTAGCACGTAATCACCACGTATTCTACTTAAAGTATAAAAAAATAACGAGCAAAACTGTTTAAAGTATCGAATAACATCAAAAATATAAGAGAGCGAAACACCTTTTAGCCCGGGTTTATATAATGACCCGCTTGCAAGTCGATTTTGTCCCGCGACGGACAATTTTTAGAATTTCGCATTCTATGTTCCCTTTCGACCTTGGTCTGAGTGGTACAAATCGATATTCTTTACTATCTGCTATTTCAATCCACGTGGATTCGTACGTGAATAAAATAACCAAACATCCGACCGTTTCCAATATACGTAGAATCTGCATATTTATCAGCTCGAATTTATTAGAATTGTGACATTTAAAAGTTTGCAGGTGTGCGCTCCTAATGAACGTTTTAACATAATTCTCCGAGCTTTATTTCATGGTATTTTAACCTTGGATTTTCACAGGCTTTTATGCTTATTATATTATTAATAATGGTTCAATTAACTCCAATTAAAATAATAATGAATGGCATTGACTTCTACCCTTTAATTTTTAGCGAATACTAATTAAATATTAATTATTATCTGTGCACTTTGTTTAATACGTTACTTAAAATTGAATTGATTAATATAAATTTCGCACGTAATTTCTATTTGTTTCTTTATACCGTGTATTAGGAAGCTTTGGGTAATAATACGCTTCATTTAAAGGCATATTGGATAAATTCGTCATTTACTTTTAAACATAGGGTTTATATTGTTTAGATAATGTTAAACACCGTGTATATTAAAGCAGTGGAAAATAGTACGCTTAATTAAAGGCCTACTGTGTATATTTAAATCATTCAATTAGAATGTAGGGTTTGTATAGAATTTTATTAGGTAATAAGCATTATTAAAACCATGGAGCATGAAAATTTATTCGTTTCGTTAAAAATAAAGGGTTTAAATTGTTCACTGGACGCTTTCTGTAAAAAGAAGCCGAGTTAAAATGCGCAACTTGTATTTAATTTAATCGTTCCAAGTACTAAAGCTAGCGAGAAATTATAAAGACGTGGGGAAATTATGTAAAAGCCTTCAGCGTATTAGAACGCAGAACACCTGCAAAAATAACGATGTATATGATAGTCGATAAGCTTTAAGCTATATGAGTGCAAGTAAGAAAGCAAATTTGTGGTATAAAGACAAGCGAGAGGGAATGCATTGATAGTTGAATGAGGGGAGATATGTAAAACAAGAGCACAGGTTGTAGATAGAACGAACAGACTAGATTGGCGATTAAGGTTGAAATAAGATGCAGATATGAGAGGTGGAAGCATAACAATTTTTAAATAAAATTAATTAGTTGTTCTTGGACGAGTTGCGAGCCGTGTGGAAATTTCTTAGATTTCAACTCGGACGAGTGCAAATTTTTAGTAGAATCGCTGTGCCGAGCCGTCGGAAGGGAAAATAGAATGCGAATTTCTAAAAATCGTCCGTCGCGGAACAAATTCGACTTGCAAGCGGGCTATTATATAAACTCGTGCTGATATGAGTTTCGCTCTCTTTATTTTTGATTTTATTCGATACTTCAAGCAGAAAACGTGCTACGATACAAGTTATTATGCATTAGTGCACTTAGAGAAGATAGGTAAAGGTAATAAAGTCTAGTTATATTTGCGGGTATTACTGTACCAATTATCCAAATTAGTAACGATAAGTAAATAAATACAAGTAGGCAGTTTTGGGTATAACGTGAAAATATTATGAATTTCATTGCTATTTTTCGGGAGTGAGTAATAAAGTGTTATTCGTAAACGTGATTGGACCCACAAAACAAGATTTAGATATACATAGATTTGTTTCCTGAGAAGCCCTGAAACCTTTTAGACGAATGGTGGTGTAGAAAAATTTTAAAGGGCGGCCAGAAGTCCGAGGACGTAAACATAACCCAGCTGGAATGGTGGGATTAGCAAGGACGATGTACATTGGAGATCCGAGTGCATTAACCGTCAAGTAATGTATGCATTGTTGTTCGATCTTAGATGTTTTGGTGTGTGTTAAATATCTTTATAATTTGTTTGATAAAGATGGACAGTAGTAAATTTGTATAAACAACAAATTTTGAATTTTAAGGTAAAATTTTCTTGTTTAAGTAGAAAGGAGTATTTATCAAGTTTATGTTTTGGATTATGATAAAAATTTGGGTCTGTCTTTGAGCTCAATTAGTCTAACCTGTTTAATAACCGTAAAGGGGTGGGAGATGCTCCTTTTTATTCAGAATCAGGTCTGCACATATTGTTAACTTAATTAGTATGCATCCTACAAGGACTCTAATTCTGGATGCAAATTAAAATGATGACAAATTTGAACTTGAAATTTTTTGTTGCTGAAATTTATGCTGAAATTTAATTTTGAAATTTTAATGTATTATGAATATTGATGTAAATAGATTTAACGTTGATGTTTGTGGTAGGAATGTGTTTGTTTTTTTATGAATGAGGATGAAGGTTTTAACTAGGTGAGCAGCCGAGGCGGAAGAGTAAAGAGGCAATTATCAGAAGAGATTCAACGGACAAGAGATTCACAGCAAATCTTGGCGCCCAATTCGAGAGGCTCGAATGTTTTTTTTTTACTCTGGCGAGGCTTTTTGTAGGTTTCACAGTAATATGTATATATATATATATATTGCTGTGGTATGCGCCTTTGTTCACGGTTTTGGGTCCTTCTAAAAAACATTCGAGCCCCACAGATTGGGCGTCATAAACTGCTGTGATATGTGCCTATTAGAATCGAGCCTCACGAATTGGGCGTCATAAACTGCTGTGATCTTCACCATTATTCGGGAACTAAGGTTTTCGAATCGAGCCCCAGCGTTGGGCCGTCATAAAATGCTGTGAAATGTTCAAAAAGCCTCGCCAGTTTCCTGGAATAAAATCACAAAAATTTTATTTTGAACTCGAACCTCCCTTCTCGGCGCTATGATTTGCTGTGATTCTCTTCTGATAATCGCCTCTTTACTCTTTCCGCCTCGGCTGCTCACCTAGTTAAAACTTTCATCCTCATTCATAAAAAAAACAAACACATTCCTACCACAAACACCAACGTTAACTCTATTTACATCAATATTCACCATCATTAAAATTTCAAAATTAAAATTTAGCATAAATTACAGTATCAGAAAATTTCAAGATTAAATTTGTTATCATTTTAATTTGCATCCAGAATTAAAGTCCTTGTAGGATGCCTACTAATTAATTTAACAATATTTGCAGACCTGAGTTTGAGTACAAAGGGAGCATTTCCCACCCCTTTACGTTAATTAACCAGGTTCGTCTAATTGAGCTCAAAGACAGACCCAAATTTTCATCATAATCACAACATAAACTGCTAAATACCCCTTTCTACTTAAACAAGAAAATTTCACCTTAAAATTAAAAATTTGTAGTTTGTACAAATTTACTACTGTCCATTTTTTAGCAAACAAATTATAAAGTTATTCAACACGCACCAAAACATCAAAAATCGAACAACAAAGCATAAGTTACCTGAAGGTTAATGCACTCGTGACTCCAATGTACATCGTCCTTTGTTAATCACATCATTCCAACTGGGTTATGTTTACGGCTTCGGATTCTGAATGCTTTAAAAATTTTCTACACCACCATTCATCTAAAGTTGTTTCAGGGCTTTTCAGGAACTCATTTGTGTATATCTGAATCTTGTTTTGTGGATCCAATCACGTTTACTAATCATTTAATTATTAACACCCCCGAAAAATAGCAAAGAAATTCATACTTCTTTCACGCTATACGCCAAAACTGCCTACTTTTGTTTATTCATTTAGCGCTACACATTTGGATACTTAGTACAGTAATACTCGCAAATATAATTAAACTTTATTACCTTGTATCTTCTTTTCTAAGTGCACTAATGCATACTAACTTGTATTGTAGCGCGTAAATAGCAAACTGTTTTAAAGTATTCAATAATCACAAAAATATAAGAGCAAACTGTTTAAAATATTGAATCAAAATCGAAAATCTAAAAGCACTGTTTAAAGCATCGAATAATCAAAAATCTAAGAGACCGAAACTGTTTAAAGTCCGGGTATATATAATGGCTAGCCTGTACGTCGCTTTTGTCCCCAAAACGGACAATTCTTAGAATTTCGCATACTATGTTCCCTTTTCGATCGCTCGGCACAGCTTCTACAAAATTTGCACACGTCCAAGTTTAAAATCTATGAAATTTCCACACGGCTCGCAACGTCTGAGAATAACTAATTAATTTTTATACAGAAATGTTATTTTTACCTCTCATGTTTGCCTCTTATTTTCAACCAATCGCAACCCAGTGACGTTGCTCAAATCACGCCTTTTACTATATGTGTCTCTGTCTTGCGCATATTATCCGTCCCTATCTACCCTGTTCTGAGTGGTACAAATCCATATTCTTTATTATCGGTTATTTCAATCCACTGTTAAATAAGCCACTTTATTAGCATTTTCCGTGAATATTAAGCGACGGTTTCTCCAACATTCTCTGTAACCATTTGTTATCTACAAAATTTAAGCAGAACGTGACTTTTAAAAATACGCAGGTGTTCAAACGCAATACTTCTAAATAACACTTCTACGATTTGAATACTATTGGGTTTTTACAAGCTTTTATGCATATTATATGTTACTTCAATTAACTCCAATTAAATAATAATGAGTGGCGTTGACTTTTAAACTTTAATTTTTAGTGAATCCTAATTAAATATTAATTATTATTTGTACATTTTGTTTAATACCGGTTACTTAAAATTGAGTTAATTAATATAAATTTTGCACGTAATTTCTATTTGATTCTTTACTTAGAATAATTAAATTACATTAAAATTGAGCATTTTAATTCTGCTTCTTTTTATAGAAAGCGTCTAGTGAATAATTTAAATCCCTTATTTTTAATGAAATGAATAAATTTTTATGCTTCATGGTTTTTTAATAGAGCGTATTATCTAATAAAATTCCTTCTACACGGTGATTAAAATTATTTGATGTAATTAATTAATTTTCTACCCTGGTCTAAATTTGAGTAATATATATATATATATATATATATATATATATATATATATATACTGGATACACGTAAACATTTCTGTTTTTAGAAAGCTTATGAAAATGCACTGATTGAATTTGTCAATGAACTAATGTATAACACGCTTAGTATTTTAAACACATATTTTAATAATTAAATTAATCGCGATCATAGTTGTAAAATTTTCTTCTAATAATATTGTTGCGAGCTACAATTAGACCGAGAATCTTCTAGCAATTACTGGAGGATGAGTCATCTTTTTAATTCACGGTATAAATAAGACCGATTATGAAGTACAGGGTTAGTCTATATCAGAATGTCGAATATAAGTTATATTGTGTAAAGTTAAATAGTTGAGCTTTTGAAAGTCCAAGAGTAAACATAAATGTTTTATGATGTGAACGTTGTAGCAATTTTATTTTCCACCTAATATATATATCTGTATAATCAATCCTTTTATTAAATATTAAATAATATAATACATTATAATGTTATCCAATCCACTTAATTTAATAACATCGATTGTCCAATAAAGAACTAGTATTTAGTTCATGTTAAAAGTTAAATTCTACGGAGACAATATAAAAGCTTTTGTTTGGTATCCTTCTTAAAGCCCCCTCTACTCAATAACTGCAAGGTAACTTTGTTACTGGGCAGCAACAAGCTCGGCCGGCACTTCTAACACAGCTGGGGTTCAAGCAGGTCGAAAGTTGTTCTTAGGAGCGATGTCCGTCATTGATTTTGCTGTTGGAAGCGTGCACGATGGAAGATTGCACGTGTATGCTATCTTCATAAATTGTTTTGGATGGTCCATTTTGTGTTGAAACCAGTCGTGAAGAACGATGAAGTTTTTGTTAAAAGACCATTAGGAACAGTAAGTGAATTTGTTTCTATAACAATATTAATTAAAAATTTTCAGTGTAACTTTGGGAATAATTTAATTTAAAATATATTGCAACGTAAATTATAAATAAGCACTTTTCTGAATGGTATTCATGCGAAATTAAATGAAAACAATTCTATTCTTATATAATATGGAATCACATATATAATTTATTCAAGTTAATTACAAACAACATTTGCTTTCTTGTGGTGTGAATTACGCCTGGAACATCTGTAAATTGAAACGCAGATAATGGAAGCCAAGTGACGTGTTTTTCAGTATGCAGCGCAGCTGTTTGTTTGGAATGGAATTTTCCGTTGTTAATACATGCATCAGCTTTCAAGCAAGTATTTAGGTGCAATTTGGAGTTCTGTTATGTACAAAAATTATATTCGTATGTTGTTTGAACTGTCGACGTAGAAACGAGATAAATTTTACTTTATCGACTAGTGTTAACTTTGAACAGGTCAAGGACAGACCTCAATTATATTTTTCGTAGTTATACGATATGAATCTGTAATTTGTTCCTACAAATTCTTTTATTAACTCAATGAAACATCAGAAGATGTCACTACTAATTAGATAAAGTATATTCTTCTAACTTTGAACCTTTAGAAATTAAATTTCTACATTTGATATTTTATGAACAATTATCTGTAATTATTTACTGTGAAATTAAGGTAAATTTACCATAATTAACTCTTTCTATAAATAAGCAATTTTATGCTTTGTCAATCTGTTATATAAACTTCATTAAATAGTAATTGGTACGGATATATTCAGTACCATTGTAATTAACTCTTCCTAATTTAAATTAACTTATAAAGGAAGACATATTTTTGTAAAAATTACTTTATTGGATACCAAAAGAATAGATTCTTATTTTCGGACTAAAGACTATCTTTTATTTAAGAGGAATGAAAATCGATTCTGATTGTATTTAATTATTTTTGAGTTTGAATGCACAAACAGTGCTTTTCTTTGTTTAATCTGTTCACAGGTGCAGTGCAGGATTGCTAAGGTCGAGGTCGAGCCATAAGGTAAGATACTTTAAAGATTAGGAGGTCTTTAAAAATTATATAGCGGTTATAGAAAAAAAGGTTTCCGCATTAGCCTTGTACAAGGGACTTGTATTAGGTCTTCTCAGTATAAAAAAATACGGTGGCGCCTTATTTTTATTATTAGTGGTTGCAATTACACCCCGACCCACAGCTCATTCTCTACCCAGAGCATATAGTTCGACTAGCCGCTTTGCCTTTGAGATTTCCTCAACTTAGAGCCACCCTCCATCTTAATTTGCCGTGGGCTCCATTTGTAATTATCGGAAATTCTCGTTAAACTAAATCGGAATTTAAAAGGCTTCAAATAGCGCCCAGCGTGTAGGCCTCGATTGCTGTACCAATTGTTTAAGCACATAAAGTATAGGCTTCGATTGACTTTGGTTGTTTACACTTGTGATTCGTAACTCATTTACCCTCAGATTGGTTTAGTCTATTGATGTTGTTGTTTAATTGAGTTTAATTTGTAATTAGTTAGTTAGTCTATCCCATGATGGCTGAGACGTATCAAGTAGTTTATTTGCATAAAGATGAGTTGGATTATGAATTGAGAATTCGTGGAGTTGTTAGCAGCAGACCGATGCAGGATAAGAGGAAAATGTTAGGCCGATTATTAGCCAAAGAAACAACATTACCTGATTTTATTTGTCAATTAGCTCTAACGGAAATTGATAGTATGTCTACATTAATAAAGTTGTGTAAGAAATTAGAAGAAGCTTTCTTAGATGGTAAAATTGTTTGATAGGAATATTATTGTTCTTTTAGTCGCAGCTTGTAGTATTTCAGTGAATAATAATTCACAGTGTAGTTGATAATAGTGATTTGTATTTAGGTTTTTCTTCCATTTGTATTAGCAACAATAGTTGTTTGATAAATTTTTTATAGTAGAGATGATAGATGTTTATAATTTGGTACACTGGTTTTTACTGTCGGTAAACCGTTTCAAGATTGCTCTTGTGCATAGGCACGTTTTGTTTTGATATAATTTATTTTGATAGCAATTTTTGATTTATTTATATCCGCATTGCAACGCAGTATGTTAATTGGTTGTAAGTCTAAGTGAAACTTGTCGTCGTGGTTGGTCGGATTAGCAGTATGTCAGTCTAGACGAGACTTAGGAAAAGTCGGTCGCTCAGCATTACATTAGTCTAAACGAGACTCGAGGTAAGTTGTCACTCTAGCAATTTTGGCATCACTATTTTGAGATTGGTGATGAGGTTATAATTTTTTTATAAGTCTAGGTGAGACTCACAGAGGAGTTTGTCACCCTAGCAAGTTTATGCGTTGTGAAGTACTTTTGTCTATCTTGACAGTTTGATTATGAGTAGTGTAAGAGTGTACTAGAACATTGATTTATTGTTATCCTAGATGGAAGGTTGAGAGTAATCTAAATTATAAATTTATTATGTTTAAAATTGTCATTGTCTGCGAATTTAAAAGAGAAGGTGTTCTTAAAGTTTGAAGTTCATTGGTTTAATGTTTGAAATCATGTTGATAATTTAGTTGAGATCAAGTTAGATAATGTGGATCCTTGGTATGTGTCTCTTCGAGAGAAAATTTTAGCTTCACCTGATGATTACCCACAATGGAAGGTAGAAGATAATTATGTATTTAAATTTCTTTCATCAAATTTACCACTCTCGTCGAATGTAAGGGAATGGAAATATTTAGTCCCTAGATCACAGAAGGAAGAGGTTATTCGGATAAATCATGACCCTTCAGTGGCCGGTCATTTTGGTTTTTTTAAAACATTGGCACGCATACAAGAGAATTTTTATTGGCCAAAAATGCGTATTGATGTGTTGAAATTTTGTAAAAATTGTTTAACGTGTGGTGCACAGAAGGCATCGAATAGAGGACCCCTTGGTTTAATGGGAAAGGAAAAAGAAGTGAAGTTCCCCTTTCAAATTATTGCTATAGATCTCATAGGCCCATTTCCACGGTCCAAGGTTGGACACAAATGGTTATTAGTTATTGGTGATTGGTTCTCAAAATTCACGTTAATGTTTCCGTTACGTAGTGCAAAAGCGCATATAGTAGAACGTGTATTGGAGGAAAAAGTTTTTTTAGTTTATGGCGTTCCCAAATTTATTATTTGTGACAGTGGCTCACAATTTAGTGGTAGAAATTTCAAGGCAGTATGTAAAAAATATGACGTTCAAAAAATTTGGTTTAATGCAGTTTACTCTCCCCAATGTAATTTTGTAGAGAGGATAAATAGAACAGTCGGAACAGCTATACGTTCGTATATTAAAGAACATGATACTTGGGACATAGAGTTACCCCAAATTCAGTATGCGATTAATTCTGCAAAACATCATGCCACTGGTTATTCGCCAAATTTCTTAGTTTTTGGTAGACATGTTCCTGTGTCTGGAAGATTTTATGGTCTTGATGTGGAACCCTCAGTTGATATTGATTTTATTTCTAGTGATAGACCTTCGTATGTGTCAGATCATCAAGGACTATTTGATATTTTTATAGACGTACAGAAAAGGTTACATTTAGCTTACATGCAGTCTAGTAATTCGTATAATTTAAGGAGACGTAACATTTCTTTCGAAGTAGGTGACAAAGTTGGAGGTCAAATAAAGTTCTTTCGAAAGCAAGTGATAAGTTTACAGCTAAGCTTGCGCCAAAATATGTTTTGAGCATTGTTAAAAAGAAGGTTTCGAATTTAATTTATGAATTGATTAATGAAAATGGTTCAAGGGCAGGCAGATGGCATGTTAAGGACTTAAAACCTTATTCAGAGTTCAGTGGTGATATTGAAAATGAGAACGTTTCTGAACATTAATTAGTGTTGTTGATATATTTAATGGTTGATAGTAGGAATTATTTCTGTCTTATCTTTTAGTAAAGGATTTAAATATTGTATTGGAATACTGTTTGGTAGTCTAAAAATTTTAGATGTTGGATAAGAAGTATAAAAAGAATTTTTGTAGTGCAGTAAGGTTGATACTAGACTGTGCTGATATTGTTAGTTGCAAGTTATTCATTTGAGTCAAGATAAAAAGTTACATGTTTCCGTTTGTCAAATGATTTCATTTGTCGTATGATTCTTTAGTTCAAGGTTATAAAGGAATGTTTAGGTATTTTTATGATTAAAGTGTTTGATAAATAAAGTTGTATATAGTAGGTCATTATTTTCTTTCGGATTTAAGATTAAGGTGTTTGATAATTATATTGGGAATCAAGTAGTTTGAGTCCATATTAAATATTGGTTGGAGGTCAATATTGTTAGTAACTATGATAGTTATGTTTAGTTTGAATATTGTGTAAGCTGGCAATGTTCTATGTTTGATTATGGATATTGCGTGAAATAGCAATGTTCTATGTTTAATTATGAATATTGCGTGAGATAGCAATGTTCTATTTTGTTCATTCATGCGTGAGTGAGATTTGTGAGAAGTAAGACGTGGTGACGTTTTACTTGTCTCTTCAGAGATAGAGATATTTCTACATTTTGGTTGCATATACATGCGGTAGATTGTTGAACGTTAGTGATTTCAAGACTTGTTTGCTGTTTTGAAGTTATGTTTGGAGTGGATCTCAAAAGTAGTGAGAGTCCTTTTCTTCTTTTGTAAATATGTAAATTACGGTTAATATAGTAAAAATATGTTTGTCATGATAATTTGATATTTTCATTAAGGAATCATAATACGGCAGTATTATATATTTTGTTGTTTAAGTTTCGAGTATAAATGAGTGATATAATAACCCCGAATATGATTAAACGATAATGACACCCTACCGATTAAGACTTCCCGAATTTGTCCCCTTGTGGCGTATAGTACGCGTAGTTACTCGTCACTCATTTTCAAATATGTTGTATCTTAAGTGGTAATTTTGTTTTATTTTGTAAAATTAATAATAATAAGTTGTGAATATGTAACAATAAATTCAAAAAAATTCTTCGTATTTATTCCAGAATTTTTCTCTTAGAAAGAGGCAGTGTAGCAATTTTATTTTCCACCTAATATATATATCTGTATAATCAATCCTTTTATTAAATATTAAATAATATAATACATTATAATGTTATCCAATCCACTTAATTTAATAACATCGATTGTCCAATAAAGAACTAGTATTTAGTTCATGTTAAAAGTTAAATTCTACGGAGACAATATAAAAGCTTTTGTTTGGTATCCTTCTTAAAGCCCCCCTCTACTCAATAACTGCAAGGTAACTTTGTTACTGGGCAGCAACAAGCTCGGCCGGCACTTCTAACACAGCTGGGGTTCAAGCAGGTCGAAAGTTGTTCTTAGGAGCGATGTCCGTCATTGATTTTTGCTGTTGGAAGCGTGCACGATGGAAGATTGCACGTGTATGCTATCTTCATAAATTGTTTTGGATGGTCCATTTTTGTGTTGAAACCAGTCGTGAAGAACGATGAAGTTTTTGTTAAAAAGACCATTAGGAACAGTAAGTGAATTTGTTTCTATAACAATATTAATTAAAAATTTTCAGTGTAACTTTGGGAATAATTTAATTTAAAATATATTGCAACGTAAATTATAAATAAGCACTTTTCTGAATGGTATTCATGCGAAATTAAATGAAAACAATTCTATTCTTATATAATATGGAATCACATATATAATTTATTCAAGTTAATTACAAACAACATTTGCTTTCTTGTGGTGTGAATTACGCCTGGAACATCTGTAAATTGAAACGCAGATAATGGAAGCCAAGTGACGTGTTTTTCAGTATGCAGCGCAGCTGTTTGTTTGGAATGGAATTTTCCGTTGTTAATACATGCATCAGCTTTCAAGCAAGTATTTAGGTGCAATTTGGAGTTCTGGTATGTACAAAAATTATATTCGTATGTTGTTTGAACTGTCGACGTAGAAACGAGATAAATTTTACTTTATCGACTAGTGTTAACTTTGAACAGGTCAAGGACAGACCTCAATTATATTTTTCGTAGTTATACGATATGAATCTGTAATTTGTTCCTACAAATTCTTTTATTAACTCAATGAAACATCAGAAGATGTCACTACTAATTAGATAAAGTATATTCTTCTAACTTTGAACCTTTAGAAATTAAATTTCTACATTTGATATTTTATGAACAATTATCTGTAATTATTTACTGTGAAATTAAGGTAAATTTACCATAATTAACTCTTTCTATAAATAAGCAATTTTATGCTTTGTCAATCTGTTATATAAACTTCATTAAATAGTAATTGGTACGGATATATTCAGTACCATTGTAATTAACTCTTCCTAATTTAAATTAACTTATAAAGGAAGACATATTTTTGTAAAAATTACTTTATTGGATACCAAAAGAATAGATTCTTATTTTCGGACTAAAGACTATCTTTTATTTAAGAGGAATGAAAATCGATTCTGATTGTATTTAATTATTTTTGAGTTTGAATGCACAAACAGTGCTTTTCTTTGTTTAATCTGTTCACAGGTGCAGTGCAGGATTGCTAAGGTCAAGGTCGAGCCATAAGGTATGATACTTTAAAGATTAGGAGGTCTTTAAAAATTATATAGCGGTTATAGAAAAAAAGGTTTCCGCATTAGCCTTGTACAAGGGACTTGTATTAGGTCTTCTCAGTATAAAAAAATACGGTGGCGCCTTATTTTTATTATTAGTGGTTGCAATTACACCCCGACCCACAGCTCATTCTCTACCCAGAGCATATAGTTCGACTAGCCGCTTTGCCTTTGAGATTTCCTCAACTTAGAGCCACCCTCCATCTTAATTTGCCGTGGGCTCCATTTCTAATTATCGGAAATTCTCGTTAAACTAAATCGGAATTTAAAAGGCTTCAACGTGTCTAATGTACATGCAGTTTGTAGTATACATCAATAGACAAACGTGTAATAAATAAATTATAGTAGTGTTTAGTGTTGCAAAGAAGACTTATAGTTAAGGAACTAGTTTAAGAAGATATTAGTGCTTGTAAATTTATTAGTGTCATAGTGTTTTATTGTTAATTGATCTGAAAACATCTATAAATAGGCATATACTGGTAATTCGACTTGTGAACAGTGAGTAATAAAGACTCTTGTTATAACTTGTTTTAAATTAGTGAAACGCGGTAGTAGTAGCCCGCTACACTAGTGTCAGGCTATGTGGGGTATATATAGTGGTTAATTTAAAAGACATTTAAGTAGTTTGTATATGCCTGTAACAACAAGCTAAAGTAAAATGGACGCAGAAACTTTAATGAATTTCCTTAAGGATTTTAAATCCGCTATTGAAGAAAAGTTTAGTGAAAATGCTGAGAAAATGAAGAAGAGGTCGGCTAAACTGGAAGTGACACTAAATGAAAACGCAGCGAGGTTAGTTGAACTGGAATCAACCCATAAAGGGTTTAAATACGGTATGGAAGTGGCACTTCGTGAAAATGCTGCAAAAACAGAAAAAAATTGAAGGGAAATACGGCCACGCTAGAACAAAGATTAATGGAAAGATCCATTGCATTGAAGGAAGATTTCACTGAAAAGGTAAAAACACTTGAGCAAAAGTAGGACAGTAAATTGATATAAATGGAAGATGATGTGATGAGGCTGCAAAAACAAATGATTTCACTAACAACGCGGCCACTTGAATTAGCAAACTAAGTTGTAAATCAGAACATTCCAGAAATAAGAAGCATGGTAGAAAGCGAGTCAATACCGTCAAAATTTAAAGTGAAACCACTCAAATTCGATGGTAAAACACTTTGGTCCACATAGTTGAAACAATTTGAAGCTGCTGCAATAGCCAACGGTTGGTGCAACAAAGAGAAGACTATCTCTCTAATAGTCGCCCTACGGGGGGAAGCTCTTAACATGCTACAGACGATTTCCGATCACCAAGCAGAATGATTACGGCCTTTTTACATCGAAACTTGAGATATGGAGACGCTCATCTTCAACAGGTTTACCATGCACAAGTAAGAACCGCTAGCACAAGACAAATGAAAGCCTGCAAGAATTCGAAGCTGACGTTGCCAGATTAGTTAGATTGGCATATCCAACGGCACCATGCTCTACCCGAAGATACTACATTGGCCAAGAGGCAAGTTTTTTGTTGCCCAAAAATTTAGAATTCTGCCGAACCTTTGCCGTTCCAGGCAAGGTAAGGATCTTTAACGTACGTGACAACATTCACACACGGGACCTCCATTTAATCTCTCATCCGAACGAGGGCGTAATTTTTGTGAAAAATGCTCACCTGCCATTTTTCAAGCAGTCGGCCGTGTCGGGATTCGAACCCAGGACTTTAGGATTCGTAGTCTTGTAAAAAAATTTTTGTTACATTAAATATCTCTAAAGAAAAACATTTCTAGCCGTTGTTATTTTACGAATTTGTCATTTAGCGTGAAATCGTTAAATAGTTTAATTTATTATAAGTAAGTACATCTCTTTCCTTTTTACATTATTTTCACCCATACGGAATATTTAATAGTGACTCCTACGCCTTTGATATCTGCAAATACCTTGAACGTAACTTGAGTTGCATAAGCTACAGGCGTTCTGAAGTCCACTTGTGCAATTGCTAGACACAACGTCTGCGCGTAAGGTGACGCGATAACTAGGGTGTTGGCAAGGAAGCGAATGCGGCCATCTTGCAAGCAACTACGAAGAGGTACGCTTCGTTGGAAGATGGAGAACCTTGTTTGCAAGTGGGAGGTGAGAATAGCTCTACCGTCGGAGAAGGGCTAGTGGTTGCCGCGCGGAGGCGTTACAATAGAGCTCTTGTGATGCCGCCCAGACAACCAGGAGAGCAGTAACAACACGTGAAGATAGAGGTCCATTAGTGGTGAGATTTGTGTAATAAAACAGCATTATATAAAACTAATAGATGGTTCAATTTCCCTAGCACATTTAGGTAGGCACCTTTAAGTATGTTTGTACGAAGGACAGGATTTTAAGGAAACACGTTTGACAATGAGATTGGAATTTGGTTGTGTATTGTGGAATTACTCATTTTGAAGCTGTCCGAGGGGCTGCATTTAGTAAAGGCATATTTCGTACCTTTCTAAATTTCAAGGAGATGGAATGTTATGTGTTTTGGTTAGTCTAGTACATTTATCAGCATCACCGTCGTGTAATTAAGACAAAACCAATCAGGTACTTATAAAACTATTTACTGAGAATTAATTTTACGTACTAATTACGGTCAAAGCTTTGATTTAACGTTTACCAAATCATAAGAAACTTTTGTTAAAGAATGTAAATGTCAAATTTTCTTGCAAGATAGGTTTATGCTCAAATCTCACGTAAAAATCAGTTTGAGAATTATACCCTAGAAATTTAATAGGTCAAATACTTTTTTTGTTCAGAACTAAATTTTTTCATAAGAGGAATTTTTGAACTTTTAGATGAATTAAATTAAGGTGTTTTTCAAGGCACGTAAGTAATGCACATGTTAATTGAGAAAAATAAGTATAAAGTCCACTTTTGATTGAAAGATGTTTACTTGCAATATGCTATGTGATTAGTAGAATATCTATGCTGCTTCTAACATATGTTGAACTGACTTTCTTTAATTTCATATAATGCTTAAGCCATATAAACTTTTTGTGTAACAAGTTCTTTAGAGAATTTTTGTAAGCCAGAACAGATCTGTTTTATGGATGTTTAAGAACCCGACTGTATTAAATAATTTATAAATGCTAAGATCTCTCTATGTAGAGAAACAAATTCAGAGATTTTTGAAACTTATTTTATGTCGATTATATTGATTATAGAGAAACACATTAAGAAATTTTTGAAACTTATTTTATATTGATTATTAAATTTTTTTATAAATAATTTTTGCAACAAAAGAGAATTACATTTAAATTATACTTTGAATTAAAACTTTCGTCTTTTTATTTCACTAATTGAAATTAACATTGTCCAAATTAGATAAGCAAAATTATGAATGTGGAACTTAGAAAAAAGTTGATACAGTACCAGGTGATAGAACCAGAATAAGTAATTTCCAGTAGAGTATTTTTTCATAGGTAAGGTGTTGTTGAGATTTTGAATTCAAGACAGTCGATCTATAAAGACTGAAATATTTTGTTGTCATAAGACACAAACAGTGTCTTATATTTTATTTTTTGTGTGACATTTTCTTGCAGGTCCGACATTGCAGAAGCTGGAGCAGAGGTCCAAGAGGTTTTCAGAGGTATTGCTTATTTTAATTTGTATGCTTTTTGATAATCATTATATCCTATAGGTTTCTGCGTCTTCCTGTAGGATACTTTAGTTTTATTTATTGTCTATATAGATGCAGTGGCGCTCATTCCCCTTTTTTTGTTCCCGTTTGTAGTCGAGCCCACCCTATATCCACGCCCAAACTCATTGCTCACCCTTGGGGTAATTCCCAGACTAAGCCGCGAATATAGTAAAGCTCGTGGGTCCACCGAGGTTTTGTTCACTAATTGACTCACTCCATAATTAAATTAAATAAAAAATAAAAAAAAAAAGAAAGTTCACTGGCGCCCACTAAAAAGTTTCAGTCTTACGCTTACTACAAAGATCCACGGCGACGCCTATTATCAAGTTAATACCACAGAAAATCCAAGGTATGGACAATAACCCAGAGCATGCCTCAAACTTTGACCGAAGGACGCAGATAAACCAATGATGTCAGGTAGAAGCGTTGTTTTAAATACCACACGAATTTGATAAATAATCGGTCATTCTTCAACCAAAGCACGCTTTTTAGCATTTCGAGTCAGAAAATAACGCGAAGTGAACATAGTAAAATTAAATAATTATATTTTGTGGAAGTCGTGACAGAAAAGTTTAAAAAAATAGTAATAGTGCAAATATAGGAGAGAAGTTAGCCGTTGACTGAAAAACGTAAGTTAGAAATTTTTAATAAACATAATTTTAATATTTGTAACTTATGATTCGAAATTATGATTGAAATTTTTATCTAAATACCATATAAATTGTCATTTAAATTTTCATCTGAATACGAATCTAAACATTGGTATGGAACTTTAAAATACAAATCTAAAGCTAAATTTGCATCTGAGCAGTGAACGGAGTATTATTCTAAACATTGAATAGATGTTTGGTCACAAGCTGTCTTACAAAATCAACAAGTCAACTCAACTGAAAACAATCCAGAGGTACTAGTCAACCACACGCAGCAGCAGTTCGAAGGATTGGAAACACGTAGGGAAAACACAGGTCAAAAATAACAACTATTTTTAATAGCATAAAGTATTAATTCCATTTTGAAATATTAAAATATTTATGTAAAGGGTCATCAAAAATTGTTTAAAAATTACGTAGAGCGAAAGTGAAAGGTCATGGAACGTTCAAAGGTATTTCTAGTAGTAAATAATGTTATTTTTGATGGCTTTTAATTGAGTTACAATTTGGGGACAAACAAATTGATATTGTTACTTTGATTTAGTTTGTTTTTGAATAGTGAATCACATCATCAAAGTTATAAAGCTGTAAAGTGTAAATATTCTTGGTCATTACACAAATTTTGGTTAGTTTCGTTTATATCATTCATGTAGGTAAATGCTAAAGAAAAACGGGGGTAGAAACTTCTTTGTTATCGTACGGTCGTGCACTCTGTGTGAATTGAGCTGAGTTAGTCGAGGCATATATAAAGAATTCTATTTAAAGTTGAGATTATTTAGAGACAGCGGCGGCGGGCAGTAGGAAACTGAACGTTAATTACATCGGCGTGCGGCGATATCATACCAATATACATTGCACGAAGTGCTATAGAATGTAAATTCGTTGTTTTTATTCCATCCGATAACCATATTTCGCTTATCGCAACGACATCATTTTCACAATCACATATATTTAAACTAAATTAATAGATTTTACTTTGCATGTTTCGAACGGTTTGATAATAACACATAAGAACCTTGCGTTGAAATTATTTAGTTTTTTACACAATCCAAGGTAAACCGTTGACAAATTTTATAAGTGAGATATACATTGTATTACTTTCTAAATCTTGTAAATATTTATGTTATGTCTATAAAGCAAGTTATAATTATAACTAAACTGCTTACTACTAATTTACAAACTCTAATTTTTCTTTAACATCTAGAAAAATTTAATTTACAGTCCTTATCTACTTCTCTAGCTAGAGCAAGCGGCATTTGTGATGAATCACATTTACATAAAAAAACAACAATTGAACAGTTGTTAGTATGTAAGGATATAAACGATTAAATCATTTTGGGATTTATACAAAATACCTAGAACTAGTATACAAATTATATACAAAACTGAAACTTGTCAGCATGCAACTACAAATGTTTTTATAGACTATTCTTTTTCTATATAATCACATAAATTACACAAAATGAAGGCTCAGTACTATTTTGATATGCACAATACCAACATAAAAAGCATGCAAACGGACAATTTTTAGTATGTAAGACTACGTGAATTTTCAACAATATATTAACCTTCAAGGCACCTTTATAGTATCTAAAATGATTATATATTGCATTTCAATGAATATTAGTTAATATGCGACTACATAATACGCTTTTGTAAATGACATTTCTGCGTTGCGGTTTAATCGCCTAAATTGAATACAAATTGACGTCTTTTAGCTTGGAACCGCAAAGATTTATAAAAGACTTTTCTGATGTGGAGAATAATTGCTGGAATAACATGCAAAAAGACGTTAGTATGGAACCGCATATGAGTTTTTAAGCTACTTTTAAGAGATGCGGTATAATTACATAAATTGCATTACTAATGGACGTTCGTTTCTATGGGACCGCATATGTCTTTTCAAGTTATCTTTACGAGATGGCGAATAATCACACAAACAGCATGCGAATAAACATTCTTTTGAATGGAGCTGCATATGAATTTCTAAGCTCTTTTTAAAGGACGCAGGATAAGTAGATAAATTGCATCTGCATGAACGTTCGTTTCTATGAGATCGCATATGTCTTGTTAAACTACTTTTACGAGATACAAAATAAGTACAGGAATTGCATGCAGAAGGACGTTCGTATGTATGGGACCGAATGTGAATTTTCAAGGTACTTTTCCGAGAAGTAGCATAATTACATAATTTGCATGCGAGTAGATAATCATTAGTATGTGATCGAATATGTTCTTTTAAGTTACTTTTACTATATGCAGAATAATTACATAAATTGCATGTGTATGGACGGTCTTTTGTATGTGTTTTTAAGGTATCTTTCTGAGATACAGAATAATTATATAAATTGCATGTGAATGGATGTTCGTTAGTGTGAGACCACATGTGTCGTTTTAAGATACTTTTAAAAGATGCGGCATAATTACATAAATTGCATACGTTCCTTTGTATATTATCGCATATGTCTTTTCAAACAACTTTTATGAGATGTAGAATAAGTACAGGAATTGCATGTGAAAGAACGTTTGTTTGTATGGGACCACATATGTCTTTTCAAGTTATCGTTATCAGATGTAGAATAATTACATAAATTGCATGTGTATGGACGTTCGTTTGTATGAGACCGCATACGTCTTGCCACGCTACTTTTACGAGATGCAGAATAAGTACAGGAATTGCATGCGAAAGGACGATCGTTTGTATGGGATGACACATGGTTTTAAGGTACTTTTACAAGATGCTGAATAACTACATAAAGTGCATGCGAAAGGACGCTCGTTGATGTGGGATCGAATGTGAATTTTTAAGGCACTTTTATAAGATGTAGTATAATTACATAATTTGCATGCGAGTGGATAATCATTAGTATGTGATCGAATATGTCCTCTTAAGTTACCTTTACTAAATGCAGAATAATTACATAAATTGCATGTGTATGGACGTTCTTTTGTATGAGACCGCATATGTCTTTTCAAGCTACTTTTGTATGATGTAGAATAAGTACATAAATTGCAGGTGAAAGGACGTTCGTTTGTATGGGACATCATATGAAATTTCAAGCTACTTTTTCGAGATGCAGAATAAGTACAGAAATTGCAAGTGTATGGACGTTCGTTTGTGTGGGACCGCATATGTGTTTTCAAGGTATTTTTTTCAGATGCAGAATAAGTACAGAAATTGCATGCGAAAGGACGTTCGTTTGTGTGGGATCGCATATGCCTTATGAACTTACTTTTAAAAGATGCATGATATGCACATAAAAAGCACGCAAATGGGCGTTCGTTTGTAAGTGACGACATATCAATGTGTACTTATAGGTTGAACAATAAGTTCATAAATTATATGCCACATATGTTCTTTAGAATATTGTCGTGTAATGTATTTGTAAGTTATTTTGTGGTAGCACAAAAACACACCTCGGACAAACTTGGGAAGTTAGAACTCATACATGAACCACGTAAATTGTGTACCTATTCAAAATGTATAAATCATGTTGTATCATTTACTATTTCGACCACTTGGTTTAATATTCATGTGCGCATTTTATTTGAATTTTGTATTCTCTGTTAATAAACAACAAATGCTATAAAACATTTTTCTCTCCACAATTTAGCTATCGATCGGGGACCCAATTCTTGAATATGTTTGTTCCCGGACGTATACACTCCCGAACGTATATTTTGGGAAAGTATGTTACAAGAAATACCCATTATTGAATTCACTCGTTAAGGGTTATTGATTGAGAGTATGGTTACTGTTGGCAACGCCGTCACAAATTTTACTTGATCATTCGCATTTCACTCTAACATATGACAAATATTTTCCGTTTTTGTCTAAACAATTTCGTCTTATACATAACCCTACTTTATGTTGTTTATTGCTGGGATTACTTTATTGTTTATAGTCAAGTTATAAATTAAGTTGTTACTCGAATTAAAATTCGTTTATATAGTATATAACTAAAGGTCATCAAAATAAAAAGTTAAATGGGTAAGTCTTGAAATGTAAATTCAAATTTGCTGTTTGTTTGAGCCGTTAAAGAAAATAATTTATTTTATTTATAAACTTTATAAACTTTATAAACTTTAGTTTGCGTTAATGTTAAGGTCATTTAAGAATAGATGGCACTAACAGTTATTTTATTTACGAGCGTCTCGTGGCAGTAATGACATGGCTGCAATGACAGTTTAGGTTACTGTTAGAAATAGATATTATTATTAAAAAACACAAATTAGATATTATTATTAAAAAACACACAGCACAAACACTTAACACGCATATCAGAACAGTTTGCAATAGTTTTAGAGCAACTGTTCTGATATGCGTGTTAAGTGATGTGTTTTTTAATAATAATATCCATTTCTAACAGTAACCTAACCTATCATTGCAGCCATGTCATTACTGCCGCGAGACGCTCGTTTTATTTAATTGCTAGGTAACGGATACCCAAAATCTTTAATTAATAAAATGATTTATCAATCTAATATAATAAATTTGAGAAACAACCATACAAATGAACCTACTAATGGAGAAGAGACTGACAACAACCAAACAAACAATGTGCCCACCATAAAATATATTTCATTTCCACAAATTGGAACACTAACAGATCAACTCATCAATGTTTTTAAATATGAAAAGATCATCATTAGCAAGAAATACATTAAAACTATAGGAGGATTATTTAGCAGATTAAATCATCCATACCAATAAATGCACAGTCACATACAGTATATAAGATTACTTGTAACAATTGTATTAAAACTTATGTAGGTCATACATCACAAATCTTAAAAGCGAGGGTCTCGTTACATAAAAGTGATATAAAACTAAAACCAGAAAGATGTGCTTTGGCAAGCCATGCACGTGAATTTGGACATAAAATTAATTTTGAAGACGTGAAAAATTTAACAAAAGACACCAACTTGACCAAGAGAAAATTCCTAGAAATATACTTTATTAATTGTGAACCACATCGTATAAATAAAAAATCAGACACCGAAAATCTGAGTGTAATATATACTTACCTTTTGACTAAACCCCATGTACATAAATTCAACGGACCTGTAGATGAATAATATTAAATATTTTACATATAGATATAGAAACAAATTATACATATTGTTATCTTTAGTAAGTAGGTATCAATTTTTGAAAAGTTTAAATGTTCAAATTGTAGTGGTGTTATAACAATTGTACTAATTTATTGTATTAAGAAACAACTTGCCAGATTTACAGTTTTATTTTGCATTCGTAGTGTTTATGTTGAATATGCTAATCGTTATATTCATTTAAAATTCTCATGTTTGTGTAAGTGTCAAAACATATATTATAGTTATTAGTTAGTAACTTAGTTATTACTTTTAGTGTCCTGATGATGAAATTGAAGATAAATTTCGAAAGCTTGACTAGACAAATAAAGAGAATGTAAAACAGATTATTATTAATTTGTTCTTTATTTCCCTTATCAGAAATTATAATATTATTGAATAATTATAGACCATTAGAAGATTCATTATTTTATATATATATATATATATATATATATATATATATATTATAAGTAGTTTTTTACACAAGGTAAATGGTCATTTGGGCTTTACTTAAAAAGTCTAAGTTATTATTTCATCTTATTAATTGCATTATATATATATATATATATATATATATATATACATTTTAAATTTTATTATAGAAATGAAAAATCGCATAAAAAGAATTTCCCATCCTTCATTATACAATAAGAATATTAAATTATTTTCTAAAATTTTAAGAGAAAACGGTTATCCTTCAACTGTAATAAAAACAACACTAAATAGCAGCACATTCTCCAATAAAAATAATAAAGACCTTATAAACACTTCGTGTAAAACATTACCTTATATTGAACGCTTAACACTTAAATTGATCCAAGTATTTAAAAAAGAAAACATAAAAATCGCGAAACAAAACTTAATCTCAATAAAAAAAAATTATTTTCTAAAATAAAAGATAAAACTCCCTGTTTAAATTAACGGAAATCCATTTATAAAATTAACTGTTTAGATTGTGATGCATCCTATATAGGTCAAACTGCTCAAAATTTAAAACCACGAATAACGCAACACAAAAGCGATATTAAAATAAAACCTCAGGCATGTGCTTTGTCTACAAATGTCTTAACGAAAGGTCATAATATGAATTTCAATGACGCTAAAATATTAGAAACCGAAAAAGTGACATCTAAACGCATTTTCAAAGAAATGTGTCACATTAAATCATTTTGAGATTTATACAGTATGTCGAAAACTAATATACAAATTATACAATTATACAATTATACAATTATACAATTTTACGATGGAGAGTCGTGGGGATTAGACGTGTATAGCTGTGTGCTCTGTGATATTAAAGTGATACGGTGATCTAGCCAATGTAAGATTAATATCATTCATTGTTGCATTCTGACTGCTTTACTGGTAAGTTACTTAAAAGTGTTAAATTGAAATATATTTGAAAATGCCTTTTACTCGTGATCAACTAGAAGACATTAACAAAATAATATCAGCAACAACAAGTAAATTGCTAACAGACGACAACTTTATCAAAGTTGTTACTGATACGGTTACACATGCAGTGTTAGAACAATTAAACATCAAGTTAAATGTGCAAAATGAAATAATTTCTGAATTGAAGGTTGAGGTTGTTAATCTAAAGGCCGCAAATGCTGCATGTGTAGAAGAAAACGATAAGCTACAACAATACACGCGACGTAATTCTCTTAGAATGTACGGTATGGCAGAAAGCAGTAATGAAAATGTTCTAGAAAGCGTTTTAAATATGTTTGCGGGGAAATTAAAAGTTAATTTTAGTATGGACCACATCGACAGAGTTCATCGGGTAGGAAAATTGAACAGTAATCAGAGTAATGCCATCAGGCCTATTATTGTGAAGTTTGTTTCATATCGTCACCGGCAACTAGTTTTTTCGAAAAAGGAGTCGTTAAAAGGGAGTAAACTATCTATCAAAGAAGATCTTACGAGTTACCGGGTTAAACTTCTACGTGTTGCCTCTGAAAAGTATACTTTCAGAAATGTGTGGTCCAGAGATGGAAATATATACGTGAAAGCAAACTGTGTCATAAAACAAGTTAGTTCAGTGAATGATATCTAAGTGCTTAATTTAATTATTGTTGAAAAAATCACATATATTTTTATTTATTTTTTATTTTTGCATTACTATCACAATGCAAAACTAGAATTACATATATTTTTTGGTAAATTGCTCGTTATAACTCAATTCACTATATCACCAGTTATAAATTAAATTGTATAAATTTTTTCTTTGCGGAGCACGTACACAACACGTGAGTAGTACATTATTGGAGTAATCAGACCCTCATTTGCTCCAGAATCCCTCATTTGCTCCCTCATCTGGACCAAAAAGTTTTCTTCGACTAACCATTTTTCATCTTTTGAGATAAATGAGCATCCACATTTCCACACACGAGATAAACCTATTTTTAAGATTTTTTTTTACCGCTAACATTCTGAACCAAATAGTTTTCTTCGTCTAACCATTTTTCATCTTTCGAGATAAACCTATCTTGTTTGGTATCAATTAATATTAGAATTTTCTCAGCTACCCGAATCTCTAGGAATTTTTCAGATAGCATCACCCCCAGGGAGTTACCCTAATTTTAATATTTCTTACCTGTAGCGACTTTTGAGCGTTCTTATAAATTTTTTTATACATGCGATACATGTTGTTAGTCTAAAATTTTATGTAGAATCCGAATCTGTAAACAGATTTAAAATAGGACTAATTCTTACAAAGTTACACTTTAAAACGCTCAAACCTCTTTAAAATTTTTGCTCGTATATATTTAACTCCATTTTTTATAACCTTTTTCGCTACCTAAGACATATGCTTTAACCAATACAAAGAAATAAGCACGCAAAATTTTAATAATTTATTTTATCTAATTTACAGTTTAATAAACTTATAGAATGCAATTTTACAAAGTATAACATTATTTCCTGTGTGTAGCCAAATCCAAGTAGTTTAACCTGTAACAAAAAATAGGAATTAAGATTAATGTAAAAAAGAGGAGACGTGTTTTTAGTCAATAAGACATATTTGTTGTTTAATCTAGCAATATGAGTATAATGTAAACACATTCCAATGTAATGTGTTTTAAATATGTAAATGGAAAGGTCGACTTTGGCGTAATCATCGCGTGGTTAATAATTAAGAAAGTGCATTTTGCTGGTATGAAATCTATGGAATTTTTCCTGTAATGAAAAAAAGAATGCATTTGTAATTGAAAATGCGTGTCACTTACCTTCGCTAGATACCAACCATGTTAATTAGTGAATTCATAGTACCGATTTAGATTCTAATAATTAGAAATTTTGTGTATGACATCATTAACTACCTAAATTTCAGAATTATCAAAATGTAATAAAACACATTAAGTACTGTTCAATAATAATCATAAAACAATATTAGAGTGAAAGTAAATGGGTCTTATTACATATTGATATCCTACATCAATTACCTAAATTACCTTACGTGACGCTGTAGAAGCATTATAATGCAAATTCCGCAAACTTCCAATGTAGCATTAATTTTATAGCATTAATTTTGTAACTCGTAATCCAGCAAATATTTTAGAAAACACCATTAGGCTATTGAATGCTAATTTGTTAACGATCATAGAATCACATGTGAAAGCTGTATATAATTTTTTTTCTTGGACTTTCTATTAATTATGTTTGAGAATATGTTTCAATGACGTACATTTGAAATCGAAATATAATTGTTTGTAGATTACTAATAACACGAGGTAATCGGCACGTATTTAGGGAAAATACAAACATCATTTAGTAATATAATTAACGGTTTTCAAAACGTATATAACGCGGTGTAATTAGAAAAATTTTTATTAGTTTTACACGCTTTTGTGTAAAGCCCGTCGAAATTTTAAACCGTCGTTTCGTGTAGTTCTTTTGTGAAAAGTTTTGAAGGTTTAGGGGTAAGTATTATTAAAATATTATTAAAGTAGAACTGAATTTATTTGCAAACACCAATTATTATGTATTCTGTTATTGATTCTTATTTGTACTTTAAAACATTAATTTTTCCAAAGTAATGCGCTGTTTTACAGATATATGTTTTCAAATTTTAAAGGTATGCTTTTAGCTAAGATAAATAAAAAAACAATTCTCACAAAATATTTTATTAAAAATTTAATACATTAACAAAAAGGCCTCAATAGCAATACGTTTTTTTTAGAACAGCTTAAATTATTCAAACAATGGTTTAAACAGTGATTGTACCTATCACCGAATCTTCTTAATTCTTTGAGCCTTGGAAGTGAGAATACACTTTCCATGTTTAAAATGTTGTTTGATAAATATTTTGATAGTAACTGTCTTTTCTGTTCGCCTTTAACATAGATAGTAGCATCGGGTGGTATGACTTCTTTCAGCAAATCGCCTACATTTGTATATCCACTTATGGACTGCTCATCCCAGCTGAGCCCATGGATTCTTTGCTTTAACCACCGAACTTGCTTTTTGAAATCATCACTTAGGGTGTTATACTCCACAGCCATGTCCAGTATTTCGTGCCATATTTTTCCAAAGTAATGCGCTGTTTTACAGATATATGTTTTCAAATTTTAAAGGTATGCTTTTAGCTAAGATAAATAAAAAAACAATTCTCACAAAATATTTTATTAAAAATTTAATACATTAACAAAAAGGCCTCAATAGCAATACGTTTTTTTTAGAACAGCTTAAATTATTCAAACAATGGTTTAAACAGTGATTGTACCTATCACCGAATCTTCTTAATTCTTTGAGCCTTGGAAGTGAGAATACACTTTCCATGTTTAAAATGTTGTTTGATAAATATTTTGATAGTAACTGTCTTTTCTGTTCGCCTTTAACATAGATAGTAGCATTGGGTGGTATGACTTCTTTCAGCAAATCGCCTACATTTGTATATCCACTTATGGACTGCTCATCCCAGCTGAGCCCATGGATTCTTTGCTTTAACCACCGAACTTGCTTTTTGAAATCATCACTTAGGGTGTTATACTCCACAGCCATGTCCAGTATTTCATGCCATATTACATTATTCGCTACATCCAAAATGGCAATCTCCTTGCAATAGAAATCACTAGTTTTGTATTGATATCCTTGTAAATCGATTATGAAACACATGCTTCCTGCTTCAAATCACAGATGGGAATGGGGTTCTAAGCAAATCTCTCCTATATATCCAGCTAAGGGACTTTACCTCCTCCTTTTATGATTTTTTCATCCAGGTAATTATCTGGATGATGCTAAAGCAAGTCTGTTTTCTTAATCCAACTTTTACCATCCCCCAACCACGACACTAATAATTCGCGCCTGTGCTTCCGTTTCCGTAAAACTTCTTCCACTAAGTACGTGTCGGGTGCTGCTGTGAGCTGAATTTCATCGCCGTAGAAAGCACCTAGAATTGGCCGACCTTCCAAATCTTGTAGCAGATAGGTTGTCGGTCTCGTTTGTTGTACTTTAACAATTTTGAATAGTTCTGTACCCCAGTTTGGGTGAAATCCTCGATCGAATACTGCTTTATATTTTGATATACGCACAATGTCTCCAACCTTATACAACTTCTTGTGACTTTTAGAAACGCTGTTAGCGGTGTAAAGTTTTATTCTTTCCGGATGTTCTTCTGCCTCCATAGGCGTCATGTTAATAGCCCGATGCGGTGTATTATTGTATTCTTCCATAACCTTAGGCAAAACATTCACCCATTTATGACTTCCTTGCAAGTAAAATCTTCTGTACAATTTGTTTTTGATTGTTCTAATCAACCGCTCAACCATGCTAGCTTTGATTGCGGAATACGTAGAGTAATGGTTTATCTTATATTTTTGCATAAGATTTTTAAACCAGCGGTTGTAGTACTCTTTCCCAAAATCCGTTTGTAGATTGATTTTTATGTTATTTTCTCCTTGCAGCATTTTGTCCAATATTTTTTTCATAGCATTTGTGACTTCTGATCCGGTTTTATTTTTTAAGGGTTCAGCTAAAGCATATTTTGTGAAACAGTCCTCTGCTATTATAATATATCTGTACTCATTGTTCACACGCGAGTAAGGCTGCATTTCGCACAAGTCCGATTGGATAAGATCACGTTTCACATGTTTCAGATTTGTATGACGACGCTGAAAATTTTTTCTTGCAGGTTTAAATAATTCCTTAACGATGATTTCTTTACTCATTTTTGCTTAACACTGTTGCTAAACTAATAGGGTTATCTTTATCCAATTGCACCTTTGACATAAACTGAAGCTTTGGTTTGTAGCATTTGTTTTTTATAGCTGCTGGTGACGCCTCGTAAATCGATGCTATTGCAAGACCGATCTCTTTCTCATTTGTCTCAGAAGTTGCAGTCAAATTAATAAAAAACTGTATAAACGTTTTAAAGTCAGATACAAGCTTATTCAGTTTTTCATTTACATATTGTTTATTAACTGCATCAGATGGCTCAACTAGTTGAGCAAGCATTGCGATACGCTGGTTTCTTGCATTGAAGGCTTTATCTTTACGCTGTATATCATCAGAACTTTTTAGTCAGTATGAAAAGGCTTGATTCACGAGCTTGATTACAGATTTCTTATTAACACAATCACTATCGTCTTTAGGATCCATCACATCAACTAACCTTCTTTTACGAAAACTAATTGTTTCTTCTCCAGACTTGAATACTATCGTGCTTCTCTGATTAACACAATCACTATCCTCTTTCGGGTCTGATGAATTCACTAACCTTCTTTGCTGCATATCATACCCATCACCATCCAACGTTAGCACAAATCCTCGACCTGGAGGACCTCGCCGAATATCAGCATCTTTACGCTCTGAACGTCCGAAGCGGTCGATAGGCATTTTAAAACTGTGTAATTATTTACTGAGCTCACTGTATTATACCTTCTTCTCTCAACTCTTGTATTATGGACACCATCTCGTTAATGTTTTCCTCGCTTGTATTCCCAGCTCGGTTGGATGCGTTTAACAATCTCAGTCGATCCACAAGTTCATGTACATTATTCCAGTAGACATATTGCACCGGCTTTGAATTTAAACTTTTGTAAAACCGGTTAGAAAAGCCTAAACCCGCTCCCTTAGACTGTTTTTTTTCTCTTTGGCTGTTTTCTTTCGGGATTCCTCTGAAATTCTGTGAGATATTTTTGCACATATTTGTTAAACTTTTTGTTATTTGTAGGGAACCCGCTTAAATCGTGCACCGCAAATGGGTTAAACTTTCTTCTCAAAATCGACGCAGATTTGATCATTTCCAAGTAATTCGGTAAATCTTCATGCAAATTGAAATCGCCATCTTCGGGGTTGATGTCTTTGTAAACCAGCAGATTGTATAAACCCCTCGTACCTGGATATATCACATTGTTTAATGTTATATCGCTAGTTTCCCGGTTAATTATCAATACACTTTTCCACATACTCCATGTATCGGTTTCCACATTATACTTTACTCCATAAATTGATTTGTCAATATTTTCGTCTTCGTCTCTAGCTAACACATTCGCATAGTAAAGATGGAACGGTTCTTCTGAAACGAGTTGTTTAATTTTCTTTATAGGTACGTCCATGTTTTCGACTTTAACCTTTGTTGTAGGTGTAGGAATTTTTTCGGTGATCGATTGCAACTGAGAAGCGGTTATTTGCAAGGGATCAATCAATTGTTTGTGCACCTCTTTGAATTTTTGCTGAGATGCGGTGTTACCCTTTTTGTACGCTACAGACTTTTTTCGTACAGCATCCTGCATAAGATGAAGACTGCGTTTATTCGCAATAAAATTGTTAACGTCCGTTATCATGAAACTTTGGATGGGAACTAACTTTTTTTTGAATAATGTCAAATATTTATATACTCGTCGAAATTCTTCCGATACCGCCCCTTATCCAAATCAAAATCTTTCACAACAGTTATAAAATTATGTTTTGAATCACCCCAACACTGTAAACACATTTTTTTAAATTTTGGATATGTCATGTCACCACTTGTATGATCCGAAAAGATATGGCGAAGGTTTGTGTCATCTTGTTTCCATAATGTGATTACATTGGTGTTATCTCTGAGTCTATGTTTTAAGGCACTAGCGTAAGTTTGACATAGATAGAACGAATCTATTGCTTTATGTCGGCCGAACGAGAAAAATTGAGTGATTTTACTTTGCTCGTTTGCAGGTATATCATCGAAAACCATAATTGAGTCTTCTTTCGTATCTCCGGGTTCGATCAAATCATCGTAATTTTCAAACTCATGGTATCCAATTTCTTCTTTTAATGGTGTAAAAACGTTTCTTAACAATTCGTATTTCGGTTGATATAAACTTTTCGAAAATACATAGACATTTTGGAATCTAAGACCGTTCTCGTGCAGGATCAGAGATATTAAAGCGTTGGTCTTCCCACAACTCGATGGTCCCGCGAAGATAGCTCGTATGTTAGACGGGAACAATGGGCCATGTTTACCATCCTCTCTCGCACTAGCAATAGCAAAGTTATCATAATTCTGTATAGGTATTTTAACTTCTTGTATAGCATCACCCGTGTCTCTCACATTTTCCGACCTAGGAGCACCATTCTTCTTTTGAGGTTTACGGAGATCCAAATGTCTGCTTAACGTTCTTCTGGGTATACCATATAACCTACTTGCAGAGTTAACACTTATACCCTTTTGTATTTCACTAACTGCTTTCTCTAAAGATTCCTTGGTGTACATCTTTCAAATATAAGTTTAAACTGATTCAAATTGATAATAATATTCCCTTATATACCAGCATGGGCAGGGGTGTGCACGCGCAGGGGCGCGCATGCGCAGGGGTGTGCACGCGCAGGGGCGCGCATGGGCAGGGGTGTGCACGCGCAGGGGTGCGCATGGGCACAGGCGTGCTTAGATGTACACCGGAGTACGTGAGAAACTGTCTTGGATCACCAAAAAATCTTATTAATATTAAAACAACATAGATTTTATACAATTTTATTAAAAATATATATACAAAATATTTAATTGTGAATAAATCTATTAACAATTTCCGTAAACAGATTATATTGAAACATAGAGTCATCTATAATTAAAGCATAAGCCTTCATCGACGGTTCAAAATTTCTTGAAGCTTCTAATTCCATTCTTACATCAACAGTTGCATCCTTGATGCTTTCAAATTGATGACGACAGTCGATTACAAAGACAGGTGAGTCCTTAAACCTGTTGTAGTCCATTAAACATTTATTTGACGATTTGTTCGGATAGTATTTTTCCATAAAAGATGCATAAGACAGGTACGCTGGCAAGTAGTCATTCTGCTCGAAATCCAAATTTAATCGACCTTGAGGGAACATCTGAGAGTTTAAAAATACTGTGACATTGGTTATGTTGGCATTCGTAAAGCTTGTAGCATTTTCTTCTTTTCTGTCGTACTTCCCATTTTGCAGTGCCAGTAATATCCACCGAGCCTTCTCTGTTTCGTTCGATACTTTAATTCTCCATACTTGTGACTTTGATTGTGTTAAAGATGGTAATTCGTGTAGTTCCCATTTTCTGAATGCAACCATTATAGATGATTGATTTTGCATTTCCGAAAGCAGCGACGCCTTGGCAAAGTCACTTAATGTTATATGCGGAACTTCCCATGAAATACGTTGTATTTTGAACGTTACTGTATTTCCAATCGACTTGTAGCAATTTACGTCCGACTTGGATCTGATTAAAATCAGCTCTTGAGGCATGTTGACGATAGTTTTCTTGTAATCTTCAAAAAACCCGAAAATGGTTTTTAGCGGTATAGCACAACTAAACCGCCCATCTTGGAATATGGTATTTGGCTTCCACCCGGTATGTGTAATAGATTTTGTTTCTGATTCTTCCATGGATACTAAACCTTTAATAGTTCTTGTAATTCCAGGGATTCAACAGACATCTATTATTTGATTATTACCCAATTTGTATTGAATTTCCTCAAACAGAAAATATGGTGCATTTCTAGTAAATTCGTAAGCTTTAGGGTCTGGTTCTGCTGCTCTAATCGGGTCTACGGTTGTTGACGCTTCTCTTAATGTTTCCGTAGGTTTATAGGTGCCCGTTATAAATATGAAACTTTCATGGGGGTATGTGATGTTATCACTGCTCTGGATTTCAATTGAAATTCGATCGTTGTTTTCTGCATTCAATGTAAAGGGAAGATATGTATAATAATCTTCCTTTATTATGGTTTCGTCTAATTTAAAAACGTCCAAACACATCCAATTTGGGCACGTCTTCATATTTAAGCCTTCCAAGTTTAACGTTTTCATCACCGTGGAGATCTAAGCTGCGTTTACTTCTGCCTCCCATCATTTATAACTTCTAACCCCAAAGATTTTAAGAAACGTATTTCTTCTGCTGTAAGTCTCTCGACAACTTGACGCTTTGACGTCGTATTTACTTCTAATCGTCTGGGGGTGTTGTAGCGTGCTTTATATACAAAATCGATAGACATTTTCAACTACTTTTTATTTTCAGTCTCACACAGGTGTATGTTTCCGGTGAAAAGTTTACCAATTCACCCAAATGATCGACTAGTCTGATTGTAATATTATCAATTTCTGTCACGCTCAGCGGGTAATATATGACGTGGTTAGGTTCCTTTTCCAGATTATACCCGGGTGGTACAGATAGACTGAATTCAAATATGCTGTAGGTAAGAAAATTGTTTCTGAACGATCCGCTGGTGATATTGGTTTCCACAAAAATGTTTGAGACCGATATTATGTTCACTTGCTGATTAGCGATATGTACGGTATCTGCAGCCAATTTGCGGTTGGTAAACCCCAAGATGCTTCCAATATTGTTTTTACGGTTTGCCCCAAAATCTATCGGTATACTGCTTCGTATAGAACACTTTAATGTATTATTGTTGGCACTCAGTTTAAAATATTTTTCAATGTTCTCGTTGATGTCCGGCTTCTGACTGAACCATTTTTTGAAGACGTCCTGTATATATGCATTTATTTCTTCTAATTCGTATGATCCAGGTTTAATGGTTATTCTGCGATGTTCTGGAACGTTAAAGTATAAGTTATTGTTTCCTGGATGTATGTTTTGCACAGTGTTACAAGTGTACAGTCCCACTAGACCCACATCATATTCACCGTCTTGTTTCAATTTAATTGGTGGGTAAATGGATCCTGTCGATATGACATTACCATACCCGAACACGCTCACTGTTTTAGCCATTGTCACTAAGAAACTTTAACACTAAATGTCCACAATTGTATGTGTTGTAAGTCTGCTCCGGTGCACTGTTGTAGTAAATTTTACAACCTCGAAAATATCTCTTTACTTCTTCCGGCGGTCTCAAGTCTCCAAACGAATCGTAGTAAAACATACTATTTCCACGTTTTCAGTACCCCACCCAATGTGTGCCCGAACCTTTGGTGGTATCCAAATTAATCACACCCGACTCGTTGACATGCGGTCTAATCTTCTGTAACTGATCTCTAGAAAAGACGTTGCGAAAATGAGGAATGTTAGATGCGTGTTTCCTTATATCTACATCGGTGTGAGCTCTTCGAGGTAACTTGCTTAGTTTTTTGATACTTTTTTACAAATGCCACGCCCCTGTTTGTACGGTTTCAAGAATAATGCTGTGCCTTTTTTGTATGGTTTTAAAAACATTCCATTTCCTTTTTTCCCAACAGTAATGGCTTCCATAGATCTGTTGTGTCGTTCGCTCTCCTTAAGCTGTTCGTTGGCTGTCTTGACATCATTTACTGCTTTAGTTATCCCTGCAGCACCACCTGTTAGCGCTCCTAGGGCACTTAGTCCAGCGAATATCGGATTCAATGGCAGAAAACCTCCTTTCTGTGGAACGGGTATAATACGTGGGACTTTAATTTTGCTTTTCCCACCGGCTCCTTTTATGATTTTTTTACCAATTAGAATACCAACATCTAACAGCTTTTTCAAGTTGTCGGAACCAACTCGGTCTACTGCGGATCGTATTTTCTTTAAAAATTCGCCTTTGAAACTTATTTTCTTCTTTAAGCCCATACCCATTTTTTTCTTCGCTTTCATAGCGTTTGTCACAAACCAAGCTGCAGCTTTTTCCCCAAACTTTGCGTTTTTAGACTTAACTCTCCCCCAGGCTTCTTCTTCTAAAATTTTATCTGCTCGGTGTCTGGCTGGAAGATCGTCGGGGTACTTGGAGTATGCAATGTCGTGGTCTTTACACAATTTATCTAATTCGTTTATTCCAGGATCACCTCTTGCTAAGCGCTCATCCAACTTTGTACCAGGACCGCAGTACTGATATCCTGGAATATGCAGCTCAAACGGTAACCTGTTTATAGCGCTGTTGATTAAACCCTCTCCAGAACAGATAATCATGTGTAAACACAAAAAAATCTCAAACTATACTAAATAAATAAACAACAACGAGTCTATTTATACTTTTTCAAACAAAAATTTACAATATATTTACAATAACAATACATTTACATCCACGTCTCTTGGGCTGTCTTTTATAAAATACTTTTTCTAGTTATCACCATAACCAGAATCTTCGGATTCCGACAAATTTAAACGTCTAAACATTTCCACTAATGTTCTTGTACGCATCACGTCTCGCACAAATATATCCGGAAAACATATAACCAGCTCTAAAGCATTTAGTGCGCTCTGATTCAATTCGTTGTAGAATAAAATATTGCCAATTCGAACTTCGCCTTCAATCAAGATTTTAATTCGTTTCTCCCCTTGAGTCAGAGTATTAAACCGATCGCAATCATTTAAATTAGAATTAGCAACAAACCCTACTAATTCGCTGTATAATGCTGGGAAGTCACAACTTTTCAGCTGCTTAAGTTGATACTCAAACAGCTCTCGCATATGGAATAGTTTACGGCACTCCAATTCGTTTATAACTATTGAGCTATTACCCATTATTATTTTTAACTGGAACGTTTCGTCCTCGGTTGATCCAGACACTGGTGACAGAGTGATAAAGAACGGAGCTCCTAGTTGTATGTGTAGATCTTCCAATTCGGGTGCACCATTTAATCGAGTGTTTAGCACGTCACGAGAAAATACGTTGATTTGAAATTACACTTGAAAATTTGTAAATGCTAGCCAATTTTCGTATGTTGAACTGTTGTTCATTATAAATTATTTAGAGTTTGATAAGCTTGAAGGACCTGAATGTGATAACTAAGAATATTTATGAGAAAAATATTGAAATATTGCCGTGGAAAATAAGTTGAGCGCTAATCCCTGCCCAAAGACATATACCACATAAACTTACCAAGTTATCCAAGATTTCTTGTACAGCGAGCTATGCGGAATTTGTTGAAGCATCACACTTAAACACATAAAATAATTAAGTTTATATATTGTTTACAACAATTTGCGAAAGCGATGTAATTAATAACTCTGCTAGACAGTCCTAGCAAAACGAGTTCACATTAGCGAATGAATCAAATACCGAACCGTAATCGGCCGGTATGATAGGTAACTCGTTTGTTTATGCAGCGGCGCATCGGACATGAGAAGAGCGCCAAACCATTCTCCCCGCCTTGAAAGTTTATGAACTTTCAAAAAAAAAGAAAGAAAGGAAAAAAATTGAAAAGCGGAAGTAAAAAGAGGGCGGGGGAGGAGATTTAGTACAATAAAAGGAAAGATAAAAATTAATTGCTATAACAAAGAAATCATACTCTCAAAACGATTTTAAACAAATTATTATTTAGTGTCATTAAACTTAATCAAAATTTTAAATAAATCAATTAAAAACAAGAAAAAAAACAATTTATTATTGGGTGGGTAGTGGACAAAGTTTCACCACTGCACGCATAAATGAACCATCCTTTGTTTTTACCGAGGCTACTCTGATTACATTATCAGGGCCCGGAAAAACTTTCTCTACTAGACCTAATGGCCATTTGAGAGGGGGGAGTATTATTTTGGTTTATAAGTACTACCGTACCAACTTTAATAGGGTTTGTGGGAGTACACCATTTTTGTCTTATTTGTAACGTATGTAAATATTCTGTTTTCCACTTTTTCCAATAAGATTTGACTAAACTATCGAGTAAATTTTTGCGGTTGCTAATATTCTTTAAATCTTTATTTAACTCTATTAAAGGTAAGTATTGTAGTGGCGTAGTCATTAAAAAATGTGCTGGAGTGAGAATTTCTGGTTGAAGATCAGAGCTTATTAAACAGAGCGGGCGCGAATTTAATAAACATTCAATTTGGATTAATACCGTAAGCAGTTCTTCATAAGAAAGTAACTGTTTACCAATTATGCGATACAAGTGGGATTTGACGCTTTTTACATTAGCTTCCCACATTCCACCAAAGTGGGGGGCACGTGGAGGTATCATTTTCCAATTAATTCTACGATAGGTCAGTTCTCGTTCTATTGTATTTTTAAATACGGAAGATATAAGAAATTTGCGTAATTCGTATAATTGAGATTTTGCTCCCACAAAAGTGGTTGCATTATCGGAATATAAGCATGAAACTGGACCTCTACGTGATATAAAACGTTTAAAAGCGGATACGAAACATTCAGATGTCAAATCTGAAACCAATTCAATGTGAATTGCCTTTGTGGTTAAGCAAACAAACAAACAAATATAACTGTTTTGTGAATGATGACCACGTCTGCGTACTAATGTTATTTTTATAGGACCCGCATAATCTACTCCCGTGTGAATAAATGCCTTTGCTTCCTGTACACGATACGACGGAAGGTTGGACATTTTTGGAATTGAAGAGCAGGCGCTAATCGAAAACAAGTGTTGCAGCTATGAACTCGTTTCCTTACTATATTTCGTGCAGAAAGAATCCAATAGCGTTGGCGTATAATAGACATTAACAGATTAGGACCAGTACGGCAATTTAATTTATGGTAGTAATCTATTAACAAATTAACTATATGATCTGTTTTGGGTAGTAAAGCAGGGTGCTTACTTTCAAAAGGAAGGTCGGATCTAGATATCCTACCTTCTATACGTAACACTTTGTTCTCATCAATAAATGGACAAAGTTTTTTAAGGTTATTAGAGGGTTGCTTGGATTTATTCAATAAGCACATTTCTTCATAAAAATGCACCGATTGAACCGCACGAATAATAAATTTTTCTGCACAAAGAAAATCAGAAGCTTTAATCGTTTCCGAGAGAGGGAGGATTTTTAAAAAACGCAATATGTAAACTGTGATTTTTAATAACCTCGTCCAAGAAGAAATTCTTAATGCTAGTTCATACAGACCTGGCACTTCAGTAAGACCATAAGTGGTTAAATTGTGTGATTTAAATTCTGGTAGATGTTCATTCGAATAAGCTGAAAATGATTTGATTGGCCACTCGGACGTTGGTAACTTTAACCACTTTGGACCATCCCACCATAATTCATGAGAAATTAATCGAGAGGGTAATAGTCCGCGAGATAAACAATCACTTGGATTGTCTGTTCCTGAAATGTGATAGAAACACCGTGTAGGAAAATATTCCTGACACTGAGCAACACGATTTGCTACAAAAATAGACCATTTACGTGGTGATGAATGAATCCACGAAAGTGCAATCGTGGAATCCGAAAAAGCGTAAATTCCGGCAATAGATAGCCGTTCTTTATAAGCGTCAAAAACAGTTTTCATCAGTTTTGACATTAAAACATTCGCGCATAATTCTAACCTAGGTAGCGTAGTTATTTTTACTGGTGAAACCCGTGATTTCGCACACAGTATGCGAACTATAATCTCATTATTTGGTAACGTAGTGTGTGTGTAAACAACACATCCGTATGCGTTTAAACTAGCGTCACAAAATCCTACTAAATTTACACTTGCGTTGTTAACCACACCGCTATGTCGGGGTATGGATAACTTAGATAGTTTTGAAATTTCGTTGCGAAGCGCATCAAAACATTTAATTATTGTATGTGGAGGAATTTCATCCCAACCTGTTTTACTGAGCCACAATTCTTTTATAAGTAATTTTGCATACAAAATAACTGGAGAGACCAATCCTATAACATCAACGAGGCGAGCAATAAATGACAAAATTGTACGTTTTGTATATTTATCTTGTGATTCAACGGTCACAAATAAGAAAACATCAGTAACAGGCACCCACGAAAGACCTAAAATTTTAAGTTTTTCGGTGCCTTCATTAAAGTTAATACTGGCGAGATGAGTATCTGGAAGACTATGTAACAGTTCGGTGGACTTTGTTGACCATTTTATTAAATCAAATCCTCCAGATTTAAAAAAAGCAATTAACTCTTGCGAATCACGAATAGCTGTAGCTGAGTCATTTTCAGAATAAACCAAATCGTCCATATACAAATTTCCCTTCGTGATGTTTGCGGCATTGGGATAACGTTGCCTTTCATCTTCGATTAACTGATGAATGGTGCGCATAGCTAAAAAAGGACTTGACGTAAGTCCAAAAGGGAGGCGATTGAAAACATATGTGCAAATGTTTTCATTATCTTTAAAGCGATATAAAATTTTTAAATATTGGCGATGTTCCTCTAGTACATTAATCTGCAAATACATTTGTTTGATATCTGCAGTCATAGCTATAGGAAATAAACGAAAATTTAGTAACAATAAAAATAAATCTGTTTGTAAATTTGGGCCTTTATATAAGGTGTCATTCAGTGACAACCCCGTATACGACTTACTACTAGCTTCTAGTACTAAGCGTAATTTAGTAGTAGCGTGATCAAGTTTCACTACCCCATGATGAGGTATATAGTATTCTTCTCTTTTATTATCCGTATCTGGCAATTCCGAAATGTAACCCTTTTTTTGAAATTCAGAAATAATTTTATTATAATCTTCCTGTAGAGCAGGATTTTTACTTAATTTATTTTCTAAAAACAGAAAGCGTCGATAAGCTACAATGTAAGAATCACCTATTTCTGCGGGATTTATAAGAAAAGGTAACGTTACTGAATAGCGTCCTTCTGAATCCCGAATAGTCGTTGTTATATAAATATTTTCACAATTTATTTCATCACTACTAAGAATCTTTTTATTCGAAATTTTTTCTAATTCCCAAAAGTTTTTAAGAACTGATTCTAGCTCATTTGAAACAGTAATAGCGTTAAATGACGCTCTTTCGTTACTATGAGTAACCGAAAGAGGTTTTACGTCCCCCATAAACACGTATCCAAAAGCAGTTTGAATAGCTTGCGGTAAAAATGGACCACAGTCCATAGGATTTCCTATATAAACTTGAGTAAATAATTGCGCTCCTATAACAATATCAATTTTGCCAGGAATGTTCCAGGAAAGATCCGCTAATTCTAATTTATTAACCGATTGTAAATGAAAGGTATCAATACGTAAAGTGGGTAATTTATCAGTGATGCAATCAACCACTAGAGCCTGTATATAATATTTATATGAATAAATGCGTGACTCTAACCTTAAATATGTGTAACCACGAATTGGTTTCGAAGCTGAACCAATTCCCTTTATTACGGAATTATTTAAGGGTTCTATAGCTAATCTTAAAGCGTTACAACAATCGAAAGTTATCAAATTATTTTGTGAACCGCTGTCTAACAAACAGCGTATCATATTTTTATTTCCTTCTGAAGAATATGCGTAAACCTGAGCGGTAGCTAATAATATAGTGCTACTAGATTTTACTTTTGAGCTAAGCGAAACCGTAGTAGTAGGTGTCTGTTCTTGGGAGTAAGAAACAGCATGCGGATTATCTCTACCACTTTGTAATTGTGCTTGGTGTATTGCGTTAGTTTTAGCGACATTTATATTAGGTTTATTAGCAATTGCTTTAAGAACATTTTTTGTTGAGAAACAGAGCAAACTGTGGTGTGGTTTGTTACAAATTTTACAAACACTTTTTGATCCACAATTCGAGAAATTATGTATCACACTTAAGCAGTTGACACACGCATTTTTCGATTTGATAAATTCAAATCTTTTTTGTGGTGTTTCCAACATTTTAAATTTTGCACATGAATAAAGTTTAAAATGATCATTCTTTTGACAAAAAGCGCAACTAATCGGTGTACTAGAAACGAATGATTTAGTTTTATAATTAAATGTATCACTTTTAAAAGTTGAAGTGTTGCCAGAATTTGAATTTGCGGAGCGTTCTAATATTTTTACTTGATCTTGGATAAAGTTAATAAAATCTTTATAGGACGGTATTTCAACACCGCGCACCGACAATTCGAAAGCCTGAGCGACTTCAGCGGGAATTTTCCTTAAACCACAGTTTAAAAATATAAAGTCCAGTAATTCTTCTATACCACCTTGCTGAAATGCAGCAATATTTGGGGCGAAATTTTCTACAAAAGTATTTAAACTGGAAGCGGTATACATACAATTCTTCAAATCGAAGATATTGCTAAGATAAAATGTACCTAACGTGCGCTTATCTTGATATTTCTTTTCTAATGCGGCCCATAATATTGGGTAAGTCTCACCACATGGCACTATACCAGCAGTAATTTTGAGAGCAGAACCTGATAATTTACTTATCAAATATTGAACTCGTTGCGAGTCTGAAAGTTGCGGATTTAAATGAATATTGGTTTGAAATGCTTGGTAAAACAGATTCCATGTAGCTAGGCTCCCATCAAAAGATGGTACATCAAGTACAGGTAGCGGAACGGTAGTCCGACTTGTTTTAGAAGCGTTTGCGTGTGATTGCGTATTTTTTAATGAATTAATAATTTTATTTCGGGTGTGTTTTATACGACTATACAAGTCATCAAATGCGTTTAAACTTTGATAATCTGGCAATGCAGTTGGTTTAACTATTAACTGACATTCATTAATACTGTCAACAATTAATTCAAATTTATTGCGTGTTTCATCTAAAGTTTCCGTGGTAGCCAAAAATTCTTCGTTCGATCTACTATCGAACGAAGTTATTTTTGTAGAATGATTAAATAATTTGTTTATGCGTTCGAATATAATTTCTTTCTTACTATGTAAAAGCGCTAATTTTTGTTCCATATTTAAAGAACAATGCGATAATGAAGCGATAAAGTACTTTGTAAATATGTGATATGAATGAAGTTATTCCAAATGTTGAATTTCTAGATAAGCGAGTGTTATACAGATATTGGGAATGTACTAAACATGAATTTGAACAGATACAAATAGTAAACGGTTTTTAAGAGGAAAAAGAATACAAATTTTTAACAATAGCTTATAGTTATCACTAAAGCGATGGCAATCAATATATATATCCAAAGATCGGAGGTTACATATTCGGTTTGACTGTGACCACTATGAACTGTTGTTCATTATAAATTATTTAGAGTTTGATAAGCTTGAAGGACCTGAACGTGATAACTAAGAATATTTATGAGAAAAATATTGAAATATTGCCGTGGAAAATAAGTTCAGCGCTAATCCCTGCCCAAAGACATATACCACATAAACTTACCAAGTTATCCAAGATTTCTTGTACAGCGAACTATGCGGAACTTGTTGAAGCATCACACTTAAACACATAAAATAATTAAGTTTATATATTGTTTACAACAATTTGCGAAAGCGATGTAATGAATAACTCTGCTAGACAGTCCTAGCAGAACGAGTTCACATTAGCGAATGAATCAAATACCGAACCGTAATCGGCCGGTATGATAGGTAACTCGTTTGTTTATGCAGCGGCGCATCGGATATGAGAAGAGCGCCAAACCATATGTCAATTCCAGTACATGGTTGCCACAATATTTCTTGCTACACACCAATCGTAATACGGGTTTTATTCTCTGGTTTATAACAAACCCAATTTCCACATTATGAGGGTGTTCACCCAATTCACTTAAACTATACGTAAACTTATTAATCAGATTTTCGGTATACGAAACTTGTACATCATTAACATCTACAGACTCCATTGCTTCGCACTGATTTCACCGAGATGACTGAGAAAAAATCCTATGCCGCTCGTCCTTTTAAATGTTTCGAGGTTGTTGTCGCGCATACGTAAATTGTACTCAGGTGACTTAGAATGCGTAAGCAAGAAGCTAATTGATTTTCACCGACGTGAATAGACTGGTTTGAAATGTTACTCAAGGTTAAACGACGCTGGGTTTCTCCTAATTTAAAGGTAAACTATCTAATTATACCAACCGGGTATAAAAGCATGGTACGAGGCAATATAATTCAGTTTCTGCTTAGTCTTTGACTAGTTACAACTGTTAAAAGTCTTTGACCAGTTTTAATTTCTTTATAGAAAATGGCTTCCTTTACTTGTGATGTGTGCGGGGTTGTCTTCTCGAGGAGTAACAATTTAAAACGCCACCAGCTCCAACAACATGGATGGGCCTCTGAAACGAAAAAAGGTTTGTTTGCCTGCGATGTGTGCCCGGCATCTTTCTCACGGAAGGACAGCCTTAAACGGCACAAGAACGCCAAGCATGGTGTGGTGGAACCAGTTGCCGGAACCTCTGGAGTCAAATGACCTGCTGCGTCGACGGTTGAGGGACCTACCTCCAAGAAGTCGCGGAGGTGTATTGAGTGTGATGTGGACGTCACCAACTTGGCAGCCCACCAGCGATCCAACGTGCACAAGACTAATGCTAGTCGCGTCTTGGAAGGGGATGATGCTGTGGTGGTTGTAGCTACCGCTTTTAAAGCAAGAGTAGCTACATACAGAATTAAAAATGCTAATACTAGTGGTATGTATACTTTTAAAACATTGAATGAGTGTTTAACCTAATTATTTCTAGACATCTCAGAATTTTTGCGTCAGCAGAAAGAGAGGTTCATCGCATTAGTTGGTGAGAAATTAAAAGATCACCTATCCCTCAAGGTTAACTTGGAGGTGTTTGGGAGCTACACCCAGATGGACAGTGTTGAAGATGTTAAATCTTTCAACACTCGAAATGTTGTGGTCACCTCCTCCAGTAACCTAGGAGAGATCTACAATTCCTTTGTGGAAAGAATGTCAGCTAAGTCAGAGGAGTTCCAGGAGCGTGATTCTGGTTAGTTTCTACAATTATTAATTTTTTCTAATTTGTAAGTTTTAGGATGGAGTCTGAAACAGGCGTTGTACTTGGAGATTAATGTAAACAAGTACAACCCTTTGCGTGGATCCTCATACGTCGAACTCCCCAAATGGGTTCGAAACACCAGAGCTGTTATTAATATACAAAATGGCGACAACGTATGCTTTGCCTGGTGCGTGATGGCTGCGCTCTACCCCGTTAATGAGCACTCTAATCGTGTATCGAGCTACCCGCATTACGGTACGATACTCAATTTGACAGGACTGCAGTTCCCGATGCCCATAAAGGATATACCCCGGTTTGAGGAGCAGAATGCTATAAGCATTAATGTTTTTGGTATAAAAGGCAAGTCGATTGTGGGACCGCTTCACTTTACAGCGCGCAAGAGGGATCGACACGTAAATTTATTATATGTTCAGGAAGAAGATACAAATCATTTTTGTTTGATCAACAATTTAAGCGGGTTGGTTAAAACTCAGCTATCTGCCCGCACAGGACTCAATCTGTTATGCGATGGATGCTTGATATATTTTCGTTCGGAGGAGGAGTTACACCGACATACAGAGCATGAATGCAACCATATTGTGATTACAATGCCGACTGCTGCTAAATGTGTGCTGAAATTTGTTAATATTCACAAACAAATGACCGTAACGTTTGTGATATACGCTGATTTCGAGTCGGTGCTAAAACCTATTAGTACTGCTACTCCAGATACATCTTCTTCGTTCACCAATAACATCCAAGAGCATGAACCATATAGTTTTGCATACTACATCAAATGTTCATACGATGATGATCTTTCAAAATTTGAAATATACAGAGGACCCGATGCTGCAAAGGTGTTTATGCAGAAGTTGAAGGAGGAAGCCCGACGATTGGGTAAAATCCTTAAAACCAACGTTCCGATGGCACCGCTTGAACCGTTAGACGAATTGTTATTCCACATGGTTGACGATTGTGGAATATGCAAGAAGCCCCTTGGAGCTGACAGGGTCCGCGATCACAACCACCTAAATGGAAAATTCCGCTTTGCGGCTCATAGTCACTGTAACTTGCATTATAAAGTGCCGACATTTATCCCAGTGATTTTCCACAATTTAAGTGGGTACGATAGCCATTTGATTGTGAAGGAGTTGCGGTATGATAAAGAGAGGGTTACTGTAATCCCTAATAATAAGGAGCGCTTCGTATCGTTCACTAAAAATGTGAGGTTATATGGTGAACAACCAGAGGAGTGTGATGGCGAACCTGAAGAATCTGACAATACAGCGGTGCAGCTCAGGTTTATAGATTCGTTAAGATTCATGGCTTCATCGTTGGACAAGTTGAGTCAGAATCTTGATACTACTCAGTTTGTGGAGACTCGCAAATACTACCCCGATGAGCAAGAGTTTAGGTTGTTGACGCGGAAAGGTGTTTTTCCATACAACTATATCACCGATGCTGTAGTACTGGGCGAGACATCATTACCACCGAAGGAAGCCTTTTTTAATAATTTAACATCTACGGATATCAGCGATGCGGACTACGAGTACGCACAGAAGGTGTGGAATACGTTTGGCATTTGCACGCTTGGGGAGTATAGCGATTTATACCTGAAAACTGATGTGCTACTACTTGCAGATATTTTTGAAAACTTCCGCTCTGTATGCAAGCAGACGTATGATCTGGATCCATGCCAGTACCTGACAGCTCCAAGTTTGAGCTGGGATGCAATGCTTAAGCATACTGGTGTAAAACTGGAGCTGTTGATGGACATTAGCATGCATAATTTTATTAAGGCTGGAATCAGGGGAGGCTTGACTCAATGCAGCCAACGATATGCTAGAGCGAATAATAAGTATATGGAGGATTACAACCCTGACGAGCCATCCAAGTACCTAGCATATCTGGATGCTAATAATCTTTATGGGTGGGCAATGAGACAGCGCCTGCCCATTGGTGATTTTAAATGGATGGATGCTAAAAAGATTGCTCTCCTGAAAAAACTAATTTTGAATATACCTGAAACCAACGAGAAAGGTTATATTCTAGAAGTAGATCTGGAGTATCCCGAACATCTACACCATTCCCACAACGATCTACCCTTCTGTTCTGAAAACATGGTACCTCCATCACCCAAATCAAAGACGACTAAATTGTTAGCAACTCTGTCGGAAAAGAAAAACTATATTATTCATTATCGAAATTTGCAACAGTGTATGCGATACGGTCTAAAACTAAAAGCAATCCACCGGGTTTTAGAGTTTACTCAGTGTCCATGGTTGAAGGTATATATCGACCTTAACATCGGGTTGAGGATGTCGGCGAAAAACGCATTTGAGAAAGATTTTTATAAATTAATGAATAATGCGGTGTTCGGGAAGACTATGGAGAACGTGGACAAACGTGTAGATGTAAAAATCGTGACCCGGTGGGATGCTTCTGGTAAATGGTTGTGCGCGAACAAGCTAATTGCTCGACCTAACTTTAACAGTTGCTTAGTGTTGGGGGAAAATCTGGCGATTATACAGATGAATCGTGTAAAAGTGAAGTACGACAAGCCGATTTATGCAGGATTGTCAATTTTAGACCTATCCAAAACGCTAATGTATGACTTTCACTACAGTACCATGGTTCCCCTGTATGGTCCCAGATTGTCTCTGCTTTATACAGATACAGACTCCTTAGTGTATAGTGTGCAAACTGAAGACTTGTATAGTGACATTAGTGTAAACATTGAGCATTTCGATACAAGTGATTACCCTCCAAACAATAAGTACAGTATACCGCTTGTGAACAAAAAAGTTGTGGGGAAATTTAAAGACGAGTTCAACGGTGACTTGGTGTTGGAATTTGTAGATAGTAGGGCTAAGTCCTACTACATTATTAGTGAGAAAGACAATGTTAAAAAAATTAAGGGTGTTAGCCGTAGTGTGGTGGCGGGGATTAGTGTAGATAGTTTTAGGGGGGTGGTGGTTAACAATGATGATGCCCTCATGCATACGATGGTATCAATCCGGAGTAAGAACCACCAACTGTATACCCAATTAATTAATAAAATCAGTCTATCGGGCGCAGATGACAAACGTTACGTCATCCCCGGAAGCATATCAACCTACGCATGGGGCATAAGGATATAAGATAGTTGTTTATATTTGTATATATTTTATTGTGTATATATAGTATGTAAGTTAGTTATAAGACATCCCCATCCTTAAAATTTCCTTCGCTCCCGGCGACATGTGTTTACCTCTACGTGGTGTCGCTGGACGGTAAAACATAATGTTAGATTAACAACAATATGTTTTATTGACCGAAAACACGTTTCCTCTTTTTTACTTTAATCTCTTTTTGTTATAGATCTATTTAAACAACACATTAATCTTTTTTTTTGTTACAGGTTAAACTACTTGGATTCGGCTACACACAGGAAATAATGTTATACTTTGTAAAATTGCATTCTATAAGTTTATTAAACTGTAAATTGGATAAAATAAATTATTAAAATTTTGTGTGCTTATTTCTTTGTATTGGTTAAAGCATATGTCATAAATGAGCAAAAATTTTTAAAGAGGTTTGAGAGTTTTAAAGGAGCATAACTTTGCAGGGGATGGTCCGATTTTAAATCTGTTTGCAGATTTGGATTCTACATAAAATTTTAGACTAATTTAATGTATCGCATGACTAAAAAAATTTATAAGAACGCTCAAAAGTCGCTACAAGCAAGAAATCTTAAAATTGGGGGTAGCTCCCTTAGGGATGATGATATCTAAAAAATTCTTAGAAATTCGGGTAGCTGAGAAAATTCTAATATTAATTGATACCAAACAAGATAGGTTTATCTCGAAAAATGAAAAATGGTTAGACGAAGAAAACTATTGGTTCAGAATGTCAGCGGTAAAAATAAAATCTTAAAAATAGGTTTATCTCATGTGTGGAAATGAGGATGCTCATTTATCTCGAAAGATGAAAAATTTAAGATATATTTATCTCGAAAGATGAAAAATGGTTAGTCGAAGAAAACTATTTGGTCCAGATGTGGGAGCAAATGTGGGATTCTGGAGCAAATGTGGGTCTGATTACGCCCATAATGTACTACTCACGTGAGTAGGAAGTTGCAATCTATTGTAACTATAACTGTTACGCGGTATTGTAATATATCATTATTGTCTCTTTAAATATTATTGAACTTTTGTGTATTAATTACAGTTTGCAAAGGTTTTAAATTTGATTATTTAAGTGTGTAGCAGATAAGCTATATACTAGTTTGTGTATTTTCTATCGTAAACTTTTTGATTTTGGAAATATTAATTAATTAATAGTGATTACACAAGTGAAATGATGTATTATTACTTATAACAGTTATGTGTTTAATAGTTATACATGACAGGATAGCAAAATATTGGCCTAAATGTTAAACATGCGTTTATGTTATTTTGATTCTGAGTTTTGATAATAACCTTTTGTTATGACTGAAGTAGAGGTAAAGTTTGCACATTTAAATGTCAGATCGTTACTTAATTGCTTAGTGCCCGTGCCTTAGTTAAAGGAAAGTAATAATGTCGATATTTTAGCAATTTGCGAATCATGGTTGCACTCAGGTATTGATGACGTTACTATTACCATACCAAATTACCGCCTTGTACGTAGGGATAGGGTGGGGTTGCGTGGAGGCGGATTGATTTTTTATATTTCTCACTCAATTCAATTTAAAAGTATAGACATTAATTCAAACATTGAGCAATGTTGGGTACATTTTATCATAACAAATAAAAATATCTGCATGGGGTTATGTTATAGATCGGAACTATATAATTATAATAAATTCATAGACGAACTAGAAGGTACTTTATCAATTATAGCGCCAAGCTATGATGAAATCATCCTAATGGGAGATTTCAATATAAATTTTTTTAATTTGCATAATGCCTCTACAAGTGCGCTTCTAGATATGACAAATTTGTTTAATCTATCGCAAATTATTGACAAACCAACTAGAATTACAGCTACAACTGCAACACTTTTAGATTTGGTGTTCATTTCGGATACACAATTAGTTAATCGTGTCGACGTAATTAGTGTTGAAAACATTGCCGATCATGAACTTGTGTTATGTGAATTATCCCTTAAAATACCGCAAATTAGTGTCTTTCGTACTTACAGATTATACAAAAATATAAACATTGAATCATTTCTCATAGATCTTCTACAACTGCCTTTACCCGAGATATACTATATGCCTAACATTAACGATAAAGTAAATTTTTTCTCTGAATGTCTATCGTCCATAGCATACACCCACGCACCACCTATATGTCGTCGCCTTACAAAAAAACCTGCACCATGGTTGACCGACACGATACGATGCATGATCTCGTTAAGAAACTCTGCGTTTCGAAGATATAATAAGAGTAAGACGGAAGATCATAGAAATTATTACAAACACTTACGCAATTTAACCAATAAAGCCATAATTCCTGAAAAAAAGCTTTTTATTGAAAGTAATCTAACTTCTGGGAAGCCAATGTGGCAAATGTTAAAATCTTATTCTTTAATAAAAACAAAGTCTTCAACTTTACCAGATTGTCTAAAACATCCAAATGAAATTAATACGTTTTTTGTAAGATCGGCGTCCAAATCATCTTTAGTCCCTAGCACTGTACTTATCAATTATTATAGTACGCATAAATTTGACATTACTAATTCGTTTTCTTTTTCGTTAATTTGTGATGCAGATATAGTAAAGGTCATTAACTCTGTCAGTACGCTAGCTGAGGGAAGTGATAATATTAATATACATATAATAAAAATCAATTGTCCGCACATTATTCCATATATACTTAATATTATCAACTCTTGTCTACTGGATGGTGTCTTTCCGTAATTGTGGAAACAAACTCTGGTACAACCAATACCGAAAATTCAAAATCCATCTAGCTTTAACAATTTACGGCCTATCAGCATATTATGTGTGTGTTCTAAGCTATTAGAACGAATAGTCGAGAAACAATTAAGGGAGTTCATTGAGAAAAATGATATTCTTCCTATGAAACAATCTGGGTTTAGAAAGGGTCACAGTACTGAAACAGCGTTAGCTACTCTTGTAGATGATATAGTTAAAGCTACAGATGCTGACATGTTAACTATAGTGGTATACATTGACTATTCAAAGACATTCGATACCTTGAACCACGACATGCTTATAGCAATTCTTAAATTTATTGGTTTGGATGAAACAGCCTTAAAGTTCTTTGTTGATTATCTTAAGCGCCGAACCCAAAAAGTTAAAATAGGTAATGACATATCTGATGCCATAGATTTAAGTTCGGGTGTACCCCAAGGGTCAATATTAGGTCCTTTACTGTATGCTGTTTATACGTCTCGTTTTAATACTGTATTAGAATATTGTTCTTATCATTACTACGCTGACGATAGGCAACTTTACATTTCGTTTCCATTAGAGACTGCGCACGTAGCCTGTTCACAGTTAAATGCAGATTTAAATAAATTGTTTCAATTTTCACTTCAACACTGCTTAGGAATTAATCCATCTAAATCACAATTAATGCTTTTTGGGCCAAAACATTTGAAAGCACTATTCTTAGGATTGAATTTACACATTGTTATTGATAATAATGAGTTAATTCCTGTAGACTCCGTCAATAGTTTGGGTGTAATCATAGATACGGATTTGAAATTTAATTATCATGTTAATAAATGTTTGCAGAAAGCTTACGTTGCATTAAAATATGTATATAGTAATCGGCAATACTTATCCATAAAAGTAAAAAAGTATGTTTGTGATGCTCTAGTGTTATCCTATTTCAATTATTGTAGTGTTGTCTATGATTCATTTCTTGATTTTAATAATAAGAAAAAAATACAAAAAATGCAAAACCCCTGTATGAGACTTATATTTGGTATTCGCAAGTATCAACATGTTTCTCGCAAACTACTAGAACTAAAGTGGTTAAATATGAGTTCCAGACGACTGTTAAGATCTGTATGTTTTTATCATAATATTATCTACTCCCACAAGCCACCCTACCTCTACAATAAAATTGTATTTAGATCTGATGTGCACACTATAAACGTAAGGTTTAAAGGCACCCTCACACCACCAGTGCATCGCAAAGAATTTTACAAAAAGTGTTTCTCCTAAAAAATTACCAAGGTGTACAACAGTGTTCCTGATCATTTTAAACCACTTCTATTAAATCAATTTAAAACCAAATGCAAGAGGTTATTATTAAAGAACAATACTGGCCAATAAAATTAGTTTAAAAGGTTCTATGTTACTTTTGTTTTGATATTGTAGGAATTTACTTAATTTATACACACACTTCTTAATTTTAATTTTATATTAGCAAGGATTAAGTGGTAGAGCAGCTAGCTCTGTTTATAGAGCAAGCTGAACTTCTCCTTGGGATTGTTCTTTTTCTGTAATAATTGTATGTGTACAAATGTATATTAATTTTCAGAAAATGTTCAATAAAGACAACAATAATAATAATAATAATATACAAAATTGAAACTTGTCAGCATGCAACTACAAATTTTTTTATCTACAACTAATATGTTTACACCTGTGTTTCTTACAGTTTCATGCTATATATAAAACACGCTAGGAAATAATGAAGACAGAGGGAATAATGGCTCTTTATTCCCTCTTATAGACCAACTGTATTATTCAATCTCAATATCTTTGAAATTTAAAACAAACGTCAAATGCCAAATTGCAAATACTTTTTCTCATACAATAACACAAACAACTAGCCGTGTTGGTTTTCGCTAATTTATTGTAGAATTTCGATAATTTGGAAAGTCAAGTTATATAAATTACGCTCTCTTATACTGATACTTAGTTGTAGATAAAGTATAGTATACAACTCGCTATAATGGCTACTATTCCTTCGGATGGTTACTTACATCCTCGGGAATAATAGTTTTCATTATAGCCTCGTTGTATAATATACTATTATAGACCATTCTTTTTATATATAATCACATAAATTACACAAAATGAACGCCTACTCATATTTTGATGTACACAATACCAACATAAAAAGCATGCAAACCAACATTCATTAGTATGCGAGACTACATGAATTTTCAATGATATATTAACCTTCAAGGCACCTTTATAGTATCTAGAATGATTATATATTGCATTTCAATATTAGTTAATATTCGATTACGTACGCTTTTGTAAATAACATTTCTGCATTGCGGTTAAATCGCCCAAATTGTTTACAAAGCGACTTCTCTTGACATGGAACCGCAAAAAATTTTAAATGACTTCTATGAGGTGGGGAATAATTACATGAATAGCATGCGAAAAGATGTTCATTGGAATGGAACTACATATGAGTTTTTAAGCTACTTTTAAGAGATTCGTTATAATTACATATATTGCATTTGAGTGGACGTTTGTTTGTATGGAATCGCACATGAATTTCCAAGCTACTTTTAAAAGATGCAGTTATAAGTTCATAAATTGCATACGAATGGACGTTCGTTTCTATGAAACCGCATAAGTTTTTTCAAGTTACTTTTTTGAGATGCAGAATAAGTACAGGAATTGCATGCGAAAGGATGTTTGTTTGTATGGGACGACATATGGTTTTTAAAGAATTTTTACAATATGTTGAATAACTACATTAAGTGCATGCGAAAGGACGCTTGTTGGTGTGAGACCGAATGTGAATTTTCAAGACACTTTTACAAGATGTAGCATAATTACATAATTTGCATGCGAATAGATAATCATTAGTATGTAACCGAATATGTCCCTATAAGTCACCTTCAGAAGATGCAGAATAATTACATGGATGGCATGCAAAAGACCTTACCATACTGTAGAACGCCATATGGTTTTTCAAGTAACCTTTATCAAAGGTAGAATGTTCGTTAGTATGAGACCGCATGTGCCGTTTTAAGATACTTTTACAAGATTCAGCATATTTACATAAATTGCATGCGTTTGTTTGTATGGGACCGCATATGTTTTTCCAAGCTACTATTACGAGATGCAGAATAAGTACAGGAAATGCATGCGAAGGGACGTCGTTTGTGTGGGACCACATATGTTTCTTCAAGTTACCTTTATGAGATGTACAATAATTACATAAATTACATATGTATGGACGTTCATTTGTATGGGACCGCATATGTCTTTCCAAGCTACTTTTACGAGATGCAGAATACACTGAGAAAAATGTTTATTGCTGGTAAATATAAATTTATAGCTTGCAAATAAAAAGTTTAGCTAAATATGGGACAGCGACACAGTTTATTAAGGTTTAATAAACCCAGTTTTCTAACACAAGACTATTTATGGCAATTACTCAATATCCTAATAAAATCAAGTACTGCTGCTAAATAGACAGTGGTTAATTACAGATATTAATCAACTATTAGCTACAAATACAGTAGCTCATAGATCAGAATTATACATTTTATTTATGATAGGTAAGCAGGTAGCAGTTGCTACTCAAATGATGTATTACAGATAGTTATTCAAAGTATTAGTAGGCAATACATTGTATTCTGTCCTCAATATACTTTTCATTATTACAAATACCTGACATATTTGAATACAATAACTATTTATTCATACCAAATACACAATCCATTTACGCATACACCCACTTTAGCAAACACTAATATATAATATATTACTCCTCAATGAACCTATTCATTATTACAAATATGAGTATATTTGTAATGAAATTACTATTTTATTTATACCAAATACACAGTTTATTCAGTATAGTTCACTGGTTAGTAACTACAGTATATAATAATGCTAATGGTAACTATAACTCTTATTTGTGGGTAATATACTGTATAATACTCCTTAATACATTAGTCATATGTGGCAGGTATAGAGTATATTTGGGATTAGTAAATAATTTATTACAGATTATAAAAAAAGGTAAACTTTGTTAATTCAATTAATTTTTATTCATTTATGTACAAGTATATAAAACTGTAAACATAATTGTAATTCATACAAGATGAGAGCATGTACCTACCAAACCATATATAATTATGACAATTTTTCCTTTTACATTATTTTCTTGTATACTTATACAAGCATATAGAATGTATTTCACACACATTATATGGTTTGGTCTATACCACTGCCCTAATAATAAACTGATGTATACAATAAAAAAATAGCTAATAATTATCTACATAAAATCAGACAGAATTGACATCAAATAAATCAAAATTATAAGTTAATGAGTACAAAAGAAGAAAACATAAAATTATGTACATGATACTAGAACATACATATATAAGTGTAAATAAAAGTAAAAATTAAACCATACGATTGCGAGTACAGAAGTAACTAAACCTGCGAATGCAATTAATCGTTTATTATGCATAGAAATGTTAAATATAAACTGCTTCTGTAAAATGCCTTTAGTGCACAAACAAGCATATGGTCCTTTAATGGGTGTGATATATTTTAATTAATTAATAAAACATTGCAATATAGTTCTTATCTAATACAACTGAAATAATAAGATTTTGAGCAAAAAACACGTCACATGCCAGAATGCATTTCTTATATTTGTAACTCGAGCTAACTTCAAAAGCATACAAATGTTCGTCAAACAATAATGTTTGATATTCTTCATAAACAAAACAAACTTCTTCCTGATCATTTATGATTATGTTAATAATTTCACCAAAAACGGGTAATTTATGTTTTTCAACATGAATAATATCACCAATTCTATAGCGATAGCTGTTTATCTCAATTGTTTTACAAAATACTGCCTTACAGTCAAAGTTTTCAAAAGATCCACTTGAAATGGAGCAAATATTGTCAAAATCTGGCAAAACAGAACGAATTAAAACACAGTCGTGTTTCTCATACACAATATTATTCTTAAAACCTTTCTCTGCAGCCAGTCGAAATGCAAGTTTTAATTGATGTTTAATACCTAAACTGTGGGTAATATTTACTCGTGATGAAATAACGTTAGCACTTAATTTTGATTCTCTGTGTTTTGATTCGTACCTTAAACTGGATAAGTGTTTTAACGGACCAACTTTTCTCATTATAGCGGGATAATGTACTAAATTATGATACTTTGGTCGTAATGGCAAATTAAACAAAGTTTTATATAAATTGTGATGCTTTTCAACCAAATCTTGTAGTGAATTGCAAGTATAAATTGTCACTACATCGGAAAGTACAATATCTAAAATCTTTCGAAGCAAAATGTAAAGTTCCATAATTTATTTCCATTGGGAACAATTGAACCTAACAATACCCCAGCATATAAAATGAAACATTTCATTTCTGCACAGGACATCTTCAATTTCTTTTTTTTAATATTATCCAAGTCAATTATTGGTGGCTTGTTGGTTTCTTTTCCATAATTGAAGTATTTAATTTTAACATTAAGATTATTGATTGAAAATAACTTATCAACTACAATGAATTGATATAAAATTTCAACTATATCATATACGGCCACTCCTCAAAAATATCATGTGATATATCAACAGCAAAATTCTCAGTCACATGAAAAGAATTAATCTGATTAAAACACATTTCTCCTTTATTCCGGTTTGACCAACATCATGTAATTTTACGTCAGCCTCATAGTTTTCAAAGTTACGTATAGTTGCGTTATTTTGAACAACCTGTTTTCCATTTCAATCCGACTACAATTACAAAATCTACAATAATGATTAGCACGGAAGCTTTGAACAAATCCCAACATAGTATTTAATCCAAGATTATCTCCTAGAAACAATGCAAGACAAAATATATTTTATAAGATGTATCTGCAATGGTAATCGTTACACCATTGGTCTCTAAATCATTGCAGTCTTCAATCAATTTTGAAAAACCACCTTTGCACCAAAATCCTTTAAATCAACACTATGGAACAAAATTGTTAGAAATATATTTTGTAACTGCGACCTGTACTTATCTGGTATACATGGCAGTGAAAAATAAACGGCTCCTAATTTATGGATGCCTGCATGGGACCCTAAAGGATTACCACATTCATATTCATCAAAGTAAACAAATAATGGTAGAACTATTGCTTTTTTTACTCAAATGTTTTATTTTATTTTTCCAAAATTCAGTTTGAGCTATATTTGTTATGTGCATTTCCTCATTTAATTGCTCAGAGTATTTTAAAATTACAGACAATACATTTGGCAGACATAAAAAAGCTATTAAAACCTTACTAATTGATATGTGCTGTGCCTTATACGTTTGAGGCGAAGCTACATTATCTCTAACATTATCATATCTTTGCCCCACAACATATTCAACAGGGGGAATATAAAGTTCTAGTTTTTCCAAATAGGTAAATCTCCTATATTCAGTATTAAATTGTTGAAATACATGTTGAATTTCATAAAAAGAATTATTTAAATGATCTGAATCCTCTTGGTTAATTTTGTATTTAGTAATAAATTTAGACATTAACAAAGAAAAAATATTCAGCTGTCTTTTTAGCAAATCATCCATGTTTTCAATTATAAATTGTACATGTTTTCTGGTCAATGAACCATCTGCATACAAACTAGTAATGAACAACAGTGCATTATTCTGTATCTCATTTTTAAATTCTAAAAAATTATCAAAATTATCAATAATGTTATTGCGTGTATCAGTAATTTCATCAATTAGACTAGAACATTCCGAGGATGCTCCATTTTCACTATTTTCCAATTCAAAAAAATCTACATTGGAAAAGTTGTCTTCAGTATCAATTTTCTTTACTACCAACTGTGCTGTTTGAGTGGAACTATTGGAATGTTTTTTATTTAAATGTCTCTTAAAGGAATTGATAGAATTAAAATCTCTAAAACACCGAATTTCATTACAACTAAATTTACTATTGTCTATAAATCCATGAATTAACCTCAAGTGGGTAATCAGGGACTTGGTATTCAAAAATAGATTTTAACAAACACTACAGGAAGGAATTTTTACATTTAAAGCACTATTAGAGCCAAAATATAATTAGAACAAATAAGTATTGAAAGTTGTTAGTTGTAAAAAGTATATACTTTTTATGAAACAAAAAATTCGTATTGTAGTAAACATAAAATAAAATTACTTAAGCTAGTTTACTCAAATGAAAATTTATGTCGGAAATAACACATGCGGTGCTTCCTACTTTACTAGTAACATTCGTTTTAAAACAAGTTCTTGAATAAGGTACCACACGTGCTTTGATTCGCCAGGGTACTCTAAGTTAAGAGCATGAAATACCTTATAAAGAAGTTCCAAACAACGTATAGCACTATCACATTTGTAAGTAACGTCATTAATAAAAATGTAAAACGCTTTCACATCAGCATCTTCGTCCCCTACAATGGCTCCAAATGGTTGCAGAGGCAAATCATACGACTGTAGTTTCTGCTTCCTTCTTTCAAGTACACCAGTTATTTCAGCAAAATCCTACAAACAATAAACACATCTTACAAATAAGTTCTAATACTTTATCTAAATATAATTTTTATAATCTTGTCACTTGTCAATTAAAATTATAGAAAGATGGTGTTGGCTTTAATTTCATGCATATGGTATAGCTGCTGGTTGTTGGCAGCACAAATATTATGACAATTTACAAATATAAAACCCCCATACCCTAGTAATAGTAAACTGTTCTACGCTCAGAGCAAATTTTATGAAAAAATGACACTATGTTTTTATCGTATCATTGACTATTATAGGTTCATTTTGTTGAATTTTTATTGATAATTATGAATCTCATAATGCGTTAGTTACGACTCCATAATACGTTTAGTTACAAAGCGATATACTACCTTTGATCAACAATTAAAAAAAAACGACTAAATTAACATTATACTTCAAAATCTCGACAGTTTTCAATATAAACGTTAAAAGTTTAACAATTTTGAAGTTTGAAAGTTGTCAATGATACGACAAAGCTATGAATGCAACTCGATTATTAGCAATTTAAATCCATCTTGGACGTTGGCAGGTGACTCGGCTCTCGCTTCGTCACCTAGCAACGTCCTCGATAATTATAAATCACATAATAATCTTGTTATATTAATAGCTATAAACTCATTGTTTTTGTATCATGTTTAAAACAAAACAACAAAACGTTTTAAACAACACTTTTGTTTTAAACAGTGTTTAAAACACTTAGTTTTCGACATTTTGTTTAATACACACAACCCTAGATCTGAAGTTGTTCATACTGCAAGAATATCAACATAAGAGTGCATACAGAGTGTATCGAAAAATACATGCGTCAAAAACTAAGTTAGATGGCAAGATATGAAATAGTGTGACACCTTAACAGGTAGATGCAATGCCCATAAAGCGACATCATGCAGTACCGAGAAAGTTTCTGGACTAGTATTATATTAGCATCAAAAGTTTACAATGAAAAAGGAAATATTTAAAGATGAGTATGACTATAAAATAAATTTCAATTTATGCTGTTTATTAAATGTACCCTAACCCAACCAAACAACTTCCTGATACATTTGTTTTTCAAAATCTGTACTTGCTATTTAATATAGTCAATAATAAATCACATAAAATTTAAATATTACCTTAACCTTCAAAATAAAGCTTTCCTGTACTTCTGATCTTGACGGTCTCCAAATTCCATGCTTTTAGAATTTTTAACTGTAACGGGTGAGAATAAAATGGTAGTAATAATAGCGCCTTGGAAGAAATATCTTAAAAATAATATACGTTAAAATATTTACATATAGAACTATCACTTATTTTACCCTTCATGCCATCATCTTTCATAATTAAGTTTCTTTCTCGTCCTTCTAAAATTATGGCTTGAGCAATGTTAGGCCACTCCTTATAAATGATATCGATTTTATCTTCATTTTCTTTATTAAAATCAGATTCTACCTAAAAGAATAAACATAATGTAAACAGAAATATTGTTCTGTTAAAATGTCATATTCCAGAAATAAACCTTATTGTTACCCTTAACTCAATTTATGAACCAAACAAACCTACCTATGCACATATAGAGACGATTCGATATGAGTAAATACGAGTACATACTCGATACTTTTCCTTCAATACCAAGTACTTTTGGTATCAATACTTTATGACCGAGTACTGAGTAGGTATCGGTAAAAAGTACTTGTATTGGTACTCATTTGTGCATGGGGTTGGCGCACGGTAGTATCATGCCTAATAATTTTGGTGTGAAAAATAATAAGCTTATGTACCATTCACCTTACTTACAAAATGGGTCCGCCAAAGTCTAGTGTATGGTTATATTTCGATAATCAAGATAACATAAATGCTAGATGCAAGAAATGTTTTAAACCCGTGTGATACTGGGGCAGTATACTTCTAACCTGCATAAACACATGAAAACCCATCCTGATTATATTTCACGTTCATACTTTCATGCACGTTTCACAAACAATAAAGTATAACAATTTTAATTATTGTTTAATGCAACCTAATAAAGTGAAATTAATGTAATGCATTTAATTTCATAAATATATTTGTGAAACGTGCTTGAAAAAGGTAATCGTGTGCATAAACCTTTATTTCTATACATTCAAAATTTAACGATACAAGTAGGTATCAATACTTTTCATTCAATAGAGTATATATCAATACTTTCTTTTGATACCACTACCGAGTAAAAGTACCATACCAATACGGTATCGATTCGTCCCTATGCACATATTCAATTGTCTTTTATAGGTTAGTTAAAATCATTAGCTTACCAATTCTATTCCATAGTATAATCTTAAGCAAGGGAATTCATTATAAAGTTCTTCCAATTCGTAATGTTTGTAATTATTCTTCCTCAATACAAATGTTTCCTCCCAAGCGAGTAAAATTTTTCATATGGTTCGAGTGCAATTTTCAAGAAATTTATTTTATTGTCATCTGCCTCAATCGGAATTGAAATCTGTGATGATTCTTGGGGGCTGCTACTATCGTCTCTATTTGCATTTGCTAATCGTAACGCAGCTTTCAAGTTTATATAGCGCGACCACAATTTACCCCGAGCAGGTTGTCGCCGAAGTCCGTGTTTTGGCGAACTGAATGGTATATAATATGTTTCTGCACTTTCCCCAGGAAAAAATGCAGCAATTTCCTTTGCAGCTTTAACGAATTGACTGGATTTTATTCTAAAATGAAATTATGTCAATAAAAGTTTCTCAAAAGAATTATAAGTAATTACTCCAATTTAGACTGGCAAAGCGTGCTTCCATTTACAAGCGACCCAACAATAATCTTAGCAATTTTACTCCTTAAGCAGCTATTTAGTTTTTTTCGGTTGGCCAAAATCACCTGCCCTTCGGCAGTTTTATTGAACAGCTCTTCAAGGTTCTAATTAAAGATTGAATATAAAAAATACTATTAAATAAAAATTAAACCTGGTCTGAGATATTTCCCCTATAGTCAGTAAAGTTTTGTGTTGCTGATAAAGTATGAGTTCCTGAGGGTAATACTTGAACCTTAAACGCTTTTCTTAGTTCATCATCTGGTTCTATAATCATGCAAGTATCATCGAATGAAAAATTGCTTCCCAAGGTATCAGAATCAGACGCTGTTTCAAAGTTCTAAAATGAAAAAATTATAATGTGCATGCATATGAAAAGCTATCTAATATGGTAGAATACATTAGCTGAAAGCTGATGCTTGGAATTATTCAAATATTCTGTATATTTCTTTTTAAAAATAAGTCTAGGTCCGCTGAGAGCAAATAAAAGCTGAATTGTTTCTGAATCCAAGAGCTCAAAACTTTCATCATCAATCCTTGCTCTAAAAATAAAATAAAAAGCAATAAAGCATGCAAATACTATTTAAGCAGTAGGCGGCCATTGTTTAAACTTATTCAGGGTAAATATAACTTGTATTATACTTACTTGAAAAGTTTTCAATATAGGGCTGGAACCCCATTGCTTTAGTAACGATGTGTACGCGAATTCCATAATTTATATTGGTTAATTAAACATAAATACATATAATAAAAGCTTTATTTAACATACAAGAATGTAAGAAGGAAATGCACCGTGAACCAAACCAAAACGTACGAGGGTCATTATACGCTTTTAGCATTGCCGTGTGACATTTTGTGGCGCGCGCATATTGTGCTATTGAAGGGAAGTGGAATTCATTTCATTTCGAGTCCCGAAGACTAACGATTCTCCATGAATATCAAAGTAAATCATAAATTTATTTGTGATGATATACCATGCATTTGGAGTAAGAACACAGACATATATTCTACTAACCTTGTTTAATTATGCCTAATATCCTTGTGTATTGGAAGTATTTAATAATTTCAGTGTATTTATGGGTAATAAATGCATATTACCCTTTACTAAGCGAGTAATTGCTATAAGAAACTTATTCCAAGAAACTGCGTTTATTTGGCATTAACACTTAAGAAGTTTGCAGGTAATAAAATATATATTAATGGTTATTAAATTCAACTTAGATATACAGTTTATTTAAACCATTTTTCTCAGTGTAACTACAGGAATTGCATGCGAAAGGACGTTCGTTTGTATGGTACGACATATGGGTTTTTAAGGCACCTTTACAATGTGCAGAATAACTACATAAAATGCATGCGAAAGGACGTTCATTGGTATGGTATCGAATGTGAATTTTCAAGGCACTTTTACCAGATGTAGCATAATTACATAATTTGCATGCGAGTGGATAATCATTAGTATGTGATCGAATATGTTTTTTTAAGTTACCTTTACTAGATGCAGAATAATTACATAAATTGCATGTGTATGGACGTTCTTTTGTATGTGACCGCATATGTGTTTTCAAGTTATCTTTATCAGATGCAGAATAATTACATAAATTGCATGCGCATGAACGTAGGTTTGTATGGGACCACATATGTCTTTCCAAGTTCCTTTTTTGTGATGCAGAATAAATACATAAATTGCAATGGGAAAGGACGTTCGTTTGTATGGGACAGCATATGAAATTTCAAGCTACTTTTTCGAGATGCAGAAGTACAGAAATTGCAAGCGTATGGACGTTCGTTTGTATGTGACCGCATATGTATTTTCAAGTTATCTTTATCAGATGCAGAATAATTACATAAATTGCATGCGTATGGACGTTCGTTTGTATGGGACCGCATATGTCTTTCCAAGTTACTTTTCTGTGATGCAGAATAAGTACATAAATTGCATGGGAAAGGAAGTTCGTTTGTATGGGACAGCATATGAAATTTCAAGTTACTTTTTCGAGATGCACAATAAGTACAGAAATTGCATGCGTATGGACGTTCGTTTGTATGGGACAGAATATGAAGTTTCTAACTACTTTTTCGAGATGCAGAATAAGTACAGAAATTGCAAGCGAAAGGACGTACGTTTGTATGGGACTGCATATGTGTTTTCAAGTTACATTTTTTTGATGCAGAATAAGTGCATAAATTGCATGTGAAAGGGCGTTCGTTTGTATAGGACAGCATATGAAATTTCAAGCTACTTTTTCGAGATGCAGAATAAGTACAGAAATTGCAAGCGTATGGACGGTCGTTTGTATGGGACTGCATATGTGTTTTCAAGGTACTTTTTTCAGATGCAGAATAAGAACAGTAATTGCATATAAAAGAACGTTCGTTGGTATGGGACCGCATATGCCTTATGAGCGTACTTTTAAAAGATGCAGAATATGCACATAAAAAGCACGCAAATAGGCGTTCGTTTGTAAGTGACGACATATCAATGTGTTCTTATAGGTTGAAAAATAAGTTAATAAATTATATGCCACATATGTTTTTTAGAATATTGTCGTGTAATGTAATTGTAAGTTATTTTGTGGTAGCACAAAAACATCACGGACAAACTTGGGAAGTTAGACCTCATACACGAAGCACAATAGTTACTTAAATTGTCTGCCTATTCAAAATATATATATAGTCTTTGCAATTTCTAAATAGGCCTCGTCATCCGTGACGTCACACAAGTACTAACTATTTATGTAGATGTTTGTCAACTTAATACCGTACAATATTAATGGTATAGTTTTGGTTTGAATAATAGCAATTTACGACGTTGCCAATAATTTTAAAGCCAAATATTAAATTTTGACGTTTGAATTTTAGGTTATATGCCATTCCTTGTTTTGTTGGTGTCAACGACCTCTTAATTTTTTCCGTTTTTATATATTGATATTTGGCTGGTTTTTGCTTCAAACAGTGCTATTCACAACTCATATAAGTATTAAACTGCACTCTAATAACCAAAGACGATGAACGAGATTCATAGAGACACAGAACTAAGCTACTTGTTGCTAGTTGATCACCTTTATAGGCTGCGTGAAAATCGCTAGTATTTGTTTACCAGTTGCATTTATAGTGCAACATGTATGGTTGAATTTGAAACATGTTGAGTTTTTTAGAGTTAGTGAACGATCTCTAAATACAGTCTTGGATTTAAATGGCTGAAAGATAATCCAAGAATAGGTTTAATGAAACTTAAATATTATGAATAAATGGAATTCGATTCCGGAACATATATGAAAATAAAAGAAGAGAATCTGTAGCACTTTTGTGTTTTTAGACAAAACATGGCTTTTTTAGAATGGTGCCGTACCTAGCAAAGCGTGCAATAAAAACAGTTAGAGCACACAAGTTGATCGAAAAAGGTTGGTGTCATATCTACTTATCCTTAATACAGTTTAATGTAATTAATCTTTTAGGTACATTATATGCCCGAAATGTAAATGAATTACTAAATGTTTCTAGAAAAAAAGTAACATTGTAGAGCGACACTAAATAAGCAATTTCTTATGGAACTAATGATTTTAAGCAAAGCTTATTTAACTTGTGATGATGTAAGTCAAAATTATGTGCTTTATAACATATCAGTATTAATTAAAAATTTTAGGTATAAACCGCCAAAGATTTTTAAAGGGGATTTGCTGGCCGAACAATATGGACATAAGGTATTAAGATTGCCTCTGTATCACTGCATATTGAATGCAATTGAAAATGTATGGAGTGGTAGTAACAGCTACTACGACCGACTCGCTGGAAGAGATGGGAGGTCTGTTGAAAACTTTACAAATGTGGAAAGAAACATTAGAAAAAATAATACCAGAGATTTGGACACATTTGATAGAACATGCAGAAAAATTATCAAAGATTGGTGGAAACGTGAGATCAAATTTGATCAAGAAGATAAAATGCACCTCTAATTATTAACATTGGTGATAGTGATGACAGTGATTCAGATTTTCAATCAAATTGAACTAGTCAACCAGACGCATGACTACTTAGAAGTAAAAAAACTTTTTACACGATGTACTTTTAATTTAATTACAACTGTCTTAAACTTTATGTATAATAAACATGTACAACCATATATATTTTATTGTTAAATTACAAGCTGTTAATACTTGTTAAATTCTTGAGTGACTAGTCTTTAAAACTTGGGCTGCAAAATCATTTTCAGGATATTGGATTTTAGATATCCTAACAGCTTTCAATTTCAATGGATGTAATAAACACACTGGTGATGAACTGGTCAATACTATACTAGCTTAAACTTTGGAGGTGCTAAATACAGGTAAAGTCAAAGTCTTTATATTACTCCAATCTACAAAAAATGGTAAATTGTATATTGAATTGTTTCAAACTATTCCGTTACCTGCAACGATTATATGATCTCGAAGAGTAATAAAGCAAATGCATATTTTTGGAAGATTTGTGCCTTCATGCTTTTGTATATTTAACAAATTGCTGTTTACATCTTTAAGAATTCCATCGAAATGATTAGTCACTGAACCTTTTGGTTATAAGGTTTTCATTTTTAGCTTATGACACTGACTGTGGAGATAACTTACAATTGTAGATTTTTACTGGGAACATTAACAATTCTCTAACAGTTATTCTTTTCTTGAATAATGGCATACTTCAACAACAGAATTCAAAGTTGGTTCATTTAAAGCCTTTATCCTTATACATTGTTTTAGTTGTTGAAAATTCTTTGAAAACATGACATTCAATGCAGTTGCATACTAATAATCAGAAGTAAAATGATCACCACAAAATTTAGACTGATTTGAAAGTGTTAAATCCTTCGTTTGCACTGTACATAACATAACTTTAGTCTTTGTAGATGGTTTCAAGGAAATCTAAAAGATTATTTTAAAGTGATATATCGTAATTATTCAAAGTTAATGAGAATTTTACTTACAAATGGAATTGTAATTTTGTTCCTGTTCTTTTCGATTTGTGCAATCAAAACGTTTAAATTATAATTCCAATGACATAACCTCTTGAATAACTGTGGTTATTATTCCGTGTCTGGTATAATATACTAATGACCATAAAATCAGGCGCATTAGAAATATATAACTATATTTAAAATATGCTCAGTGCTAAAAATATAGAAATAAATAAAGAATATTGTTAATTAATGACTTTAATCTGCAATATTGTCGCTAGAAACTTATCCTAAAAATACTTTTTTTAAAAACTAAAAAATCACATTCGTCATCTGCTATTAAATATTTTTAATCTCTGTATTTTAACGATGACGCTATTATAGTCGTGTAGCAATAGGATTTTGGTAGTGGCAACGTCGCTACAATTTGACGTCACAAATGGTAATGACGCAGGTCTATTTAGCAATTTGCAAAGACTATATCATTTTGTATCATATAGTATTTCGACCACTTGTGCGCATTTTATTTTAATGTTGTATTCTCTGTTAATAAACAACAAATTCTACAAAACATTTTTCTCTCCACAATTTCGCTGTCTATCAGGTCGTTTACTTGCGCTAATTAAACGAACTAATTACAAAAAATTAATTGTACAATTATTTAAACTGTCCAAGTTGTCTCCATGATTAAACTGATATTAATTTTTAATATCGTCGTGTTTGCTTGAGACTTACAACTTCTAAATCATTGATAATGTAGCGGCCATTTTAATTATTGTTCTATACTCCATATCAGTTAAGAAAGTAGTAGGCCGGCCTTACATAGTCGCTTCTAGAAGCTGCTTCTTTTAATATACGCATTCTGATTGGTTTGCTAAGCACACATGACTCCCAAATATAAGACCGCAAAAAGAAGCGAAGAAGTTGGTTCAATGTTAACTTCTTCGCTTCTTTTTACAATTTGATATATTATTTGTTAGGTTAGGTTAGAAAATTCAGTGAACCTGCAGTCAAGGTTAGAAATTGATGAACCAAAACAATGCATTTTTATTTAGAATTACTGCCATTTTAGCTATTTTGTACATAAAAATAACTACTAAACACTGTTTGGTTACTAAAGTTCCGACAAATTTATATTAGATGCGCATGTGCCAATATTAGAAGCCCTTCTTGCCGCTACTATGTAAAGCGGTACACAAAACTAGAAGAAGCAGCTTTTAGAAGCGACTATGTAAGGCCGGTCGTAGATGGTGTTAGTTTATAATTGTCTGCCATTTTAACCGGTTGTCATTTAAAGTTCGCGATCGTAGTATTTTTGATTTAAACAAGGATTATGTTATTTTATACTAATTGGGATAAGGCGTTTAAACGCGGAAGAATTGCATTGCAATACGCATGCGTAGAATAATTTATATTTTTGGCATTTATCAGTTTCTAAAATATATGTTATGATGTCAAACGTAATACGCCAACGAACTAAAGGCGTTAAGTTCATTTGTGATGTTTGTAACAACACCGTTGATTAATGTACAAAATTGAATGGATGCTTTATTCTGTACTAACTAGATTGAAAAATTTGGAAACGGGACCTGTTCAACATTCACAGTTATCTTCTGGATCGTTTGAAGCGGTTGTCTGAGAAGCACAAGAACGAATTAAACGTGAAACAACTTAATGATTTATGGCTTACCAGAAAATCATAACGAAAGCCCAGACATTGTAATAGTCAACAACATTTTTCAAGCAACTAGAAATACTATAAATTTTACCTCCTTGGTGTTCAGAAAGATAATGCAAGTAAACCTCGTTCACTATGTGTTACAACGGATAGCACTTCATCACTATTAGTTCTTCAGTCCTGAAACTGGTTAGACGCGTACCCTCATTGTTTCCTATTCCTGACTAACCTACACATTTCCCTGAAATTTGCAGTCTGCATCTATCACTATCTAATCTCGGTCTACATCTACCTCTTTTCTCCTATCTCTACTTGTAATATATCCCATACTATTTCCCAAAAATGCCTTAGAACGAATTCTGCCCTTTTATTTTTTCTATTTTTTCCCAAATATTCTTGTTCCCCTACTATTCCTATAACCTATTTGTTATTAACTTTGTCTGTCCATGTTATCATCCTCATACATCTGAAGTACAGCATTTCAAAAGGCTGCCACCATTTTCTGTCTGCTTTTCAAACTGCCCGTATTTCACAGGCATACTGTGCTGTGCTCCACACATATGCTTTCAACAATTTTCCTCTTGTTCTATGTTTGTTGTCTTTCATCATAGGCGCTGTTTTTTCTTGTTAGATGCAGTTCGGCCCCCTTCTATTCTTTTACAATTATATACCCTTATCCGACAATCAGTGGTTGTGAAGGGGGGTAAGCAGCCTGTGGCTGCCAAGTTCCCCCAGCACTTAAACATTTACCGATTTAATATTTTTCCAATATATCTATTCGCACAGTCAACACTAGTTACAGATATTTCACAACCAACACCTGTAGTTGCTTATAATAATCATCAGATTTATCTGCGCTTATTTTTTGTCATTAGGTTTTCAGTATCAAAACTGGTTGGACACGTACGTGCACTTATTTATATTCTGAGCTAGCCTATATAGTTCCATGAAATTCTCACACAGCATGTATACAGCTCGCTTCCCCTTCTAGTGTTTTCTAATGTTATGCCCTATTTCATCGAAATTTAGTGAAGGGGGTTAAGCAGCCTGTGGCTGCCAAGATTCCCCAACACTAAGACATTTGCCGAACTAATAGTTTTCCAGTAAATCCTATCACACCATTAATATTATTCGAGAATATTGCGCAACCAATTTATGTAATTGCTTATAATAATCATCATGTTTAATTACAGTTACTTTCTTCGTCATTAATTTATCCATCTTGGATTTGATTGGATGCGTACCTCCATTGATTGCTATTCTGAGCTAGCCTACACATCTCCCTGATACTCCTACAGCCTACATCTTTTACTATCTGTGTGCAGTAGTCTAACCTAGGTCTACCTCTTCTTTTCTTTTTTCCTATTTCTGCTTCTAATATATTCCGCACTATTCCCTCATGCCGTAGTATGTGGCCTATCATCCTATCTCTTCTATTTTTTACGGGTTTCCACATATTTCTTTCTTCCCCTACCATTTTTAGTACCTCTTTGTTCTTAACTTTGTCTGTCCATGATATCTTCATCATACGTCTGTAGCACCACGTTTCAAAGACTTCTACCTTTTTCTTGTCCGCTTCTCCTATTGTCCCGGCTTCACAGCGATACAGTGCTGTGCTCAACACATATGTTTTAAGCAATCTTTTCCTTAAATAAACAAATGACCTGTTACCTACCTTTGTTTATTTGTTTATTTAATTTTCATCTTGTCTTTTGACTAGCTATTTAAATTTTGTCTGGCAATGCCATCTACACCATCACGTCGGAGACTGGAAACAGTCTTCGATAGTTAGTTGCTTATTCTCGAGTATAGAGGGCGCATGAAAAATATTTGCACTATAGATACACTTTAATTTGTGTATTATTTTAGAACTTAGTTGGTTGTTTAGCAAAAAGATATATGCGTCCGTCTGATGATCTGCAAGAACAGCGAAACCGGTCACGAGCTTGTCTTTTTGCAAAATAACCAACAATTTATATATTGATTGCGTTCCCCTATGCTCGAATTACTTTCTCCATGCCAGGCAAAATCATTCGTTAATCTTTTCCTTGTTTCTATGTTTGTGGTTTTTGACCACAGTAGTTGCTTTTTCTTGTAAAATGTAGCACGACCTTGTGCTAATCTTTGTTTTATATTTTTTGTGCTTTTCCCATCTTGCGTTATTTAGCTTCCTAGGTAGCAGAAATCCTTAACCTGTTGTAAGTTTGTGTTAGTTTTGTTTAGTTTTGTTAATTTTCATCCCGTTTCTCTCTGTTAGAACCGTTTCTATTTCAGTAAGAACAGCTTTTAACTCTTCCCTGCTAGAGGCTAATACCGCTATATCATCTGCAAATCTAAGCATATCAATTTTTTGTCCCTGCATAGTAATTCCAAATGCCTTTCTGCATTTGATAGTATTCGTTGCCTTTTCTATGTACAAGTTAAAAATTAATGGGGATAGGGCACATCCCTGTCTCACCCGTTTCCTAATGTTTACTTCTCTACGTTCCTGTTCTAATTCTATTACTGCTGTTTGCTCTTTGTATAAGCTATGTACTATTCGTTTGTCCTTAAAACTCATTCCAATCTTTTTAAGTATTTCAAACATTTTATTCCATTATACATTGTCGAATGCTTTTTCCAGATCTACAAACCCTATATATACGCTTTCTTTCCTTTCTATTGTTTTCTCTATTATCACTCTCAGAGCTAAAATAGTCTCACGTGTTCCCCTGTTCCGCCTAAACCCAAATTGGTCTTCTCCTAGTATTTCTTCAGCTCGTTTTTCCATTCGTCTTTGTAAAATTCTAGTTAATATTTTTGACATTTGTGCTGTCAAACTTATTGTTCGAAAATTTTCACATCTATCCGCGCCACTTTTTTTTGTATAGTTGCTATGATGTTACGTTTAAAATCTTTGGGTATATCGCCTGTCTCATACATATAGCTCACAAGTTGGAAGAGACGTTTTGTTACTGCTTGTCCAGCGGCTTTTAGAGTTTCTGCTTGCACCTTATCTGTACCTGGCGCCTTACCATTTTTCAGACCCTTTAATGCTAATTCAAACTCATCTCTAAGTATAGGGTATTCCAAGTTATCATTTTCAATGTCTGATTCCTGTTCTAATGCAGATAGTTTCTCTCCTGCATATAAATTCCCTATATATTCTTGCCATCTACACACGTTCTCTGCATTTTCTATAATGACGTTCCGTTCCACCTCCCTTATATTTTTGCTATACAATGTTAGATCCCTAAAATTGATTCTAATTAGTTTGTATGCTTCATCTGTCTTTCCTATTTCCATCTTAGTTTGTACCTCTTTGCACTGTTCAACATTCCAGTGTTCTTTAACTTTCCTGCATTTGCGAATAATTTCCCATTTTTTGGCTTTGTATCTCTGTTTGCCTGTTTCGTCTGATTTATTTTTGTATTTTCGTCTTCAGGATATGCTTTGTTATCCATGGTTTCTTATTTTCTTTTTGTGTATACCCCAGAATATTTCTGGCTGCCATGTCTAGACTGGATTTAATGTTATTCCATTCTGTTTGTACTGCCTTAGTATCAGATATTTTCCCGATACCATTGAGCAATTCATTTGACTTTTCTTCGAATCTTCCTTGAATATCTTTATCTTTTAGTTTCTCTAAGTCTATAACATACTGTTTTAGAACAGTCGGTTATGTAAAAATAACTCTCTATTATTTCTCAAATTGGTTTATTTTCTAGTTTAATTTTAGCGTCCCAATTATTAGGATAACGCTTTTGTAGCATAAATATGTCTGCGATTTTAAACGTCTTCAAAAGCTCCGTCCCCAAGTAGCCAGAGCAGGGTTCTTGGAAACTATAATCCAAAGATTTAATTAACATTCCCAAGGTACGAAGCTTTACTTGAAAGGCACTTAACGTGTCAGATTAGTAGTATCTACTAATAGATGTCAATCAAGTAGCTAAGACCCTAGTTATGTATAGAGCAGCCCGAGTTGTCTGAATAATTTTCAATTAGTTTGGATACTTAACTAAAATGATAGTTTCGAAATTTTCTTGTGAGGGAGATTTTGGCTATCCTAAAGCAATTGTTAGTTTTAATTTACTTTTAAGATTTATGACAGGCTTAACCCTTTCGATTATGAAAGCTAAACTGGACTGGGTATTTTTCAATTAACTTAAAGGTATATAAGGAGTTCAGCGTGGGATGGAATGGGCGTTTTTATTTCGATACTTCCGACAGACAGCGTTGATTTCTGTACTTCTGCAAGTAAAGTGATGTGTGTTTTTTATTTGATTCTGAGTAAGTACTTTCCCAGTTACTAAAACAGAGGTTATGGTATTTTTTTTAATAATGAACTCAAGGGTTTGTTATGAATTATGTATCCGTAATTGTTTAACTAAATTGTGCCGACGTTCTGTAAAAATACCGACGTTCAGATTAAAGCTCTGAGTTTGGGCTTAAGTTGAACGCGTTGAAATTTTAATCCCTAAGTACTTATTTCGGCAGACAGCGAGGTTTCAGCAGGGTACACCGTCTCATTATTATTTCGACGGTAGCCTGGGGGCTCACGCAATAGCTTAGCAACGAAACCTACCTGATTACGCAATTTTCAGGTCGGGTATAGTAGTAAAGGACTCCCGTGGTGATAATCTTTGTGTGTACTTGAACGAGTTCCGTTACAATAATAGTTGACCGGTGAAAAGGTCGTTTCTGTCCCGTTAATTGGAGACACTCTTGTTAACTTAGAGCGTGGGTCACAGTAGGTAACTTTATTAGAATACTGTATATATAATTAATTATTGTATTGGGGTGTTTGAGCCCGAAATTGGTTTTTATATCCTTAAAAAGTAGATTAGTGCTAAGGAATTTATACATTAATTTGGTTTAGTCATATAGTGTTTAGCTAGCCGGAGATTATAAAGCTCCACAGTAGTGCAGTGTTAAAATTTTCTGCGTGCGTATTTGTGACAATCTTTTCCCACTCTCAGGAACAAAGTGCAACGAGTGATAATACCTCGATAAGGTCCGTAAGCCTTCCCCATCCTTACAGTGGCGCCCTATTGTATATAACGGCAAATATTGTATATATTTTGTACTCATATGTCATTAGGTTAAGGTTTAATTTGTTACGGTATTCCGCGCAAACACAAAAGAAAACAGTAAAAGCAAGTAAGGAAATCGTTTACGCCGAATACCGCAACAGAACAGGGACAGAAAGGTAGAATTTTGGGCTAGCTCAAAAACGTCGTAGAGGAGCGTGAGTGAAATAGAAAAACACATTGGAAACCTCTGAGATACTCTATTGATAACATCGAATCTTGGAAGACTATTTACAAAGCAATAAAATAAATAAGTTGCGTAATCGTGATTGTGTCATAACATATAAAAATTGGTAAGCAAATATAACATCTTATGATCTAAATACCTACTTAATGGTTCACCTTAAATCCATATAAAAGAAAATAAAATGAACTATACAGTAAATCTAGAAAAAGAAATATACCTAAATTATATGTACATGCTGCTTTGTGAAGTGCACCTCCTCAGAAATAATATAATATTAAAATTACACACCAAAACTTAAATTAATCATGTGTCAACTAGTTTTAAATTTATAAGTAAATAGTTTACGTTAAAAAGACAAAAGAAACAGTAAAGAAGGATTCCAACATAAGCATTGATTAATTAATTTTTAATTTATAGTATAATCACATAGTTGTGTTCGTGCATCGTGCCTGTAAGTTTTGTAACTGGGTGGTGCCAATTTATCGGATAATTATAGCAATAGCAGCAAATGAAAAGTTTATTCTTCACGCAGCAAAAAAAAAGAATTATGGAAACAGGAAAACTGTACCTTGAGCAATCAGCTTCATGCTGGTCTCATCTTAAGGCTGCAAAAATGCGGCTGCATTTCTCTATGGCCTGGCTGCATGCTGGAACTACCAACTTCACTTATACAAGCACAGAGAGCATTTCTAATAGCGCGACTTTACTTCATGTATCTTTTCGGTAATTGTTAATGGTTAATATTTAATGGTCTCTTACAAAGCACGGTCTCTATTTTATAAGGGCGGACTCATGTATGGGGTAGGGTATTTGATTTTCAAAGATATCGCCGAATTACTATGTGTGCAGAATTGCCAAACTACAGCTGCCGAAATACAAACTGTAGCAGCTTGCCAACAAGCAGATAACGCAATTATCAAAGGGTTTTAAACAAAGGAGGACACTTTTGTTACTTTGTAACATCTTAGCAGCTGCAGAATACCAGATAACAAGACCATTGTAAGCAGATGTAGGCAGGTGGTAAGCGATCTTATCTTTTAGAAGAAAGCTGCAGCTTTTAATTAAAATGTAATCGCTGCAGGTGCTAGGAAATATTGCAACTACTTTGTAACGCAATGTTTCCTAGGCAGCTGTTTGATTTTCTAAAGCAAACTTTTATACAGAGTAATTAATTGAGAAATTTTATTAAATAATACAAATTCAAATGGCGGGAAATCGAGCTTGTTGAGAAAATTTAGGGCATTATAAAAATAATTGCAGGAAAAATTGTTTGCAGGATTTTGAACGTAACAAATTAGTTGTACAGTTAATAAAACAATCTAAATTTATATCTTAGTGTGTTGTAGCTTAATGAACCTCACCCTCTCACCGACAGTAGCAAGCTTGCGAGGCAATGTTCCCAAACGTTTGGGTACTTTAGATTTAGCGGTCATATCCTATTATTTTATTGGTAATTTGATACCCTCACGAGGCAGGTTTGTATATTAGTTACAAGTCCAAGTGTCTTTTTCCGTTTTTTTCTTCAAATTTTTAAATTTAAGTGCGGGCTTCATAATTATGATGTTGTGGTCAGTGTCTATATCTGCTTCTGGGTAGCTTCTACAGTCCTTTACTTGATTCCTAAACCGTTGTCTAACAAGAATGTAATCTATTTGATATCTTCTTATATCTCCTGGCATCTTCTACGTATATCGTCTTCTAGTATGATGTTGAAATAATGTGTTTGTAATGATTAAATTGTTCTTGTCGCAAAATTCTACCAGCTTATTTCCCCTGTCGTTTCTCGTGCCTGAACTAAATAAACCTACTACCGCTTCTTCTCTACCTTCACCTACCTTTGCATTAAAATCCCCCATAATTATTAAATGTTCGTGTTCCTTTATGTATCTTAATATGTCTTCGATATCTTTGTAGATCGCTTTTACCTCTTCGTCACTGTTGCTAGAGGTGGGCGTGTATACTTGTATTATTACTGTGTTTACCGGTTTAGATTCTAATCTAACCATGAGTACTCTTTCGTTCTTTTGTAAGTAATTTTCTACACAGTATCCTACCTTTTTCCGTATAACTATCCCCACGTCCAAATTTTCTTCCTCTGTGTTATATAACTGATTCACTTTAGTTTTAAGCACTTATGTGAGCCTAGGAGTGAGGCGACAGAGACACTACCAGATATAGATAAGTACAATGTACAATAAAATGCATCTCTCTTATGTTCGATTCCTGTTTTAAATTAATAAAATACAACTTGTTAAGTATTTCATATTCATTAATGTTTCAACTACCTACAAATACAACACTCTGCTCCTGTACGGATTAACCTGAAGCCTCCACTCCAAAAATCCCACGCCTCTGGCCACCGAACTTCACTGATCCCTACTATGTCTAGTGATAACCTATTCGTTTCCATTTTTAGGTTCTCTAGCTTACCTACTTGCTTTATACTTCCAACATTCCACGCTCCGACTCAGAAATGTTCCCGATTTTTAACTTTCCGATCGCACCCTCCAAAGTAGTCCCCTCCCGGAAATCTGAATGGGGGACTATTTTAACTCCGGAATCTTTTACCCCAAAGAATGCCATCATTTTATTATAATTTAAGAACGCTGTGTACTTGAGAGGTAATGTGGTGGTTTCCCGTTGCCTTCCACTTTGCGGTAGTGTGTCATAGACTGCCATACCGACCCCTGTGGTCTCTGCCAATCTAAGTACCGAAGAAACCGCTGTCCTCCTTCGGGGACCTGTCTTAGTCTGGTTCTTCATTAACGACCCTACTACTTTGGTTGGACCTGTAGTTTGGCTCTTTAACTCATTAGAACACGCAAGCCATTTCACCTGTTCTAGTAATCTAAAACTTCGGCAAGGTGCAGGTCCATTCGAAATGGGGATGGCACTTATCAGGTTTATAATGTTCTTAAAACCAGAATGCTCTTAAAATCCTATTCCGATTTTAAACATGTATTTTTGAAAAAATGTGAAACACTTTATCAAAGAGAATTAAATGCTAAGTGTAGAAGGCCATTCAAAGAAAGAGTCGAAAATTGGAAAATAAAATTAGTCCATGGTATACTTAGTATTGTACAATAAACTAAATAAATCCAACAGTAAGGTCCTAATGTGTTATTATCAAAATGTTCAAAGTATGAGAGGTAAGATTGATGAATTTCCAGCTAATATATCTGAATGTGAATATGTTTTGTTGCCGCAAATGAAACATGGTTATAGAACGAAATCAAAAGCAGCAAATTTACTTTCTGTGGTACTTTGTACAATATATATATATATATATATATATATATATATATTTTTCAAAAGTATTGTGGGTTTTAGGTCGGCTGGATTATTTAAGAAAACTCTTTTTTATAAACCTGAGCTTTCGGATTTATTTTAATCCTTTTTCAAAGGTACTACAATTACAAAATTGATGAATAAATAGTAAATCATATTTTATACTTACTAAGGTGAGGTTATATAATAAAATTGGCAATTAACATAAAAAGTTATTTTCGTTATAAATTTTTTAAAATGTATATAACAACGCCAAATTACAACAAGAGATAAAAATCGTATGTATATAAAATATTGATAATAAATAAAAGTCAAAAGTTTGATAGAAATTGTTATTAAAAGGCAACCTTAAAAAATGTTTATTATAACTATGTATGTACCTGCGTGTAACACTGTGAGTGTATGTATGAGTCTGTATGTGTGTGTAGTGTGTGTTTCTGTGTGTGTTTTTTTTTTGTTTGTAATATATTTAAGAGAAATTTATCTTATAGATCCATTGATAAATTTGTTGTTGTATGGTTGTTTTTTATTTGTGATATTTAGAAGATACGTGTAGATACAATTTAAGTCATTAACATCTGTTCTTTTGTTCATAGTATTTTTTTGTTGGTATATGTGACACATTTCTAGAAACTCTCTTTTTGATTTTTTGTCTTCTATCTGTAATATAATTGGATTGTTAAAATCTATTTTATGTTTTTTAGTATTTGCGTGTACACCATACAACAACAAATTTATCAATGGATCTATAAGATAAATTTCTCTTAAATATATTACAAACAAAAAAAAAAAAAAACACACACAGAAACACACACTACACACACATACAGACTCATACATACACTCACAGTATTACACGCAGGTACATACATAGTTATAATAAACATTTTTTAAGGTTGCCTTTTAATAACAATTTCTATCAAACTTTTGACTTTTATTTATTATCAATATTTTATATACATACGATTTTTATCTCTTGTTGTAATTTGGCGTTGTTATATACATTTTAAAAAATTTATAACGAAAATAACTTTTTATGTTAATTGCCAATTTTATTATATAACCTCACCTTAGTAAGTATAAAATATGATTTACTATTTATTCATCAATTTTGTAATTGTAGTACCTTTGAAAAAGGATTAAAATAAATCCGAAAGCTCAGGTTTATAAAAAAGAGTTTTCTTAAATAATCCAGCCGACCTAAAACCCACAATACTTTTGGAAAATTAGAATAAAGGAGGTCGTTATTAATAATTCATTTATATATATATATATATATAGATGCGATGTTACACTTCATTTGAAGGTTAATCTGGTCGGTAAAACAATTAACAAAATATTACACTTAGATGGTGGTACATTGAAATGGCGATAGATGGCTCTTAAAAGCCTGTAATACAGTTACCAATACAAAAGGTATATTGCGCAATATTTAGCAATATAAAAATTAAACAAAGAAGGATAAAGCGAATCATTTTAACATCAAATTACTACGCAAATTTATTACATTTTTTACACCCAAAACTAAGGCATGCACCAAATAAAAATACGTAAACGAGTACTCACATCAGATCTTCTGCTTCCGCCTGAAATTTCACTCAGTAGGCCTGTAACCACTCATCAGGCTCCTTCTGGAGGAATTAGAGATGGCGTCGACGCTACCAAATTCTTAAGGGACAGCTCGGCTAGCGGCGGTAAACATGGGTCTCTCCATCTACAGATGTGGAGGTCGGTAGGCCTTTCGGTGGCGCAGATTTGTACCTATGTAAGGTTCGACAGGAAGAAGGTAAAGGTAACCAAACAAAAAGGTAATTAGAGAAGGGATTCTACATAGCTACGATAACTGTACGTCACCAAAAAGAAACGTCTACTTTACTTCACACCACCAGGCAAAAAGCCACGTTTCAGGGCGAGAACCGCGAAACTCTCCCCCACTCTTTGTCTACTATTGCCTTACCCCTATGGGGATAAGCACACTTGCGCAAACTCACTATTGTGACGTGCCGGAAGCACCGCCCAGTCTATTTAAAATGTTCCCGCGTCTTGCGTATTTGAAAATTATGGCGAAACTTCCGTACATCAAGAAAACTAAACTACTAACAATGTTAAAGTGCAAATTCGGTTTGCACGTAACAGCGATCGAAACTATGTTGCTACAAATACCTACATCATGTGGCAGTGGAGTTTTCCTAGCAGTCAAGAATTGTATTCAAAGCGAACAATTGGATTTATCAGACTTGCGAATTGCTTTACCTATGTATGATATTGATGGTTGTAAGTGTACATTATCTTGATAATCTTTAAACATATTCGTTATCTATATTCTGCATACTCAACAACTGCAAACCTCAATACTGTAGCGGGCTACTACTAACGCGTTCACCAATTTAAAACAAGTGGTAAATAAAAGTTTTTATTAATCACTATTCACAGGTCTAATTAACAGTATATGCCTTATTTATAGATGTTTTCTGTCCAATTAAAATGAAGCACTATCACACTATTGCTATTTACAAGCACTAATATCTTCTTAAACTAAATTCTTAACAACACTAAGACTACTATTTATTTATTACACTTTTGTCTATTTATGTATTTTACAAGCTAGTGGTACAATATATACGTATACATAACACAGATTTATATTTGCTAAAAACTTTCAGAACGTAACCAACAACTAACTATATACGATATGATTTACATACGACATTCTGATATAGACTAACTCTTACATTTATAACCGATCTTATATATACCTTATATTTAATAAATGACTCATATTCTACTGTTTGCCAGAACGTACGGGAGTTCTGTAGGATACACCATCGGTTATGCAACTGTGTGCTTGACGGGTTGCCTAACAGTAGTTCGTAATACTGTCCCCTCTTTAAAACCGTTACGTCCCGTAACTGTAAAACACTTTGACGACAATTCGATGACTGATGACGGTATCGACAGCTATTTTATTTGGTGCATCCACCACGTCGCTGGAAATAACAGTCAATACTCTTTTCTTGATCTTGGTAGGCAACCGGTTAATAGCAACAAACAGGGACCTGGACGTTGGTTCCCTGAAAAATTACGTCTAGTATATTTCAGACTATTCTCCAATTTAAGCGATCCAGTCCACAGCCTAGCTTGGGCACCGCTTGTCTTGTTACTCCATTTTCCATCATCTCAGCCTTAAGATTCGGCAAAGCCTCCTATAGATGTCCATAACTAGGTCTCCGCCCTGAAGAATTTTTGGTGACCAGATAGTAAACATAACGGTTTTTATCCTGAAGAACCAAAGCATTTCCTACAGTTGGCTGTTGTTCTACTAATTCATCCAAACTTTTTCTTGAAAACAACAGCTATTTCTCTTGACAATTGCAGATCTTGAGCTACGCAATGTGCAAGGGAATACTCTTCTGGTGCTCTAAACAGATCTTGCTGTTTTTCAACAACAACGCCAAATCTCGCCTTAGCAGAACCACCATACGCCGCCATAAAACTCTCAAAATCTACATTTAGTTATTGAATAATAACTTCTCGAACACCATTTTCATTATTCAAACCTTCCTAATTGTTGCCAGCGTAGGATGTTAAACGGTCATAGTGTACAACTTTCGGTTTACCACGGGGAGATCTTCTGATCCAGTACACTACATCATTAATTCTTTTTACACTTCGTACGGGCCTTCCCATTGTCTTTGTAGTTTTGGCGACAATCCACGTTTTCTTTGTGGATTGTACAACCACACTAAATCTCCAGGTTGGTAACCCCTTTCTTGTGCTCTCGTGTCATATTGTGATTTGATTCGATCGCTTGCTGCCTGGATATTTTTCGGACGTTTTCGTGAATGCTATTTGATTTTTCACGAAGCTTACTAACGTAATCTTCACCTGCGATCTCTTCTCCACGTTTAAATCCAAACTGAAGATCACATGGTAGCCGCAATTCACGTCCTAGGGTTACGCAAACGGGCGAGTATCCTGTGCTGTCATGTACCGGAGATCGGTACGCCAGTAGGAACAAATGTAAATATTGGTCCCAGTCTCGTTGATGTTCAGAGACAACTTTGGCCAGGTACTTTCCTAACGTTCTGTTCATTCTTTCAACCATTCCATCCGATTGGGGATGAAGTGGCGTGGTTCTAGTCTTCCTGATTCCAAGATGCTTGCAGACGTTTTGAATCAACCCTGATTCGAAGTTCCGACCTTAATCAGAGTGTAATTCCAACGGAACTTCAAAGCGACAAAACAACTCCATCAGTAGTACATCTGCAACCGTATCGGCTTCTTGGTTTGGTATAGCATGTACCTCCGGCCATATGGTAAAATAATCCATTGCAACCAAGATGTATTTATTTCCTTTCTCTAATTCAGGAAACGGACCAGCTATATCAATGGCTACCCTCTCAAAAGGTATCCCCAGGATATACTGTCTCATTAGGGTTTTCCGTTTTGTGATCGTGCCATTTGCAGAGGCACACAACTCACATTTCCAGCACAACTCCATATTTTCTTTGCAGTTCACCCAATAGAATCTTTCTCTCACTCTTTCGAGAGTTCTTTTCACGCCTAAGTGCTCTCCGGAAATACCGTCGTGCAAGTGCTGCAACACTTCCGGCACTCTATTTCTCGGCACTATCAGTTGAGTCTCTCAGTGCCAACCTCACATTCCAGGCGTCGTTTCAAGATTCTATTTTCAATCACCAAGGAGTCTCACTGTCCCCAGTATGCCTTCAGACTCTTACTTGAAATACTAATTTCTTCCCAAGCTGGTCGTTGTCCTCTACTTTTCCACTCAATAATACGTCCCAATTCGGCGTCATTCTTCTGGTCTTCTCGTATTCTTTCGGGTTGCCAAGTATCATCGGTTACCGTCATATTATGGATGACACTTATTTCTTCTTCCACCTTGGAGCAATGATTGCAGTCTACCGTACAAGGTCTCTTTGATAGTGCGTCTGCATTCCGATGACTAGTTCCTACACGATGTTCTGTGTCAAAGTCATATTCCTGCAGCCGCTCTATCCACCTTGCAACTTGCTCTTCAGGATTTCGAAGCTACAGTAACCATTTTAGTGCAGCATGGTCTGTTCTCAACAAAAATTTACGGCCGTATAAGTACTTATAAAAGTGCTGTACGGATTTGACGACGGCCAACAGCTCCCTTCTTGTCACACAATAGTTCCTTTCTGGCCGCGACAAAACCTTGCTGAAATACCCAATAACTTTTTCTTGTCCGTCCTGCACTTGAGAAAGAACGCTTCATATAGCTGTGTTACTGGCATCGGTATCCAACACAAATTTCTCCTCCATCTGTGGATAACTCAAAATTGATGCAGTAACTAGTAGCCGTTTCAGTTGTTCAAATGCACTGTGGCAGTCGTCATTCCAATCATATTCTTGTCCATTTTCGGTTAATTTCGTTAACGGTTCGGCAATGTTTGCAAACCCAAGTATAAAACGTCGGTAATATGTGCACAATCCTAGAAAACTGAGTAGTTGGTGTATATCTGCTGGTGTAGGCCACACTACAAAGGAACGTCCATTCGCACGCAGTTTATGTACTTATACTGCATCTTCTAAAAGTTGCTAGAAAATTCATGTGCCATTCCATACAAACGAACGTCCATACGCATGCAAATTATGTAATTATGCTGCATCTTCTAAAAGTTCCTTGAAAATTCATGTGCGGTTCCATACAAACAAACGTCTATTCGCTTGCAATTTATGTAATTATTTGCATCTACGGAGAGCAACTTGAAAGGACATATGCAACCCCATACAAACGAACGCCCATACGCATGCAATTTAGGTAATTATGCTGCATCTTCTACAAGTTTCTTGTAAATTCATGTACGGTCCCATACAAACGAATGTCCATACGCATGATATTTATGTAATTATGCTGCATCTTCCAAAAGTTCCTTGCAAATTCATGTACGGTCCCATACAAACGTACGTCCATACGCATGCAATTTATGTAATTATTCTGCATCTAAGAAGAGTAACTCGAAAAGAGATATGCGGTCTCATACAAACGAACTTCCATTCGCATGCAATTTATGTACTTATACTGCATCTTCTAAGAGTTGCTTGAAAATTCATGTGCCATACCATACAAACGAACGTACATACGCATGCAATTTCTGTAATTATGCTGCATCTTCTAAAACTTCCTTGAAAATTCATGTGCGGTCCCATACAAACAAACGTCTATTCGCTTGCAATTTATGTAATTATTCTGCATCTAAGAAGAGTAACTTAAAAAAACATATGCGGTCTCATACAAACGAACGTCCATAAGCATGCAATTTATGTAATTATGCTGCATCTTCTAAAAGTTCCTTGAAAATTCATGTACGGTCCCATACAAACGAACGTCCATACGCATGCAATTTATGTAATTATTCTGCATCTAAGAAGAGTAACTTGAAAAGACATATGCGGTCTCATACAAACGAACGTCCATTCGCATGCAATTTAAGTACTTATACTGCATCTTCTAAGAGTTGCTTGAAAATTCATGTGCCCTCCCATACAAACGAACGTCCATAAGCATGCAATTTATGTAATTATGCTGCATCTTCTAAAAGTTCCTTGAAAATTCATGTACGGTCCCATACAAACGAACGTCCATACGCATGCAATTTTTGAAATTATTCTGCATCTAAGAAGAGTAACTTGAAAAGACATATGCGGTCTCATACAAACGAACGTCCATTCGCATGCAATTTATGTACTTATACTGCATCTTCTAAGAGTTGCTTGAAAATTCATGTGCCATCCCATACAAACAAACGTCCATACGCATGCAATTTATGTAATTATGCTGCATCTTCTAAGAGTTGCTTGAAAATTTATGTGCCATCCCATACAAACAAACGTCCATACACATGCAATTTATGTAATTATGCTGCATCTTCTAAAAGTTTCTTGAAAATTCATGTACGGTACCATACAAACGAACGTCCATACGCATGCAATTTATGTAATTATTCTGCATCTAAGAAGAGTAACTTGAAAAGACATATGCGGTCTCATACAAACGAACGTCCATTCGCATGCAATTTATGTACTTATACTGCATCTTCTAAGAGTTGCTTGAAAATTCATGTGCCATCCCATACAAGGGAACGTTCATACGCACGCAATTTATGTAATTATGCTGCATCTTCTAAAAGTTCCCAAAAAATTCATGTACGGTCCCATACAAACGAACGTCCATTCGCATGCAATTTATGTACTTATAGTGCATCTTCTAAGAGTTGCTTGAAAATTCATGTGCCATCCCATAAAAACAAACGTCCATATGCATGCAATTTATGTAATTATGCTGCATCTTCTAAAAGTTCCTTGAAAATTCATGTACGGTCCCATACATACAAACGTCTATTTGCTTGCAATTTATGTAATTATTCTGCATCTACGGAGAGTAACTTGAAAAGACATATGCGGCCCCATACAAACGAACGCCCATACGCATGCAATTTATGTACATATACTGCATCTTCTAAAAGTTCCTTGGAACTTCATGTGCGGTCCCATACAAACGAACGTCCATAACAATGCAATTTATGTAATTATGTTGCATCTCGCAATAGTCCCTTGAAGGCTCATGTGGTCTCATACAAACGAACGCCCATTCGCATGCAATTTATGTACATATACTGCATCTTCTAAAAGTTCCTTGGAACTTCATGTGCGGTCCCATACAAACGAACGTCCATACGCATGCAATTTATATAATTAATCTGCATCTCAGAAAAGTAACTTGAAAAACATATGCGGTCCTATACAAACGATCGTCCATACGCATGCAATCTATGTACTGATACTGCATCTTCTAAGAGTTGCTTGAAAATTCATGTGCCATCCCATACAAACAAACGTCCATACGCATGAAATTTATGTAATTATGCTGCATCGTCTAAGAGTTGCTTGAAAATTCATGTGCCATCCCATACAAACAAACGTCCATACGCATGCAATTTATGTAATTATGCTGCATCTTCTAAAAGTTGCTTGAAAATTCATGTACGGTCCCATACAAACGAACGTCCATACGCATGCAATTTATGTAATTATTCTGCATCTAAGAAGAGTAACTTGAAAAGACATATGCGGTCTCATACAAACGAACGCCCATACGCATGCAATTTATGTACATATACTGCATCTTCTAAAAGTTCCTTGGAACTTCATGTGCGGTCCCATACAAACAAACGTCCATAACAATGCAATTTATGTAATTATGTTGCATCTCGCAATAGTCGCTTGAAGGCTCATGTGGTCTCATACAAACGAACGTCCATTCGCATGCAATTTAAGTACTTATACTGCATCTTCTAAGAGTTGCTTGAAAATTCATGTGCCTCCCATACAAACGAACGTCCATAAGCATGCAATTTATGTAATTATGCTGCATCTTCTAAAAGTTGCTTGCAAATTCATGTACGGTCCCATACAAACGAATGTCCATACACATGAAATTTATGTAATTATGCTGCATCTTCTAAAAGTTCCTTGCAAATTCATGTACGGTCCCATACAAACGAACGTCCATACGCATGCAATTTATGTAATTATTCTGCATCTAAGAAGAGTAACTTGAAAAGACATATGCGGTCTCATACAAACGAACGTCCATTCGCATGCAATTTATGTACTTATACTGCATCTTCTAAGAGTTGCTTGAAAATTCATGTGCCATCCCATGCAAACGAATGTCCATAAGCATGCAATTTATGTAATTATGCTGCATCTTCTAAAAGTTCCTTGAAAATTCATGTACGGTCCCATACAAGCAAACGTCTATTCGCTTGCAATTTATGTAATTATTCTGCATCTAAGAAGAGTAACCTGAAAAGACATATGCGGCCCCATACAAACGAACGCCCATACCCATGCAATTTATGTACATATACTGCATCTTCTAAAAGTTCCTTGGAACTTCATGTGCGGTCCCATACAAACGAACGTCCATAACAATGCAATTTATGTAATTATGTTGCATCTCGCAATAGTCGCTTGAAGGCTCATGTGGTCTCATACAAACGAACGCCCATTCGCATGCAATTTATGTACATATACTGCATCTTCTAAAAGTTCCTTGGAACTTCATGTGCGGTCACATACAAACGATCGTCCATACGCATGCAATTTATATAATTAATCTGCATCTCAGAAAAGTAACTTGAAAAACATATGCGGTCCTATACAAACGATCGTCCATACGCATGCAATCTATGTACTTATACTGCATCTTCTAAGAGTTCCTTGCAAATTCATGTACGGTCCCGTACAAACGAACGTCCAGACGCATGCAATTTATGTAATTATGCTGCATCTTCTAAAAGTTCCTTGCAAATTCATGTACGGTCCCATACAAACGAACGTCCATACGCATGCAATTTGTGTAATTATGCTGCATCTTCTAAAAGTTCCTTGAAAATTCGTCTACGGTCCCATACAAACGAACGTCCATACGCATGCAATTTATGTAATTATTCTGCATCTAAGAAGAGTAACTTGAAAAGACATATGCGGTCTCATACAAACGAACGTCCATTCGCATGCAATTTATGTACTTATACTGCATCTTCTAAGAGTTGCTTGAAAATTCATGTGCCATCCCATACAAACAAACGTCCATACGCATGCAATTTATGCAATTATGCTGCATCTTCTAAAAGTTCCTTGAAAATTCATGTACGTTCCCATACAAACAAACGTCTATTCGCTTGCAATTTATGTATTTATTCTGCATCTACGGAGAGTAACTTGAAAAGACATATGCGGCCCCATACAATTAGCGCCCATACGCATGCAATTTATGTACATATACTGCATCTTTTAAAAGTTCCTTGAAACTTCATGAGCGGTCCCATACAAACAAACGTCCATAACAATGCAATTTATGTAATTATGTTGCATCTCGCAATAGTCGCTTGAAGGCTCATGTGGTCTCATACAAACGAACGTCCATTCGCATGCAATTTATATACATATACTGCATCTTCTAAAAGTTCCTTAAAAATTCATGTGCGGTCCCATACAAACGAACGTCCATACGCATGCAATTTATATAATTAATCTGCATCTCAGGAAAGTAACTTGAGGAACATATGCGGTCTTATACAAACGAACGTCCATACGCATGCAATTTATGTAATTATTCTGCATCTAAGAAGAGTAACTTAAAAAGACATATGCGGTCTCATACAAACGAACGTCCATTCGCATGCAATTTATGTACTTATACTGCATCTTCTAAGAGTTGCTTGAAAATTCATGTGCCATCCCATACAAACGAACGTCCATAAGCATGCAATTTATGTAATTATGCTGCATCTTCTAAAAGTTCCTTGAAAATTCATGTACGGTCCCATACAAACGAACGTCCATACGCATGCAATTTATGTAATTATTCTGCATCTAAGAAGAGTAACTTGAAAAGACATATGCGGTCTCATACAAACGAACGTCCATTCGCATGCAATTTATGTACTTATACTGCATCTTCTAAGAGTTGCTTGAAAATTCATGTGCCATCCCATACAAACAAACGTCCATACGCATGCAATTTATGTAATTATGCTGCATCTTATAAGAGTTGCTTGAAAATTCATGTGCCATCCCATACAAACAAACGTCCATACGCATGCAATTTATGTAATTATGCTGCATCTTCTAAAAGTTGCTTGAAAATTCATGTACGGTCCCATACAAACGAACGTCCATACGCATGCAATTTATGTAATTATTCTGCATCTAAGAAGAGTAACTTGAAAAGACATATGCGGTCTCATACAAACGAACGTCCATTCGCATGCAATTTATGTACTTATACTGCATCTTCTAAGAGTTGCTTGAAAATTCATGTGCCATCCCATACAAACGAACGTCCATACGCATGCAATTTATGTAATTATGCTGCATCTTCTAAAAGTTCCTTGAAAATTTATGTACGGTCCCATACAAACGAACGTCCATACGCATGCAATTTATGTACTTATACTGCATCTTCTAAGAGTTGCTTGAAAATTCATGTGCCATCCCATACAAACAAACGTCCATACGCATGCAATTTATGTAATTATGCTGCATCTTCTAAAAGTTCCTTGAAAATTCATGTACGGTCCCATACAAGCAAACGTCTATTCGCTTGCAATTTATGTAATTATTCTGCATCTAAGGAGAGTAACTTGAAAAGACATATGCGGCCCCATACAAACGAACGCCCATACGCATGCATTTATGTACATATACTGCATCTTCTAAAAGTTCCTTGGAACTTCATGTGCGGTCCCATACAAACGAACGTCCATAACAATGCAATTTATGTAATTATGTTGCATGTCGCAATAGTCGCTTGAAGGCTCATGTGGTCTCATACAAACGAACGCCCATTCGCATGCAATTTATGTACATATACTGCATCTTCTAAAAGTTCCTTGGAACTTCATGTGCGGTCCCATACAAACGAACGTCCATACGCATGCAATTTATATAATTAATCTGCTTCTCAGAAAAGTAACTTGAAAAACATATGCGGTCCTATACAAACGATCGTCCATACGCATGCAATCTATGTACTTATACTGCATCTTCTAAGAGTTGCTTGAAAATTCATGTGCCATCCCATACAAACGAACGTCCATTCGCATGCAATTTATGTAATTATGCTGCATCTTCTAAAAGTTCCTTGAAAATTCATGTACGGTCCCATACAAACAAACGTCTATTCGCTTGCAATTTATGTGATTATTCTGCATCTACGGAGAGTAACTTGAAAAGACATATGCGGCCCCATACAAACGAACGCCCATACGCATGCAATTTATGTAATTATGCTGCATCTTCTAAAAGTTTCTTGTAAATTCATGTACGGTCCCATACAAACGAATGTCCATACGCATGAAATTTATGTAATTATGCTGCATCTTCTAAAAGTTCCTTGAAAATTCATGTACGGTCCCATACAAACAAACGTCTATTCGCTTGCAATTTATGTGATTATTCTGCATCTACGGAGAGTAACTTGAAAAGACATATGCGGCCCCATACAAACGAACGCCCATACGCATGCAATTTATGTAATTATGCTGCATCTTCTAAAAGTTTCTTGTAAATTCATGTACGGTCCCATACAAACGAATGTCCATACGCATGAAATTTATGTAATTATGCTGCATCTTCTAAAAGTTCCTTGCAAATTCATGTACGGTCCCGTACAAACGAACGTCCAGACGCATGCAATTTATGTAATTATGCTGCATCTTCTAGAAGTTCCTTGAAAATTCGTCTACGGTCTCATACAAACGAACGTCCATACGTATGCAATTTATGTAATTATTTTGCATCTACGGAGAGTAACTTGAAAAGACATATGCGGTCTCATACAAACGAACGTCCATTCGCATGCAATTTATGTACTTATACTGCATCTTCTAAGAGTTGCTTGAAAATTCATGTGCCATCCCATACAAACAAACGTCCATACGCATGCAATTTATGTAATTATGCTGCATCTTCTAAGAGTTGCTTGAAAATTCATGTGCCATCCCATACAAACAAACGTCCATACGCATGCAATTTATGTAATTATGCTGCATCTTCTAAAAGTTTCTTGTAAATTCATGTACGGTCCCATACAAACGAACGTCCATTCGCATGCAATTTATGTAATTATGCTGCATCTTCTAAAAGTTCCTTGAAAATTCATGTACGGTCCCATACAAACAAACGTCTATTCGCTTGCAATTTATGTAATTATTCTGCATCTAAGGAGAGTAACTTGAAAAGACATATGCGGCCCCATACAAACGAACGCCCATACGCATGCAATTTATGTAATTATGCTGCATCTTCTAAAAGTTTCTTGTAAATTCATGTACGGTCCCATACAAACGAATGTCCATACGCATGAAATTTATGTAATTATGCTGCATCTTCTAAAAGTTCCTTGCAAATTCATGTACGGTCCCATACAAACGAACGTCCATACGCATGCAATTTATGTAATTATGCTGCATCTTCTAAAAGTTCCTTGAAAATTCGTCTACGGTCTCATACAAACGAACGTCCGTACGTATGCAATTTATGTAATTATTTTGCATCTACGGAGAGTAACTTGAAAAGACATATGCGGTCTCATACAAACGAACGTCCATTCGCATGCAATTTATGTACTTATACTGCATCTTCTAAGAGTTGCTTGAAAATTCATGTGCCATCCCATACAAACAAACGTCCATACGCATGCAATTTATGTAATTATGCTGCATCTTCTGAGAGTTGCTTGAAAATTTATGTGCCATCCCATACAAACAAACGTCCATACGCATGCAATTTATGTAATTATGCTGCATCTTCTAAAAGTTTCTTGAAAATTCATGTACGGTACCATACAAACGAACGTCCTTACGCATGCAATTTATGTAATTATTCTGCATCTAAGAAGAGTAACTTGAAAAGACATATGCGGTCTCATACAAACGAACGTCCATTCGCATGCAATTTATGTACTTATACTGCATCTTCTAAGAGTTGCTTGAAAATTCATGTGCCATCCCATACAAAGGAACGTTCATACGCACGCAATTTATGTAATTATGCTGCATCTTCTAAAAGTTCCCAAAAAATTCATGTACGGTCCCATACAAACGAACTTCCATTCGCATGCAATTTATGTACTTATACTGCATCTTCTAAGAGTTGCTTGAAAATTCATGTGCCATCCCGTAAAAACAAACGTCCATACGCATGCAATTTATGTAATTATGCTGCATCTTCTAAAAGTTCCTTGAAAATTCATGTACGGTCCCATACATACAAACGTCTATTCGCTTGCAATTTATGTAATTATTCTGCATCTACGGAGAGTAACTTGAAAAGACATATGCGGCCCCATACAAGCGAACGCCCATACGCATGCAATTTATGTACATATGCTGCATCTTCTAAAAGTTCCTTGGAACTTCATGTGCGGTCCCATACAAACGAACGTCCATAACAATGCAATTTATGTAATTATGTTGCATGTCGCAATAGTCGCTTGAAGGCTCATGTGGTCTCATACAAACGAACGCCCATTCGCATGCAATTTATGTACATATACTGCATCTTCTAAAAGTTCCTTGGAACTTCATGTGCGGTCCCATACAAACGAACGTCCATACGCATGCAATTTATATAATTAATCTGCTTCTCAGAAAAGTAACTTGAAAAACATATGCGGTCCCATACAAACGAACGTCCATACGCATGCAATCTATGTACTTATACTGCATCTTCTAAGAGTTGCTTGAAAATTCATGTGCCATCCCATACAAACGAACGTCCATTCGCATGCAATTTATGTAATTATGCTGCATCTTCTAAAAGTTCCTTGAAAATTCATGTACGGTCCCATACAAACAAACGTCTATTCGCTTGCAAATTATTTGATTATTCTGCATCTACGGAGAGTAACTTGAAAAGACATATGCGGCCCCATACAAACGAACGCCCATGCGCATGCAATTTATGTAATTATGCTGCATCTTCTAAAAGTTTCTTGTAAATTCATGTACGGTCCCATACAAACGAACGTCCAGACGCATGAAATTTATGTAATTATGCTGCATCTTCTAAAATTCCTTGCAAATTCATGTACGGTCCCATACAAACGAACGTCCAGACGCATGCAATTTATGTAATTATGCTGCATCTTCTAGAAGTTCCTTGAAAATTCGTCTACGGTCCCATACAAACGAGCGTCCATACGTATGCAATTTATGTAATTATTCTGCATCTACGGAGAGTAACTTGAAAAGACATATGCGGCCCCATACAATTAACGCCCATACGCATGCAATTTATGTACATATACTGCATCTTCTAAAAGTTCCTTGAAACTTCATGTGCGGTCCCATACAAACAAACGTCCATAACAATGCAATTTATGTAATTATGTTGCATCTCGCAATAGTCGCTTGAATGCTCATGTGGTCTCATACAAACGAACGTCCATTCGCATGCAATTTATGTACATATACTGCATCTTCTAAAAGTTGCTTAAAAATTCATGTGCGGTCCCATACAAACGAACGTCCATACACATGCAATTTATATAATTAATCTGCATCTCAGGAAAGTAACTTGAAAAACATATGCGGTCCTATACAAACGAACGTCCATACGCATGTAATTTATGTACTTATACTGCATCTTCTAAGAGTTGCTAGAAAATTCATGTGCCATCCCATACAAACGAACGTCCACACGCATGCAATTTATTTAATTATGCTGCATCTTCTAAAAGTTTCTTGTAAATTCATGTACGGTCCCATACAAACGAACGTCCATACGCATGCAATTTATGTAATTATGCTGCATCTTCTGAAAGTTCCTTGAAAATTCGTCTACGGTCTCATACAAACGAACGTCCATTTGCATGCAATTTATGTATTTATTCTGCATCTACGGAGAGTAACTTGAAAAGACATATGCAATCTCATACAAACGAACGTCCATAACAATGCAATTTATGTAATTATGCTGCATCTCGTAATAGTCGCTTGAAGGCTCATGTGGTCCTAAGCAAACGAAGGTCCAACGCATGCAATTTATGCACTTATTATGCTTCTCGTAAAAGTAACTTGAAAAAACGAATGCGGTCACATACTAACTAACGTCTTCTCACATGCTTTTCCTGTAATCATTTCAAACCTCATAAGTCGTTTGAAAGTTTTGGCGATTTCATGCTAAAAATGTCAATTTGTTCACATACTAACGAAGGTCCGTTTGTATGCCTTTTATGTTGGTAGTGTGCACATCAAAATAGTAGTGAGAGTTTATTTTTTGCAATTAATGTAATTATATTTAAAAAAGTGTCTATAAAACATTTGTGGTTGTATGCTGACATGTTTCAAATTTGTGTATAATTTGTGTATTGGTTTTTGGGTATTCTGTATAAATCCCAAACTGCTTTAATCCTGTAATCTCCTTACATACTAACAAGCGTCCAATTGTAAATAGATCATGTAGAAATGAGAATTCGAATTGTTTGATTTTTCCTTATCACAAATGTACTTTAGAAAGCCGATACATACTTACGAACGTCCTTTGGTGTGAATTGTGTGTGGTTATAGTGAATTACAAAAAGTTTATTTGCAAAGACTTATACAACTACATACTAACGAATACCAATTTGTTAGCAATATTTCGTAAGAAAAAGATATAACGTAAAAAAACATGTATGTTTCCATACTTACAAACATCCATTTACATATAATTTCTGTAATTAGACGTTTTTCTTTTACATGGTTTTTTGAATTTTTCTTGGTATTGGTAAAACCCCGCCTACTTGCCGATTGAGCCTGGTTATTCTTGCGTTGTCTGTTCAGTTACGTCGATGTACGTAGCAAACAGAAACAAAGTAACAATAGGTTACTTTTTCGAACACTTTCATTTAACTTATTGTAGGAGTTGAATTTGGTTTGAGTTTAGCACGTCCATCAACTTCACGTTGTTCCAACTGTCAACTTTCAGTGTTCCTGTTCAAAAAACCACAACTAAATTCAATCTTTTCCGGCGGTTTTAAAGTCAATAGGGAATTTATAAAACTTATATGTATTCATGTTTTGAATGGACGAATTTCATTATGACGTGGCACCGATAGCGCCGTGGAAAAATTTGTAACTATCCGTACAAACAAATGTCTGTTATCTTATCTAACCTATAGTTATAAGTTATATAAGAAGAAGTCAAAATAAAATATATTCTATTCCATGAAATAGTATATTTATAGTGCAAATACATATAACTAGTAGAGTATAGTTCATTTTTTAATATTTATTACCAGTTTACATAAACTGAATAAACCAATAAATAATACGAGAGGCTGTAGCAGTAGATATTCTAAAAAACTACCTAACTCTTTTAAAGTAAAACCTCTTCTGAGACGCACTAATGTTAATAAAAGTTTATCTTTATCAGACAATGTGGCATTGATCGTTCTTTTAGTTTTTGTTCCAATCGGTTGCATTAAAGATTGAATTTTATCTGGACCCAGAAACGTATATAAAGTGTTCAATATTTCTAAAGAAAAGCTACAAAAAAACATAGATTTTTCTGGAGAGATTGATGAAATCTCGTAAGACATTTTAAACTCTATATGTTTATGACTTTCCTCAATTCAACTAGTATCTTCTATATTTTTAAACAGTTTGAGAGCATATTGAGCACTATCAGTTTGATTATCCGCTCCAAATTCATCAGCCGTGTCCACGATTGCTGAAACCACCGTAAATCTCAATTGCTACTGAAGCTTCCTGCTTTTGAGAGATTTTCGTGGATCCTGCCTTTCCTTAAATGGTAGTTTTCGTTTTCGAATGATGCCCTCTGTGACCTAAAAACAACACAGATTGTAAACAAATAACTACCTAAGTATAAACTTTAAAAAACTTACTTTGTGTTGCGGTTTTGGTTCAGGGTATTCTTTAGTCGGTCCTTTGCCACCTACAAAATGTTTTGTACACATGTATGTGTTTAATGAAACATTATTAAAGGTAAATCCACTTCTACAAAAGCATACACCAATTTTTACATTTATTAATGTTTTCACGAGGCCTTGAAAATAAAATAAACTCCACATCTTTCAAATATTCTTTATATCTATATCTTGAATTACTATTATATTTACCAAACGCACACCTCATTTTAAAACTATATTCGAAATGTATCCCCTTATTCTTTTAAATTAACCCTCTAGGTAAATGTCAATTCCACTAGTCTGTACTGATAGTTACCAATTTTTTTGTGGGCGCTGCGGTCGATTTCTTAGTGAAATTCATCCAGTATTAGAACAATATTCAGCTGCGTTAACAGACGATTTGTTTTTCAAAAATATGTTTCTAAACCATAACACATCAACAAAGCACATAGCGTTTAACAGTAAATGAGATCTAAAATAGCGGTTCGGTCTGCTTGTATTGTAACAAAATTTTTGTTACATTTCATATCTATAAAGAAAAAACAGTTCTAACTGCTATTATTTTGCGAATCTGTCATTTAGCGTGTAATCATTAATTAATTTAATGAACTATAAAGAAGAACAACTTTTTCCGTTTATGTTATTTTTACCTATAAGGAGTATTTAACAGACTTCTATACTTTCAATATCGAGGATGCCTTGAGCGTGGTTTGTGTTGCATATATTGCGGGCGTTCTGGCGTCCACTAGAGCGTTGTTAAACATAACGCCTGCGCGAAAATGACGCGAAGGCTATGAGCATCGACAAATAAAGAATACGGCGATCTTGCAAGCAACCGTGGGTACGTAGACTTCACTTACAAGGATGGTGAATTCTGCTTGTAAGTGGAAGAGGAGGATAGCTCTCGTGGAAGCAGCCCAGTCAATTCAAAGCAACAGCTGCAACACGTGGTGAGAAATCCTTAGTGCACAATTTGAGGAACACGCTAAGCTATGGTGTTGGATTTTGGTCGAGCATTGGGAAGTTGACTGTTTTGGAGCGTCCGAGGAGTTGCGGTTAGTGCAGGCCTGTTTTGTGTCTTTCAAAATATCAAACAGATGGGAAGTAAAGTGTCCGAGCTCATCGATTACATTCGTCAACATCGTTGCTGTAAGAAAACTAAATCTACCAGGTACTTATGAACCTTTTGCTGAAAATCAATTTCGTGTGCTGTTTAAGGTTAAAGCTTTAAATTACTATTTATGAAATCATGAGAAACCTTCGTTAAATAACGTAAATTTCAATTTTGTTTGCTAAATGTATTTATGCTTATATACTACGTAAAAATTTAGTTGGAAACATAACCTAAAATTTAATTAGTCAAATATTTTTCATTCGGAACTAGATTGCTTTATAAGAGAATTTTTTTTAATCTTTAGATGCTCTAAAAGTTGTTATTCAAAGTGCTTTTATGATGCACTTGTCAAGTGATAAAAAACATGTATAAAGTCCACCTTTGGATGAAAGGTGTTTTCTAGCAATTTGTTGTAATTAGTAGAAGAACTAAGCTGTTTTTGACATATGTTAATCTGAGTTTATTATTTTCATACTTAAACCATATGAACTATTTATGTAACAAGTTCCTTAGATAAAAATCTTGTAAGCCAAAACAGATCTGTTTCATGGATGTTTAAGAAACTAAACTGTATTAACTAACTTATAAATGCTAATACCTCTCTATGTAGAGAAGTATATTCAGAAACTTCTGTAACTTATTTAATGTTGATTATTTTGATTATAGAGGAACACTCTAAGAAAAGTTTTAAAGTTTATATATTGATTAATGAAATTTATTTACAAGTAATTTTTGCAACAAAAGAGATATATATTTAGATTAAACATTGAATTGATACCTTTGTCTTTTTATTTCACTTATTGAAATTAACATTGATCAAATTAGACCAGAAAATTTTGAATGTGGAAAAGTTGATACAATATCAGGTAATAGAAATGGAATAAGTAATTTCCAGTAGAGTATTTTCTCATACGTAAGGTGTTATTAAGATTTTGAATTCAGGCTAATCGATCTATAAAGATCGAGATATTTTGTTGCTGTAAGACACAAACGGTGTCTTATATTTTATTTTTTGTGTGACATCTTCTTGCAGGTCCGACATCGCGGAAGCTAAAGCAGAGATTTCCAGAGGTATTATATATTGAGGTTTGTAAGTTTTCTTGTAATCATTTATATCCTATAGGTTTCTGCGTCTTCCTGTAGGATACTTTAGTCTTGTTTATTGTCTGTATAGATGCAGTGGCGTCCATTTATTTTTTTTGTTCCCGTTAGTAGTCGAGCCCACCATATACCCACGCCCAAACTCATTGCTCACCCTTGGGGTAATTCCCAGACTAGACCGCGAATATAGTAAAGAAGAGAAAAACTTCATTTTCAAATAAAATGATATTTCATAGGCGCCGGCAACGTGAGGCGTATATAATTAAAGAACATTTCACTGGCGCCCAACGTGGGGCGTATATATCTCAAAGAACATTTCACTGGCGCACAACGTGTGAGGCTCGATTTCGTTGATGTTTGATTTATAAAAATTAGTTATTTCATTATCCCTTATTGTGTTGGTTTAGTTGGTAAACTCAAAATTAATTTGGTTATAAATTTTCATAGGATTTATATCGTGTCTGGAACCTCAAGTCTTTTATGCATTAGTTATTTGAATGTCACAACAGGTTTGATTCGCATTAAAGAAATTTTTTTGTCATAGTGAGTTGGTCAAGAAATAAAATAATTTTAGGTTGTCATAATAAATTTTTTAAAATGGCCGTTCCTTCTCAAAAGACAGCCATTATGATTTGGTAGCAGAAAAATTATGTTAGTAAAAAAGATTGGTCAGATTGGTTCAGTGTAGTAAAAATTTTTTTGTCATACTAATTCACAACCCAAGACTGATTCGTTATCTATTGAAAAATCTGGTGATAATCGACCATATGTGATAGTAAAGTTGTTTGATATAGATAGTTTAGGTTTATTTGTTTCTGGATGTATTATTTCAATAGTAGGTTCATCTTCCATTCGTATTAGGTATAATAGTTGTTGTTTATTTTCTTGATCCAAGAAATAATGCTTTGAGAATTTGGTACACAGGTTTTTGTTGTTGAAGTATTGCTTGAAAATTTGCTCTTGTGCATCGGCACGTTTTTGATTTGATTCGTTTTGGTAGCAATTTTTTATTTATATCCGCATTGCAACGCAGTATGTTGAGAGGTTTGTAAGTCTAAGCGAAATTTGTCGTAGTAGTTTGTCGGATAGCGGTATGTTAGTCTAGACGGGACTCGTGGAGAGTTGGCCGCTCAGCATTACATTAGTCTAAACGAGACTCGTGGTAAGTTTGTCGCTTTAGCAGCTTGGTCATTATTATTGGAGGTTAGTTAAGATGTAATTTTTTGTTTATTAGTCTAGGTGAGGCTCATAGAGGAGTTTGTCGCTCTAGCAAGTTTATGCGTTGTGAAGCACTATAGTTTGTCTTAACAGTTTGATTATGAGTAGTGTAAGGGTGTACCAAAATATTTAGTTATTGTTATTCTCAATGGAAGGTTGAAAGCAATTTAAGATATAAATTTATTAAGCCTAAAGTTATCGTTGTTTGCAAAGTTCGCAGAAGAAGTAGAGTTAATGTTGATCCGAAAAAAACATGTTGTAAATTTAATAGAGGTCAAGCTTGATAATTTAGAAAATTGGTATGTGTCGTTACGTAAGAAAATTTTGGCGTCGCCTGAGGATTACCCTCAATGGAAAGTTGAGAACGATTTTGTTTTTAAGTTTATCCCATCAAATTTGCCTATGTTGTCGAATGTAGTAGAGTGGAAATATTTAGTGCCGAAGGTTCAAAGAGAAGAAGTCATCAGATCGTGTCATGACCCCTCAGTTGCAGGACATTTTGGGTTCTCGAAGACAAATGCTAGAGTCCAAGAACATTATTATTGGCCCAAGATGAATTTAGATGTGTTGAAATTTTGTCGTGCATGTTTAGTGTGTGGTGCGCAAAATCTTCTAATGCAGGTCCTTTAGGCTTAATGGGAAAGGAGAAAGAGGCCAAGTTTCCATTTCAAATTATCGCGTTAGATCTTATGGGTCCATTCCTCGCTCAAAATTAGGATTTAAATGGTTGTTGGTAGTAGGAGATTGGTTCTCAAAATATACAATTCTACATCCTCTACGCAGTGCAAAGTCACATGTCATAGAACAGTTTATAGAACAGAAAGTGTTTTTAATGTTTGAGTGCCCCAATTTATTATTTGCGATAATGGTTCAAATTTAGCTGGTCGAATTTTTAAGTCATTATGTAATAGGTTTGAAATTCAAAAGATATGGTATAATGCTGTTTATGCGCCACAATGTAATTTTGTTGAGAGGATTAATAGGACGGTAGGGACAGCTATTCGATCCTATCTCGAAGAACATGATACCTGGATGCTGAGTTAGCGCAGATTCAGTTTGCTATTAATTCTGCTAAGCATGAGTCGACGGGTTATACTGAATTTTTTAGTTTTTGGCCGACACGTCCCCATGTCCGGTAAATTTTACGGTAGTGGATTTATTCCTGAAGCTGATGTTGAAATCGTTCCTGGTAGTCGTCCATTATATACTTCAGACCACCAAGGTATATTTAAAGTATTTGAAGACGTTCGTGCGAAGTTGCATGTAGCTTATCGAAGGTCAAGCAATCGATATAATCTAAGGAGGAGGAACATTTCTTTTGAGGTTGGCAATAAAGTGTGGAGGTCCAACAAGGTGTTGTCGAGCGCGGCTAATAAATTTGCTGCTAAACTGGCTCCAAAATTTATTTTGAGTGTAGTCAAGAAGAAGTGCTCGAATGTGGTGTACGATCTAATTAATCTAGATGGATCAAAAGCAGGCAGGTGGCATGTCAAGGATCTAAAACCCTATTCTGTCGTAGATCCAGAATATGTACCAGAGGACTGATTGGTTATCTTTAGTATTTGTGTCGTAAAGAATATAGTATAAATTTGGTTATGGGATAGAGTGGTGAAGACAAATTGAAGGCTTTTGCCAGTATATCGTTGCTGGTAGAGATTGAAAGTTTCTCAACTAGTGTTGTTTTAAATGTGCACTAATGGATTATTCAAAAAAAAAGGTTATTTTGCCGTGTTGTTTGTTATAGCCCGAGTGGGAGTGAGGCAATGTTTGTTGCTTCATGTTTGTGGACGTGTTTTGATCGCGTCATGTGTTTTGTGTCTAGAGTAAGCGAAAGGTAGGTGCTGTTTGTTGTCGTAGGTCGGAGTAACCTAGTTGGTGAGACCATTGTAGTATTGAGTAGTTTTGGTTCGAGATGTTTGGTGTGGCCACAGTAGAGTTGAGGATTTTTTTGAGACTGGAGTGTCCCAAAGAAAAGAGTGCATTGGGCTATGAATAGCTATAAGCTGAAGAAGCCAAGTATTCATTGTAAGCTACAATGAGTAGTGGCTTGACGAGCAGTTTATTTTTGGTGAGGCAATAATCAAATTTTGCTGAACGTATTGAGCTGGAATTTTGAGACCAGCAAATACATAATCATTGTTGGAGCAGTATTGATATTTCTGTATATAGGTGTGAGTTTTTGTTTTGCTATTAACATTAGTAAGGTTGTCATGTCAAGGGTAGTAGTAGAAAGTAAATCTTTTGTTGTTATTTTGCGATAGTTCATGTCAGGCTTTTTGTTTGAATTTCAGTTTATATTTTAAGAAGTGGGTTGTTTTTGGTCCCGTTTGGTTGCAACTCGAGTGTTAGCTACAATATTTTGACTTTTACCGATTATGACTTTTTACCGATTACGACATACCTATATTGACTCCTGACGGATGTGGTACGCAGATTACTAACCTCATTTGTTGCAATTTTCCTCTTCTTAATCCAAGAGTTCATTCATGATTTTTAGTTCAGAAATCAAAGTGCAAACTTACTTTGTTCATACTTCGATTTGTAATGCTTTTTGTTTTATTTTGTTAAGGCGATAGTTTTCGTCCATATAAAACTTCGGTTATGTTATATTAAGATATAATTAACCTCAAAGTTTTTTCTTTTGATCGAGCAGTGTAACAAAATTTTGTTACATTTCATATCTATAAAGAAAAACAGTTCTAACTGCTATTATTTTGCGAATCTGTCATTTAGCGTGTAATCATTAATTAATTTAATGAACTATAAAGAAGAACAACTTTTCCGTTTATGTTATTTTTACCTATAAGGAGTATTTAACAGACTTCTATACTTTCAATATCGAGGATGCCTTGAGCGTGGTTTGTGTTGCATATATTGCGGGCGTTCTGGCGTCCACTAGAGCGTTGTTAAACATAACGCCTGCGCGAAAATGACGCGAAGGCTATGAGCATCGACAAATAAAGAATACGGCGATCTTGCAAGCAACCGTGGGTACGTAGACTTCACTTACAAGGATGGTGAATTCTGCTTGTAAGTGGAAGAGGAGGATAGCTCTCGTGGAAGCAGCCCAGTCAATTCAAAGCAACAGCTGCAACACGTGGTGAGAAATCCTTAGTGCACAATTTGAGGAACACGCTAAGCTATGGTGTTGGATTTTGGTCGAGCATTGGGAAGTTGACTGTTTTGGAGCGTCCGAGGAGTTGCGGTTAGTGCAGGCCTGTTTTGTGTCTTTCAAAATATCAAACAGATGGGAAGTAAAGTGTCCGAGCTCATCGATTACATTCGTCAACATCGTTGCTGTAAGAAAACTAAATCTACCAGGTACTTATGAACCTTTTTGCTGAAAATCAATTTCGTGTGCTGTTTAAGGTTAAAGCTTTAAATTACTATTTATGAAATCATGAGAAACCTTCGTTAAATAACGTAAATTTCAATTTTGTTTGCTAAATGTATTTATGCTTATATACTACGTAAAAATTTAGTTGGAAACATAACCTAAAATTTAATTAGTCAAATATTTTCATTCGGAACTAGATTGCTTTATAAGAGAATTTTTTTAATCTTTAGATGCTCTAAAAGTTGTTATTCAAAGTGCTTTTATGATGCACTTGTCAAGTGATAAAAACATGTATAAAGTCCACCTTTGGATGAAAGGTGTTTTCTAGCAATTTGTTGTAATTAGTAGAAGAACTAAGCTGTTTTTGACATATGTTAATCTGAGTTTATTATTTTCATACTTAAACCATATGAACTATTTATGTAACAAGTTCCTTAGATAAAAATCTTGTAAGCCAAAACAGATCTGTTTCATGGATGTTTAAGAAACTAAACTGTATTAACTAACTTATAAATGCTAATACCTCTCTATGTAGAGAAGTATATTCAGAAACTTCTGTAACTTATTTAATGTTGATTATTTTGATTATAGAGGAACACTCTAAGAAAAGTTTTAAAGTTTATATATTGATTAATGAAATTTATTTACAAGTAATTTTTGCAACAAAAGAGATATATATTTAGATTAAACATTGAATTGATACCTTTGTCTTTTATTTCACTTATTGAAATTAACATTGATCAAATTAGACCAGAAAATTTTGAATGTGGAAAAGTTGATACAATATCAGGTAATAGAAATGGAATAAGTAATTTCCAGTAGAGTATTTTCTCATACGTAAGGTGTTATTAAGATTTTGAATTCAGGCTAATCGATCTATAAAGATCGAGATATTTTGTTGCTGTAAGACACAAACGGTGTCTTATATTTTATTTTTTGTGTGACATCTTCTTGCAGGTCCGACATCGCGGAAGCTAAAGCAGAGATTTCCAGAGGTATTATATATTGAGGTTTGTAAGTTTTTCTTGTAATCATTTATATCCTATAGGTTTCTGCGTCTTCCTGTAGGATACTTTAGTCTTGTTTATTGTCTGTATAGATGCAGTGGCGTCCATTTATTTTTTGTTCCCGTTAGTAGTCGAGCCCACCATATACCCACGCCCAAACTCATTGCTCACCCTTGGGGTAATTCCCAGACTAGACCGCGAATATAGTAAAGAAGAGAAAAACTTCATTTTCAAATAAAATGATATTTCATAGGCGCCGGCAACGTGAGGCGTATATAATTAAAGAACATTTCAGTATCATCTAGTGTTTTAAGTGCTAAATAAAATTGTAAACTTTACGCGGCTTCTTGTATTTGGAATTACGGTGGATTCTGTTATCCATGTAAGGAACCGTTTGGAAACTCATGGCATTAAAACATCAATTTTAAGAAATTATGAACTTACGGCTTTTGCTGGTTAAACCGATAATGTAATTCAAAATCAATTGTTATTACTAGAACGCAAATTGACATAATATTCTTCTTATACAATTGTAATATTAAAATAGATAGATATAAAAAAAGATCAATAAGACCTACATACATAAATACCACGTTTTTTACGATTCCCATAAGCCAGAAAATCAAGTAACATTTTCAGTGGGAAATCTGCAAATTCCGCTAAAAGAGAATCTTATGCATTGTCTTTCACGTAAAAACGCACAGGGTTGCTTTGAAACAAATTGAAGCAAAAGACATTTGTACTAATAATTGATACTTAGCTAATAAAGCTTGACAAATTGTTTAAAAATAAGACGCATGATGCAGTCCCACACCAACAAACGTCCGTTCTCGTGCAATTTGTGTAATTATGCTGCATCACACAAAAGTAGGTTAGAAGTACATTTTAGGTCGCATACTAACGACCGTCCTTTCGGATGTACTTTGTGTAGTTATACCACATCACAGAAAAGTAATTTACAAAGACATTTGCGATCGCATACTAACGAGCGTCCTTTCGGATGTACTTTGTGTAGTTATATCACGTCACAAAAAAGTAATTTACAAAGACATTTGCGATGGCATACTAACGAGCGCCCATTCGCATGCAATTTGTGTAATTATGCTGCATCACACAAAAGTAGGTTAAAAGTACATTTTATGTCGCATACTAACGAACGTCCTTTCGGATGTAATTTGTGTGGTTATACCGCATCAGAAAAAAGTAATTTACAACATTTGCGATCGCATACTAACGAGCACCCATTCGCATGCAATTTGTGTAATTATGCTGCATGTCACAAAAGTAGGTTAGAAGTTCATTTTATGTCGCATACTAACGAACGTCCTTTCGGATGTAATTTGTGTGGTTATACCGCATCAGAAAAAAGTCATTTACAACAACATTTGCGATCACATACTAACGAGCGCCCATTCGCATGCAATTTGTGTAGTTATGCCACATTACGTAAAAGTCATTTACTAGTACATTCGCATACTAACGAGCGTCCATTTGCATGCAATTTGTGTAATTATAGCACATCACAGAAAAGTCATTTATATGTACATTTGCGGTCGCATACCAACGAACGTCCATTCGCCTGTATTTTGTGTAATTATGCCACATCACGTAAAAGTAGTTTAAAAGTACATTTTATGTCGCATACTAACGAACTTCCTTTCAGATGTAATTTGTGTAGTTATACCACGTCACAAAAAGTAATTTACAAAAACATTTACGACCGTCTACTAACGAGCGTCCATTCCTATGCAATTTGTGTAATTATGCCACATCACTTAAAAGTCATTTACTAGTGCATTTGCGAACGCATGCTAACGAGTGTTCATTCGCATGCAATTTGTGTAATTATACCACATTACATAAGAGTTGTTTATATGTACATTTGCGGTCGCATACTAACGAACGTCTATTCGCATGCAATTTGTGTAATTATACCACATTAGTAAAAAGTAATTTACGAGTACATCTTCGATCGCATACTAACGAGCGCCCATTCGCATGCAGTTTGCCGCAACACAAAAATTTAATTTAAAATTCTATTTTAAGTCGCCTACTACAAAACATTTTCTTGTGTGATTGTTCTACATAGCAAGGTATATTTTACGAAAACTTGTTTGGTTGTATAACAATAACAATAATTTATGAGCATATGTGCAATTCCTTAGTAACCAAGGTTCATTGGTTACTCTATAAGTAAATATTGTGCATCAGAATCATTCACGAAAATCTACACCTTTATATATTAATTCCTCATCACATGCACCGTCGACTTTCTTTCGTCACGCGCAATTTTTTTATATTTTTTTACAAAACCATCTACTTTTTTAGTCCATTCCTAAAATAGGCGCTGCTAAAGAATACTAAGATTTTTTTTAGTTGGGTGGTGTATTTTCGGGACATCCATGGCATTGTGTTCGGTCATATACCAACAGTTAACGTAAACCCCTGGAGTTCCCATATATTCATCAAGTCGGCAATTTCCTTTATTCGCCTTTACAACGAATTAGTGTCGCTTTGAATTGGTTGCACATTAGGTTTCACAAGGTAGTGCGGCTGTAAAAACTACTGTGTTAACGATAACATAATGGTATGCAGAATAAACAGAATGAACGAAGTGATTGCTAAGAAAAAGTCTGATATCGGGGTTTGTAATTCAGATATCAAATGCGTGGATGACAACGCAGCTACACAATTAGAAGAGCACATTTCTAATGCAAATGATTAAGAAGAAGATGAATTAGTACCTAATATACATTTTGTTGGACATGATAATTTGACAATTTGGAGAAAACACCCATTAGCTGCGAAAGCGTGTACAAAAGAAACATACTCCCGAAACTAACGGGAGCAGTTACTAACGAAAGGCATGTTATTCTACCGAGTTGACATTATACCACAAATTGAAAATATACAAATATTAAAATAAAGTAAGTTTTTAAATCGTAGTAGAGAACGGGATGGAAAAAATATGTGTTATTGAACCAAATGTTATTTTTGATTTATTACATTTACCTGTATGAATCGCTCAAGTCACTGAGGTTTGGATCTATGGAAAATAGATGGAACAAATTGAAATTTTTATATTAGTGATAGGGATCAATAGATTTGGTTTCTTACTTTAAATGTTGCAATATGATGCTATTTTTGATATTGAAAGTGTCGAAAGAAAAGAAATTGATAAAATTATTTACAGTAGGGAAATCTTTGAAGAATGTATAACATGCTGCAGCAGTAATTACAGCATAGGACTTCTTGTAATAGTTAATAAATGCTTCCTGTTTTCAGAGGGTATTACAGTTTTAAGATTTATATGTTTTGACGAAGCCAGATAAGTATGAAATAAAAATTTGGGCTAGTACAGACAGACGCAAAAACTTACATTGATAGAATCTTAGAGTGTTTATTGGGCAACGGAAAGAAGTGCCTTATGGCCTAGGAAACAGATCAGATTTAGTTGTACAGATATTAGTGGGTCATTTACCAGGATCTGAAACCAATAGTACATGCAATAATTATATCACATCACTGAAGTTGGTTGAGTATCTTCTAGTGTGGGCCTGACAGTGGTCGTTACGATTGGAAAAATTAAAATAAAACTTTCGCTTGTAGGGGAAGTCGGGGCAAAGCGCACCCCTTAACTTTAAATGGTCATAAAACCACTTAGATACAAAATCCAGTCTGTTTAATCATTATACATTATTAACATATATATATTGTTCATGACTAACTCTGCTCTATAAGCTATTACGCAGTTTGTTCTACTAGTTATATCTAATTTTTTTTAATGTGCTGTGTGCCATTTTGCCCCATAAGTGGAGCAAAGTGAAAAATTTGACGGGGCAGAGCGGTCAAAATGAAAGCAAGTAAAAAGTAAATATATAAGTTTATTTGAACAAGAATATAACCTTTTTATAGTAACCAATATTATACGATTATAAACTTATTTAATATCATAGACAAAAATAGGCATATATTGAGTATCAGCAAAAGAATTAAATATATTCATACAGTTAAAAAGTATGAACTCTTATAAAAATACTAACATGACTAACGGAATAACAATTAAAAATTGATGTCATAATATTATATAACCTAAATTTTTTCCATGCCTATGATTTTTTGTTTCAAGTCTTCTTAAAATTTCTTCTTGAACAACTTCACTAATATCTAGAATATCGGGTAAAACAAAAACATTTTTAGTTTGCCGGTATTGCCTTAAGAAGGCTACAGTAACCTTAAATCCTGAATTGACTGTATGAGCCGAGGCATCAGCCAATGAATCAATAGTTGTAATTTGAGCAATAAACCTCTTTTTGCTTTGTTTTATTGAAGTTAATTCTATCAGCAAGAACTCGCCCTTAGACAACTCTCCCAAATTAACTTTTTCGATAGTAAAATCACCTGTCTTTGAATAAAATTCAATATCGCTTATTTCTGAATTCTCAGATTCTGCTAATTCTAACTCGGCAGAACTGTCCGATGAAGTTTCATCCATGGATGTTTTTGATCTTTTCGGTGCTAGTAAATTTTTTATAACGCCCTTTTGTTTACATTTTGAGGTTATTTCAATCGAATGTGCTTTCAGTTTTTCGTAGTTAGGCGTTTTGGTTAAAATCATAGTTTTGCTCCTCCTCCTCCTCCTCCTCTCTCGGGTTTTTTTTGTTCCAGCTTTTGGCAATAAAGTAATGTCTTTTGGAGAATACATGTCAGAAATATTAGTCGAATGAGAATCTTGTGTTACTGACTCTTCATTAACGGGCAGCAATGGGGTTCTAGCAACAGATCATCCTGGTTGAGGTGATTGTATAATAGTTTCGCTTTTGTTATTGCAAACGGAGGGAATTGATTTTGTCGGACTTTCTGTAGATGGCAGTGAATTTAACTGATCTGGGTTATTTTCAATATCCGACTCAACAAGACCTCTATCAGTTGTTTCTGCGGGCTTAAACAAGTCATGAGGAAATATATTCGGGTTATATGAAACAATTCCCGTGAAACAAAATCCACTGATCCTTGCTCTTCTAAATGCATTCCCAAAAGATTCCCCACTTGATATAATGTGATTACTTTTCCAGGATTATTAATCGGCCAGATCTTGACTTCTTGCTCATAATAAATGTTAAGAAGCAACATAAACGCCACATCTAGTGGCTGTAGCCTGTGGGTCGTATTTGGCAGTATTGTGATAATATCCACATTATTAGCTCTTGCTTTTTCAATCAATGTTAGATTTTTGTATGTGTAGCATGGCCGTTAAGAATTATTAAAACGGGGTCTTCTTTTGTTGGTTTAGTGAATTTCCAAAAATGATCAAACAGGTACTCGAAAATATTTCACTCTGCATCCATCCTAATAGATGATACTCGACTACTGATTCTGATGGCAGTCCTCTCTCAAGTGGTGGACGGTTTCTTACCCTTGGAAATATTATTAACGGAAGCATATAAAACCCAGTAGCATTAACGCAGAATTCCACTGTTGTTAGAGTTTTTCGTTCAGTCGAGGAAAGGCGGCCTACTTGTTTTTCCTTTCATTGAAAATATTCTACGTGATTGGCTTGGGACGGTTGATATGCCGGTTTCATCACAACTAAAGGTTCTACTTAGCATAATCGGGTGTATTTTGTAAACTTCGCCAAGAAAATTAAAAAATGCTGATACGTTGCTCTTGCAGCTGAAGTGTACTCTGGAAATCTTAGAGAGATATTGCGATTTCCTTTTAAAAACCCGTAGATCCAATCACAACCAGCTAGATTCTTAGTTGCATTGAACGTGCGAGAAATATTATTTTGTTCAGCGAACTGAAATACAAGATGGCAGGGATCGACTTTTCATTTTCAATATAACATCGGCTAGTTCGTTTTCTTGTTCAGGTGTAGACACCGGTTTATACCACCCTAAATTTTTTTTAGAAGTCTCTTGCTCATCCGTATTTGACTTAGCTTGTTTTCTTAGAGTTATAATTGGAATGTTATAAAGTACAGCAACTTTTCTTAGACTAATGGCACCACTTCTTATTCTCTAATAGCATTCTCTATGAGTCTTATGACCAAGATTGTTGCTTACTTGTTATTTTGTAAATTTTTACTGACGGGATTTAGAATTTTTTTACTGGCAATAACTGGCGGCCATTACAGTCGTTTACAGAACACATTCTAAAGGAAAAAAGAAGAATATTAGACTCAAGAGTGAGGAATGAATTTTTGTTGGTTATGGTGAAACAGTAAAAGGATACTGAATCTACATAACAAATAGAAAATCTGTTGAGATTTATAGAGATGTAGTTTCTTTCATGGACCATGATAATAATTGGAAAATTGAAACTCAGGATATGGAAAAAATGTTAAGTTAGACATAGATAAGCCTGATGACTCAGAAAAATTAGAATCGAGTGTAATAATAGAAGAAGAGGAATCAGAAGAAATTGATCAGTCAATACCAAGAAAAGAGAGTATAAGAAGGAGAGAAACTAAAAGGCCAGCGTGTATGGAAGATTATGAAATGAGTTTTTATACCGAATCTGAAGAACCAACAACCTTTGAAGAAGCAATAACAAGTATGAATGCTAAAAGGTGGAAAGAAGCCATGGAGAATGAATTAAAATTACTAAACGAAAATAATACATGGACTGAAGTGCCATGAATGGCCGTAGTAAGTGCTTAGGTATACGAGTATAACTTTGACAAAGGTAAAAACTGTCTACTTGTTTATGGCGCCCCATACTAAAGTATTCCCTAATTATACCTTGTTCATCGCAAGCTATATCATCAAAAACAAATATAGAATTATTTCGAGCATCAGATGGTGATATAATATTATTAGAACTGGAAAATGTATAATTTTTGATCCCTTTTATTGGTTGCAGTAGACTTTCAAGGTATTGATACTTTGTTTGATTTAGAATAAACATATACGTTTTCAAACTTTAAACCATTAGGATGTTCTATCAACCCAATCATAACGTTGGTTTTACCGCAATTTGATGGACCAACAACTAGACATCGAATAGATGAAGGCAGAAGAACGCTATGTTTTTTCTCTTTAGCTAAGGATTGCACGCCAATGTCATTATTGTTTATGGTTAAAGATGTTGATTGTTTCACAACACGCATATTTGCAAGTACTAAATTCGATTGTAAAGAAGTGGAATTATATATAAGAACAGCGAGTATATAAAAAATCATTAATTCACAATATTTTATTTATTTACTGCACAGCTTGAGAGGACAGTTGTCCGTTAATGATTACCTATAATAATAATTCTAAAACTACTGGGAACGGACTGTTAAATACTGTAATTAACAATTTACCATTTGAAGCGCATATTCCGGGTCACAAATTTTGCGGTTCGGGTACAAAACTAATCAAACGGTTAGCTCGGGGAAACAAGGGAATAAACAAGTTAGACGAGGCTTGTAAGGAGCACGATATTGCATACTCCAAAGAAAAGGATCTATGTAAACGCCATCAAGCAGATTCGAAGTAAGCTCAGTTAGCTACAGAAAGACTAAATTCTGGTGACTCGTCTTTAGGTGAAAAAGCAGCAGCATTTGGAGTAGCTACCGCAATGAAAGCTAAAGTAAAACTTGGTATGGGTGCCTGTGCATAGCTGAGAAGAAAAATTATCAATAAAATAAGAAAACTGATAAAGAAACGTAAAATAAGAAGTACGCTAGGTATTAAAAGTATTATCAAATAAACACGTGCATCTTTAAAAAGGGCTAAAGGATGTAATATTATGGATGCAATCAACATAGCAATTAAGGCCGCCAATATAGCAAAACAAAAGAAGCATATTAAATCAGCTCGTATTATATCAATTTTTAAAACAGGTTTTTTACCACTAATGCCAATTTTTGCTGGCCTAAGCGCTCTTAGTACTCTTACTGGAGGTGCAGCTGCTGTTGCAAAAGCAGTTTCAGATACTAAAATAGCTAAGGAACAACTAGAGGAAAAACAACGTCATAACAAGGCAATGGAGGACATTGCAGTCGGAAACGGCATGTAGAAAAAACCTTATAAAAAAGGTTTTGGTCTTTTTTAGCCCCTGCAAAACCTCAAAGGAACGCAACTTAATTTTACCGAATTGAACACTAAGCAATGTAAAATTAATAGAATTTGTTAGGCAATTAGAAGTACCATATTTCCGTGGAGTGTTCATGAGAAACAATCTTTCCAAGAAAGTTAATTTAAAAGAATGTGGTATAATTAATTTGGATGGAATAGAAGGTTTAGGCACGCATTAGACCTCTTATAAAAAGTACGGTAGTAGCGCTATTTACTATGACAACTACGGAAACCTGCGACCGCCAACAGAGTTGATAAGTTATTTAAATAGCGGGGGTAAATGTAAAATTCTTTATAACTTTAACCAAGAACAATCGTACGGTACTGTGTTTTGCGGACACTTATGCTTACAATTTCTAAGCAGTACATAGAACTGCGTATGTAGTTGTCTTGTCGTACACTTTTACTCTAACGGGAAACACTTCAGTTTTAACAAGCAACTTTAATCCGCCTATAAACTTGGATAATGATTCGGAGTACGTATTAGGATTAACAAATTTTGAGTCTTATAACACAATTTCAAACATTGAAAAAGGAATAAATAATAAATTTTATTATGGACCTAACAGAGAATTCATAAAAATACCTCTAGGTGCTTATGAGATTAGAGAGATTAATAAATATCTTCAAAAAGCTTTAGGCGATAAAAGATGGCGTGGTCGTATGGAACAATCACGAAGCGCTAGAAAGACGCCAGTGTATATAGAAATTACAGCTGACAATAATACACTTAAATGTAGTATTAAATGTAGTGAAGATGTGGATTTTACCAATAAGTATTCAATTGGTTCTCTACTCGGTTTCAATTCACGAAAATTGCTAGCATATGCCACGCATCAAGCAGACTACGCGATCAACATTTGTAAAGTGAATGCAGTTTTAATCGACTGTAGTATTGCAAGTGGACCCATTTAAATAGTAAACCAGCGCATGTAGTACATGAATTTTTTCCTCAAGTACCTGCAGGTTTTAAAATTGTCGAGTGCCCACCAACGATTATATATCTACCAATCAGGTCACGTATAATAACTGAAATAATAGTTAAAGTGTTAGATCAAGATGGAAATTTAGTTAATTTCAGAGGAGAACTGCTAACTGTAAGGTTGCATTTAAAAAAAATCTGCAATAGCCATGGGTATTAAGTATAATGCACGCAACATGTCAAGAATTGCTATAAATGCTAGAAATTTCAAAGCAATCGACACTCGATTGATTGCTTCAAGACCGCTAACAACACAAAACCGGCAGGTTCTACAATCGTTAGGACTGCATTTATTTAATTAAAAAGTAGAATGAACAGTGAAATACTGAACGTGCGTAAAAAAGTTTACTTCGACAATGCAATTGTTAATATTGAAAAACATACTCATCAGCCTTGTGCTAACACATCTTTAAACAATAATGATGAAATTTGAATCTCTATACAACAACAAGATGTTTACACCTTACCATCGAAAAGTATGCTGTACATAGAAAACAAATTAATTAAAACAGACAGCAAAGTTTGTAAATAATGGGGTTGTGCTGCTTTTTGATGAAATTAGTTATGAGATTGGTGGTGTCATTGTAGATCGTGTTCGGAATCCTAGATTAACGTCTATAATGAAGGGATATGTTTTATATAATAGCAATCAAAGTAAACATTTACAAAACGCTGGGTGGTTTCCTATGGATGATTCGCAAATAGTTGATGCCAATGGAAATTTTAACGTTCCAATAAATTTTTCAATGGTTTTCAGATTATGCGAAGATTTTAAATAAATTATTTTATACTTCCGCCATGAGTTAGTTTTACTACGTTCTAGTTTTGATACTAATGCTATAATTAATCCTACACCCGATGAGGAAATAAAAGTTGTTTTAAACAAAGTTTTATGGAAAATGCCTCATGTAGCCGTTGATGATACTCAACAAATTAATTTAATAGAATGCGTTGCACAAAATCAGGATTTGCATATATTAACTTTTACAAGAAACGAAACGTCATACATGGAATATTAAAACAACAACACAATTAGAAAAACCAAGTTTTGTGATTGTTGGTTTCCAAACCAACCGAAAAAATAGATACATGAGCAACTACAGTCGCTTTGATCATTGCTATTTAACCAACATGAAACTCTATGTAAATTCAGAAATTTTCCCGTACGATAACTTAAATTTGAAGTTCGAGAATAAACAGACTGCGTTGTTATATGAGATGTATGCCCAATTTCAGCTATCATACTACGAAAAGGAAAATGAACCACTTTTTAATCCTGAAGATTTACGTAGTATTGCGTCATTAGTAGTCATAGATTGTTCTAGACAAAACGAAGCGTTTAAATCTGGTACTGTCGATATTAGATTAGAATTTGAAACTAGCAGAAACGTTTTGCCAAATACATCTTGTTATTGCCTTATACTTTATGATAAGATAGTCAAATGCAATCCGCTCTCAAACAGCATAAGAATATTATAATTACTTTATTATTACTGTACCTTTACAAATTATGAAAAAAAGAAAAAACAATAAATTATTTAGCAATTATAGTCAATTTATTATTTTACATGTTTTTTACAATATCAAATGTTTGATTGTTAATGGGTTATAATAATTTTTGCTTAAATATTTTTTACATGTTGGAATCATTAAGTGATTTAGTAAACAGTCATAAACATTGTCAAATTGTGACAGTTGAACCGCTAATATTTACAAGCAATTTAAATAAAAGTTTTGTTATACATTTCTCAAATAAACTAACTGGCATGTTATTATCAAACTAGATTTTTTTAAACAGAACGGTTACTACTATTTTTCTCTACAATACATTTATACTAATATAGTTCAACTCGGACAGATTGAAAGGTATCCTATTTTTAGACACATCCAAAAAAGAAAACGATGTACGTGTGCAGGTATAAACATAACACTGAAGTTTTTATTACAAAAAAATATTATATGTTAATTAGGATAAAATAAATTGCATTCTTTATTTGAGTCAGTGCTTGAAGCTTTACAAGTCATTTTTGAGTGTATAGTTATACCCCCAAGATTTAGTATCAGTGATTGAGGTACTAAGAATTCTTTTATCATCACTTGGATTAAGAACAATTTTGTTTTGTTTAATAGTAAACACATCATGTTTGACTGAACTAATTAAACATTGCTGTTTCTGTACAGTCTGTTTATAAAACAAAGCATTCTTATAATCATCAAAAGAAATTTGCTTAATACTTGCTAAGGAAGATCCCTTTGACTTTTTTATTACCCTATCCTGAACTCTGTAAGGGTACATTTTAGATCTAAGCCTTGTTACGTGCCGAAAAATTCATCACTAAACATCCCAATTAAGTTTTAATTTGTAAGAATTTCGCGCCATAAATTTGAAAGGACGTGTGCGTATTTCCGTCGATTCAGATAGTGCGTTGCGTGAGATTTGCGCCAACGCGGTGGTCCAAGAAGGAAGTGGTATATTTCCGAATACGTGTCTGGACTAGCCTCCGAGACGTGAAAAAGTGTAGTTGGCTGGTATCGTGTCGTGTATTGTTTTGATATGTAGGTTTCCTGGGACTCCAAATTGTCGTGCCTTTACCTATCTCCTTTGCCTTATTTGTATCTACATATAGAGAGAAGACAATTTGAATTTGCATTCAACCGGGCTCAAGAATTCCCACGCCCGAAAGACCAGCGAAGCAGCCGACGTCCAAGAAACATTAGCGACGCCGCCGCCGACATCATGGAGTAATTCTGCAAGAAGTACTGCAAATTATGTGAGTAGCATTTCCGTTTCTTTTTTTATGTGATGGATCAATTTTATATAATTGTGTTACGTCATCTATAATTTGCGCGTCAATTTTTACAATTATCTAACACTGTTACCAACTAACTTAGTGGCTCGCGTACCTCGCCGACGGGGCTGTAATAGCCCTACAAACTCTAGCATGATATCACCATTGTTGTAATGCAAAAATGCAATAATATTTATTTCTATGTAATCAAAATAATTGCATAGCGAAATGCTTTGGATGCAGTTGTTAAAATCATCTTTATTTACGTTTTGATTCAATACGATTTTCAAGCATGAATGGTTTAATTTCCAAAGAATATTCAGCAGAAAAATTAACAATGAATTTATAATTTCTAACAAATCCAGTTTTAAATAAGCAAAGTATCTGATTTTGTTTTATTAACAGTTGCATCGACACGACTTGTGTCCTTTCATTAATGCTCGTGTATACGGGAAAATATGCTTGCAGTACAGTACTATTCTTATTTTATGGTTACCTATAAAATTAGACATTTTTGAAATTTTTTCAGAAAAATAAAGCAAATTTGAAATATCTTGCTAACAATTTACTATTTCTGTTTAATTTGAATATCTTGCATGATTAACTATAAAAAAAATGTATATTTGCAATTTTTCAGGCAATGAACCCAATTCGTTATTTCTGCTGAGACATCATTATATTTGTTTACATACTGTTTTTTATTCATTAGAATAGATTACATAGCTGAATATATAACATTTTCATTTGCAATTTTTTTCAGAAAAACGATGCAAATTTTTAATTTTTTTCTAACAGACCCGTTTCTTATTTAATATAAATACTTCACGTAGATTTTACCAACAGTATTCAATCAGATCTCTTGTATAATTATTATTAGTTAGTAGCAACTTTAAAAAATGAGTAACTTATCATCGATCAAAGATAGTAGCAGTACCAATGATAGTGTGAAAGTTGTAGAACAATTTATATTTCATTCTAAAGAAGACTTGATTAAAGAAGTTTTTGGTTCTTAATCTCAACTTGACACTGCTGCTATTTTTGATAGTGACGTAATAGATATATCACGGTAAGTGCTTTTTAACATTTATACATGTGTTTTAATATTGATAGATTTGCGCGTTTTAGAAGCAATGAAATGTCCTAGTCTGCCGGTCCTGTTGTTGTTCCACCACAGCCAGTTCCTCTACTCTTAATTACATGTACCAATGATCAACGTCATAGTAAAGCAGAACCATACATGTACGTTAGAATATATTTATGTTTATGCAAACACTACTAATTTATAATTTACATTAGATTAGGCCATTTCGAATGGACCTGCACCTTGCCGAAGTTCTAAATTACTAGAACAAGTGAAATGGCTTGCGTGTTCTAATGAGCTAAAGAGCCAAACTACAGGTCCAACCAAAGTAGTAGGGTCGTTAGTGAGGAACCAGACTAAGACAGGTCCCCGAAAGAGGGCAGCGGCTCTTTCGGTACTTAGATTGGCAGAGACCATAGGGGTCGGTATGGCAGTCTAAGACACACTACCGCGATGTGGAAGGCAACGGGAAACCACCACATTAGCTCCCAAGTACACAGCGTACTTAAATTGTTACAAACATGATGGCATTCTCTGGGGTAAAAGATTCCGGAGTTAAAATAGTCCCTCATTCGGATCTCCGGGAGAGGACTACTTCGGAGGATGCGATCGGAAAGTTAAAAATAAGAGTCGGGAACATTCTGCGAGTCGGAGCGTGGAATGTTAGAAGTATGAAGCAAGTAGGTAAGCTAGAGAACCTAAAAATCGAAATAAATAGGTTATCACTAGACATAGTAGGGATCAGCGAAGTTCGGTGGCCAGAGGCGGGGGATTTTTGGAGTGGAGACTTCAGGGTAATTCATACAGGAGCAGAGGAAGGAAATTTGGGTGTGGGGATAGTTATGCGAAAAAAGATAGGATACTGTGTAGAAAATTACTTATAAAAGAACGAAAGAGTACTCATGGTTAGATTAGAATCTAAACCGGTAAACACAGTAATAATACAAGTATACATGCCCACCTCTAGCTACAGTGACGAAGAGGTAGAAACCATCTAGAAAGATATCGAAGACATATTAAGATACGTAAAAGAACATGAAAATTTAATAATTACGGGAGATTTTAATGCCGTGGTAGGTGAGTTGAGGGAAGGAGCGGTAGTAGGTTTATTTGGTTTAGGCACGAGAAACGACAGGGGAAATAGGCTGGTAGATTTTTGCGACAAGAACAATTTAATCATCACAAACACATTATTTCAACATCATGCTAGAAGACGATATACGTGGAAGATGCCAGCAGATTGTAATTTAAATATTTACCTACCGCGTGAGGGTATCCAATTAACAATAAATAATAAATGACAGGACCTCTAACACTATCGTACCCTCACGTTTCGGGACGTTGCCTCGCAAGCTGCAGCAGTCGGTGAAAGGGGAGGTTCATTAAACAAACACACTGAGACGAAAATTCGATTGTTTTATTGAATGGGCTACTAACTAAAACTTCAACTAATTACATATGCATAACAAAAATATACAATAAATAACCTTATTTACAATAGGGCGCCATCATGGGAATAAAACGGCCCATGGACCAATCGCGGTAATAGCTCTCGTCGCACTTTGTTCGTGGGCGATGAACCAAAATTGCAGGACAGAAAATAAGTCACTTTCACAGGGGCTTTTAAAGTCTCCGGCTAGCACAAACACAACTTAACTAACCTTAACTAACAAACATATTTTTGAATAGTAATACAGTTCTAGGTGTAAACACCCCAATAACAAAAATTTATTAATGCTACCCTAGTCTACCTAACTTGCATAGTGCGACGACCCTTTTTTAACCACGGGGTCATCTACACCAGGAAAAATACGACCTTCTCAAGGGTCAAATAGTACCGTAACGTGACTTCGGACCTGAGCTTTGCATTCTCAGGTAGTCTCGTGGATTAGTGATTAACGGCCTCTGACACCGTCGAAACACAATATAATAGAAGATCCTTCTAAAACGATGCGGTCTCCAAAGCAATAATCTAACGGATCAAATTACTGGAACGGAGGTTTAACCCGAAGTTGTATGTTATGAAAGTCGACAGATATTGTATTTAAACAAATAAATGACTTATGATGCATAACACAGTTTTGAGTTCATAGTAATACCATATACAATAATTACTTACTCAGAAAAATAAACTAACTTTGAACATAACGGCACGCACTTGAATTCAGAGAAATAAAACACTTACTCAATCTTGCAAGACCGCGAGCTTCAGACTCTAATGCGTCTGGAAATAAACAACTCCGATTCCCACCGGCTGGCATCCTTATATACATTTAAGTTAATTGAAAAATAACCCCTTTCTTGGCTCTCATACTCGGCTTAGGATACACCGGTCGTAAATCTTTAAGATTAATTAAACTGCCTAAGATAGCCCCACAAGTAGATCTCGGAACTAATTTTAGTTAAGTGCTCCGCTAATTGAAAAATTGCTTCAGACCACCCTGACATAAATAGGATCTTAAAGCATGATTGACATCTAATCATAGATAGCAACTAATCTGACATGTTTAGTGCCCTTAAAGTAAGTGTCTTTAGAAAACTGATTGACTCTTGGATTAGATCTTCCTGGAAACTTCGCTAGGCCGCTACTTGGGTAGTCTTGAAGCCGTTCGCTCCAAGACCTTCATTCTAATAATTAGAATGCTAAAATTAAACTAGAAAATAACTATTTTTAGAATTCATAGAACTAATTAGAGCGATATTAAAACAGTATGTTACAAGATATAGGAAGATATCAAATAGATTACATTCTTGTTAGACAACGGTTTAGGAATCAAGTAAAAGACTGTAGAAGCTACCAAGAAGCAGATATAGATACTGACCACAACATCGTAATTATGAAGGCCGCACTTAAATTTAAAAATCTGATAAAAAGGAACGGAAAAAGGCACTTGGACTTAGAGAAACTAAAAAATAAAGATATTCAAGTAAGATTCGAAAAAAAGTCAAATGAATTGCTGAATGATATCAGGAAAATATCTGAAACTAAGGAAGTAGAAACAGAATGGAATAACATTAAATCCAGCCTAGACATGGCGGCCAGAGATATTCTGGGGTATACACAAAAAGAAAATAAGAAACCATGGATAACAAAGGATATCCTGAATTTAATAGAAGAAAGACGAAAATACAAAAATAAATCAGACGAAACAGGAAAACAGAGATACAAAGCCATAAAATGGGAAATTATTCGAAAATGCAGGAAAGCTAAAGAACGGTGGATTGATGAAAAGTGCAAAGAGGTACAAACGAAGATGGAAATAGCAAAAGACAGACGAAGCATACAAATTAATTAGAATGAATTTTAGGGATATAAAACCGTATAGCAAAAATATAAGGGACGCACAAGGAAACATCATCATAGAAAACGTAGAGAAAGTGAGTAGATGGCAAGAATATATGGGGAATTTATATGCAGGAGAGGAACTAACTGCATTAGAACAGGAATCAGACATTGAAAATGATGACTTGGGATATCCTATACTTCGAGACGAGTTTGAATTAGCATTAAAGAGTCTGAAAAATGGTAAGGCGCCGGGTACAGATAAGGTGCAAGCAGAAACTCTAAAAGCCGCTGGACAAGCAGTAACAGAACGTCTCTTTCAACTTGTAAGCTATATGTATGAGACAGGCGAGATACCCAAAGATTTCAAACGTAGCATCATAGCATCTATACCAAAAAAGAAAGGCGCGGATAGATGTGAAAATTTTCGAACAATAAGTATGACAGCACACGTGTCAAAAATATTAACTAGAATTGTGCAAAGACGAATGGAAAAACGAGCTGAAGAAATACTAGGAGAAGACCAATTTGGGTTTAGGCGAAACAGGGGAACACGGGAGGCTATTTTAGCTCTGAGAGTGATAATGGAGAAAACAATAGAAAAGGGGGAAAGCATGTATATAGGGTTTGTAGATCTGGAAAAAGCATTCGACAATGTAAATTGGAAAAAAATGTTTGAAATACTCAAAAAGATTGGAATGAGTTATAGGGATAGACGAATAGTACATAGCTTATACAAAGAGCAAACAGCAGTAAAAGAATTAGAGCAGGAACGTAGAGAAGTAAACATTAGGAAAGGAGTGAGACAGGGATGTGCCCTATCTCCATTGATTTTTAACTTGTACATAGAAGAGGCAATGAATACTGTCAAATGCAAGAAGACATTTGGAATTACTATGCAGGGACAAAAAATTGATATGCTTAGATTTGCAGATGATATAGCGGTATTAGCGTCTAGCAAGGAAGAGTTAGAAGCTGCTCTTAATAAAATGGAAACGGTTCTAACAGAGAGATACGGTATAAAAATTGACAAAACTAAAACTAAAGTTCTAGTTTGCAAAGGTGGGGAAAATAAATCAAAAACAAGAATACAAGTATTTAACACGAACTTACAAGAGGTTAAGGATTTCTGCTACCTAGGAAGCCAAATAACGCAAGATGGGAAAAGCACACAAGATATAAAACAAAGATTAGCACAAGGTCGTGCTACATTTAACAAGAAAAAGCAACTACTGTGCTCAAAGACCACAAACATAGAAACAAGGAAGAGATTGCTTAAAACATATGTGTGGAGCACAGCACTGTACGGCTGTGAAGCCTGGACTGTAGGAGAAGCGGACAAGAAAAAGGTAGAAGCCTTTGAAATGTGGTGCTACAGGCGTATGATGAAGATATCATGGACAGAAAAAGTTAAGAACGAAGAGGTACTAAAAATGGCAGGGGAAGAAGGAAATATGTGGAAAACGGTAAAAAATAGGAGAGATAGGATTACAGGCCACATACTACGGCATGAGGGAGTAGTGCAGAATATATTAGAAGCAGAGATAGGAAAAAAGAGAAGAAGAGACAGACCTAGATTAGACTACTGCGCACAGATAGTAAAAGATGTAGGCTGTAGAGGTTTCAGGGAGATGTGTAGGCTAGCCCAGAGTAGAAATCAATGGAGGTACGCATCCAACCAATCCCAAGATGGATAAACTTATGACGAAAAGATAACTGTGCTTAAACATGATGATTATTATAAGTAACTACAAGAATTGGTTGGGCAATATTCTCGAATAATGTTAAGTGTGTGAAAAGACTTACTGGAAAACCATTATTTCGGCAAATGTCTAAGTGTTGGGGATCTTGGTAGCCACAGGTTGCTTCACCTCCTTCACTGAATCTTGGTAAAATAGGGTATAAAATTAGAAAACAATAGAAAGGTAACGAGCTGAATACACATGCTGTGTGAGAATTTCAGGGAACTATGTAGGCTAGCTCAGAGTATAAATAAGTGCAAGTACGTGTCCAACCAGTTTCGAGACGGGAAACCTAATGAAAAAATAAGCGCACATAAATCTGATGATTAGTATAAACAACTAGTTGTTGGTTGTGAAATACCTGCAACTAATGTTGACTGTGCGAAAAGATAAATTGGAAAATATATTAAATCGCCAAATGGTTAAGTGTTGGAGGAACTTGGCAGCCACAGGCTGCATACCTCCCTTCACAACCATTGAAGGTCGGAGAAATAGGGCATATAACTGTAAAACAATAGAAAGTGACCGAACTGCATCTAACAAGAAAGAACAGCGCCTATGAGGAAAGACAACAAACATAGAATAAGAAGAAAATTGTTGAAAGCATATGTGTGGAGCACAGCACAGTATGCCTATGAAATACGGGCAGTCTGAAACGCAGACAGAAAAATGCTAGCAGCCTTTTGAAATGCGGTGCTTCAGATGTATGAGGACGATAGCATGGACAGACAAAGATAATAACAAATAAGTTACAGAAATAGTAGGGGAACAAGGATATCTGGGGAAAAAAAGAAATAGTAGGACGGAATACATTCTAAGGCATTTTTGGGGAATAGTATGTGATATATTACAAGCAGAGATAGGAAAAAAGAGGTAGATGTAGACCTAGATCAGACAGTTATAGATGCAAACTGTGTATATTTCAGGGAAACCTGTAGGTCAGTTCAGAATAGGGAACAATGATGGTACGCGTCTAACCAGTTCTAGGACTGAAGACCTAATGATGATGATTAGATTAGGATCAAAAACCATTCTGGAAATTCTGAGGCTATCGTTGGATCGTTGGCACATTCTGATCCTCTCAGAAACATCAGGTAGTATACAAAAGAAAAGGGGAACCTAAAATAATCTGTTATGCTATGCTTACAGATCCGGCAAAAACATGTTGGCTATGAAAAAGTTATGTCCAGGACCTAATATGGCTGTTTCCTGTGAAAATGACAAATCCTACGAAGATGACACAGTAGAGTTGCTTAATGCATTTAAAAAGCGTGGAGAGAAGCTACTGTGTCGTCTAGATTTGGAACTAGAAATAATAAAGCAAAAAAGAGAGGAACTGGCTGCAAGGGCGCAGCAGATACTTCAAGAACGGGAGTTAATAAATACTTTTTCATTTATAAATAGTAAGATTTTAACTGTAAATAGTTAGACCAAAATATTCAACAATTTGTAAATAAAAGTATTTTATAAAAGTTTCTGTTTTTAAACAAGATTTTCTCTAATCAAGGTAGTAACCTCAAAGTAAAACACATAAATCAGAACCCACTTTAATTAAGTACAGCATTTTTTATACAATTGACTAAGATGTTATAATAAAAAAAAACAGTAAAGTACAAGATGTATCATCATCATCATTAGGTCTTCAGTCCTGGAACTGGTTAGACGCGAACCCTCATTGTTTCCTATTCTGACCTAACCTAAAGATTTCCCTGAAATTTGCACAGTCTGCATCTATCACTACCTGATCTAGGTCAACATCTACCTCTTTTTTCCTATCTCTGCTTGTAATATATCCCATATTATTCCCCAAAAATCCCTTAGAACGTATTCTGCCCTTCTATTTCTCTTATTTTTTCCCAAATATCCTTGTTTCCCTACTATTTCCATAACCTATTTGTTATTATCTTTGTCTGTCCATGCCATCGTCCTCATACATCTGAAGCACAGCATTTCAAAAGGCTGCTACCGTTTTTCTGTCTGCGTTTCAGACTGCTCGTATTTCATAGGCATACTGTACTGTGCTCCACACCTATGCTTCCAACAATTTTCTTCTTGTTTTATGTTTGTTGTCTTTCCTCATAGGCGCTGTTCTTTCTTGTTAGATGCCGTTCGGTCACCTTCTATTGTTTTACAATTATATACCCTATTTCTCCGACCTTCAGTGGTTGTGAAGGGAGGTAAGCAGCTTGTGACTGCCAAGTTCCCCCAACACAACCATTTACCGATTTAATATATTTTCCAATATATCTTTTCGCACAGTCAACATTAGTTGCAGGTATTTCGCAACCAACAACTAGTTGTTTATACTAGTCATCAGATTTATCTGCGCTTATTTTTTCGTCATTAGGTTTTCCGTCTCAAAACTGGTTGGACACGTACCTGCACTTATTTATATTCTGAGCTAGCCTACATAGTTCCCTGAAATTCTCACACAGCATGTGTATACAGCTCGTTCCACCTCTATTGTTTTCTAATTTTATGCCCTATTTCACCGAGATTCAGTGAAGGGGGTTAAGCAACCTGTGGCTACCAAGATCCCCCAACACCTAGACATTTGCCGAAATAATGGTTTTCCAGTAAATCCTTTCACACACTTACATTATTCGAGAATATTGCCCAACCAATTCTTGTAGTTACTTATAATAATCATCATGTTTAAGCACAGTTATCTTTTCGTCATTAGTTTATCCATCTTGGGATTGGTTGGATGCGTACCTCCATTGATTTCTATTCTGGGCTAGCCTACATATCTCCCTGATACCTCTACAGCCTACATCTTTTACTATCTGTGTGCATTAGTCTAATCTAGGTCTGCCTTTTTTTCTCTTTTTTCCTATCTCTGTTTCTAATATATTCCGCACTATTTCCTCATGTCGTAGTATGTGGCCTATCATCCTATCTCTCCTATTTTTACCGTTTTCCACATATTTCTTTCTTCCCCTACCATTTTTAGTACCTCTTCGTTCTTAACTTTGTCTGTCTATGATATCTTCATCATACGTCTGCAGCACCACATTTCAAAGGCTTCTACCTTTTTCTTGTCCGCTTCTCCTACTGTCCAGGCTTCACAGCCGTACAGTGCTGTGCTCCACACATATGTTTTAAGCAATCTTTTCCTTGTTTCTATGTTTGTGGTCTTTGAGCACAGTAGTTGCTTTTTCTTGTTAAATGTAGCACGACCTTGTGCTCATCTTTGTTTTATATCTTTTGCGCTTTTCCCATTTGCGTTATTTGGCTTCCTAGGTAGCAGAAATCCTTAACCTCTTGTAAGTTCGTGTTACATACTTGTATTCTTGTTTTTGATTTATTTTCCACACCTTTGCATACTAGAACTTTAGTTTTAGTTTTGTTAATTTTCATACCATATCTCTCTGTTAGTACTGTTTTCATTTCATTAAGAGCAGCTTCTAATTCTTCCTTGCTAGTCGCTAATACCGCTATATCATCTGCAAATCTAAGCATATCAATTTTTTGTCCCTGCATAGTAATTCCAAATGTCTTCCTGCATTTGACAGTATTCATTGCCTCTTCTATGTACAAGTTAAAAATCAATGGGGATAGGGCACATCCCTGTCTCACCCCTTTCCTAATGTTTACTTCTCTACGTTCCTGCTCTAATTCTATTACTGCTGTTTGCTCTTTGTATAAGCTATGTACAATTCGTCTATCCCTATAACTCATTCCAATCTTTTTGAGTATTTCAAACATTTTTTTCCAATTTACATTGTCGAATGCTTTTTCCAGATCTACAAACCCTATATACACGCTTTCTTCCTTTTCTATTGTTTTCTCCATTATCACTCTCATAGCTAAAATAGCCTCCCGTGTTCCCCTGTTTCGCCTAAACCCAAATTGGTCTTCTCCTAGTATTTCTTTCGCCCGTTTTTCCATTCGTCTTTGCACAATTCTAGTTAATATTTTTGACACGTGTGCTGTCAAACTTATTGTTCGAAAATTTTCACATCTATCCGCGCCTTTCTTTTTTGGTATAGTTACTATGATGCTACGTTTGAGGGTATCTCGCCTGTCTCATACATATAGCTTACAAGTTGGAAGAGACGTTCTGTTACTGCTTGTCCAGCGGCTTTTAGAGTTTCTGCTTGCACCTTATCTGTACCCGGCGCCTTACCATTTTTCAGACTCTTTAATGCTAATTCAAACTCATCTCTAAGTATAGCATATCCCAAGTCATCATTTTCAATGTCTGATTCCTGTTCTAATGCAGTTAGTTCCTCTCCTGCATATAAATTCCCTATTTATTCTTGCCATCTACTCACTTTCTTATTCTAGATAAGCCACTTCTATACTAAGGTTGATGCGCCATCTGTTGAATTGTGTTACCCACTACCATGTATCTTGACTATGGTTTGCATCTATGCTAACAAAATGGTTAAAAACCTTACTAGGAAATATGACATGGATTCATGTAATATTGACTTTTGTAGAAGCTTAAACTAAAGAAAGAAAATCGTCAATTGCTTGTATTTCTATATAGTGGTATCTATGCTTAAAAAGTTTAGAGTAATTTTTTAACATGGATACAACAATATAAAAATACAAGCAATTGCAAGGATTTCCTTTCTTCATTTTAAGCTACTTCAAAATTCAATACATATGGCTTAGTACAGTTTACCTCTGTAATTTATACATACTTAACATTAGTGCTAAATTAAAACTACCTGTAGTTGTTTATTGTAAGATGGTAGTATAGCTACAAAGGTGTTTTCAAAAAGTTTATTTATTCACAAACAGAACAAACAATTTTTAAATTCACATATAAATCTAATTTTTTAAATATCGTGATAGGCATTTGAGATGCCATATACCCTAGGATTAACTACAGAATTCTAAATTGTTATTTAAATTATTTAACTAAAGGGAAATAATAGAAATCACCAATTTCATATTAAATCATGTAAAATAACTATCAATGGAACACTGCTGTAGTAAACATTGAACCGTTGTATATCCTTAGTAGGATTTGGAAAACGGTGTCTGATGACAATTCTATTAACACAAGTACGCACGCAACAAGGAACATATCCACCACCCATGACGAAGCTACAAAAACATCAAAATCAATACTATTAAAGATATAATTAAAAAAAAGTTTAAATTATCTAAGGTATAAGTTTAAACGAACAAGCCTTACTAAAAATTTCAAAATTGTTTTCACTGCAATTATAGGAATGAAGAAATATATTTAATTAATTTTAACAAAAAATACATACCTTTTTACACACAAATACAGTTGAAATAATTACGAAAGCGTAAAAACAACAGACCAAATAGAGAAATTTTTAATAAATAAATATAAAACATGTAGCATAGTTTTAGATACCTGTAGCTTGGCGTGGCGTCTAAATTTAGATCTAGGGTCCCTAAAATTAGTTAGGGACCCTAGATTTAAAACAGCGCCATCTGAACGGATTGTGTTACCATTAAAATCGTAATAACAATGCTGTGGTTAAAGTGAGTAGACCCTGGCTGTGACATTCTGACATCATTTTTCACGTGAAATAGACATTAGTTTTCTGGTATCAGAGACGTAACCGCTGATCACAAATCACGTCATTATGACGTGTCGTTCCTATCTGGGTAAATACTTTGCTACAAAAATTGTTAACCAATATAAGGACTTGTTTCCAAAGATCAGTGTTCAAATATTTAGGGTGAAAATTAAAGAGCGGTTACTAGAAAATAAGTCAAAGACCGTTTCAATTGTTTAAATTTATAAAATTATTAAGTAATATGTGTAAGTCAACGTTGTTGAACTTACTTTTTGTAGTTCTCAATAAATTTCTTTATTATTATTATTAATATTCATACAAACTTCATACTATTTCTATTCTGGATAACTTTTAGTCTGTCCGCGTTTACCTAATATTCCTAAAATATCTTGGAATTTTTATAGATGGTATGCTATGGTCACGTTACATAATTTTTAACAACCTAATAATTTTGTGAAAATATCCGCTAACTGTTAATTAGTATAAACAGCTCACTTCAACGAACGATAGCTTCACTTATTGGATCTAAAATAAAATGCAATTTTACATCCACATGCCAGAACCTTCAATTTTCTCAAAATTCCATAGCAACTTGTTACGTTCACTTTCGAGGATAAATTAAAACACGCCCTTTTTGTCTTTTATTACTCATTCACATAGACTCTGTTTCTACTCTTCAAACACCATCCTGTATATTTTACCTTGCTACAATAAGTACGCTTGTCAATGATTGCATTTAAATCTATTTAATACGAAACGAAAATCGCTTTTACAATCTTATAGTCGGTACCTTGTTTTCGGTGTCCACATTACTATAACGTATAATTAATCCTTACACTCCTAAACATTCGTTGAAATAATGGATCTTACTTCATTTGATAAAACGTGTTTCGAATCGTTAATCACACCTGGGTTTGATAACGCCGGCATGGATAATTCGTGTTATTAATCGAATCCATTTTACGTGATTTTTTCTATATACGACTGCAAAAAATTGACGTTTCCGTTCTTAATACATTTTCGTGCACACACTGTGTAATAAGTACTTTTAGTTTTAAAAACATATATATATATATATATATATATATATATATATATATATATTGCCGTGGAACTCGGGTAAAATCCTCACCAACAAAAATATTTTCGAAAATTTTATAAAATTTTCAAAACTCGAAAATTCAAAATTAAATAATACAAAAAAAATATTTCTTACCAGTTTTCTTCTCTTCCTCGGTTGAATGGCCTTCTTCAACTGCTTCCGGCTAGCTCATTTGGACCTCCTTTTGAATATCTATATTCACTCTCATATTCTATCATTCACGCACACTCCCAATAAAACCACAAAATACAACAAACATACAATCTTTTATTTATTCATCATCATTAGGTCTTCAGTCCTGGAACTGGATAGACAGACGCGTACCCTCATTGTTTTCTATTCTGACCTAACCTAAAGATTTCCCTGAAATTTGCACAGTCTGCATCTATCACTACCTGATCTAGGTCAACATCTACCTCTTTTTTCCTATCTCTGCTTGTAATATATCCCATATTATTCCCCAAAAATCACTTAGAACGTATTCTGCCCTTCTATTTCTCTTATTTTTTCCCAAATATCCTTGTTCCCCTACTATTTCCATAACCTATTTGTTATTATCTTTGTCTGTCCATGCTATCGTCCTCATACATCTGAAGCACAGCATTTCAAAAGGCTGCTACCGTTTTTCTGTCTGCGTTTCAGACTGCTCGTATTTCATAGGCATACTGTACTGTGCTCCACACCTATGCTTCCAACAATTTTCTTCTTGTTCTATGTTTGTTGTCTTTCCTCATAGGCGCTGTTCTTTCTTGTTAGATGCCGTTCGGTCACCTTCTATTGTTTTACCATTATAAACCCTATTTCTCCGACCTTCAGTGGTTGTGAAGGGAGGTAAGCAGCCTGTGGCTGCTAAGTTCCCCCAACACTTAACCATTTACCGATTTAATATCTTTTCTAATATATCTTTTCGCACAGTCAACATTAGTTGCAGGTATTTCGCAACCAACAACTAGTTGTTTATACTAATCATCAGATTTATCTGCGCTTATTTTTTCGTCATTAAGTTTTCCGTCTCAAAACTGGTTGGACACGTACCTGCACTTATTTATATTCTGAGCTAGCCTACATAGTTCCCTGAAATTCTCACGCAGCATGTGTATACAGCTCGTTCCCCTTCTATTGTTTTCTAATTTTATGCCCTATTTCACCGAGATTCAATGAAGGGGGTTAAGCAACCTGTGGCTACCAAGATCCCCCAACACCTAGACATTTGCCGAAATAATGGTTTTCCAGTAAATCCTTTCACACACTTAACAATATTCGAGAATATTGCACAGCCAATTCTTGTAGTTACTTATAATAATCATCGTGTTTAAGCACAGTTATTTTCTCGTCATTAGTTTATCTATCTTGGGATTGGTTGGATGCGTACCTCCATTGATTTCTATTCTGGGCTAGCCTACACATCTCCCTGAACTTCCTGCAGCCTACATCTTTTACTATCTGTGTGCAGTAGTCTAACCTAGGTCTGCCTCTTCTTCTCTTTTTTCCTATCTCTGCCTCTAATATATTCCGCACTATTCCCTCATGCCGTAGTATGCGGCCTATCATCCTATCTCTCCTATTTTTTACCGTTTTCCACATATTTTTTTCTTCCCCTACCATTTTTAGTACCTCTTCGTTCTTAACTTTGTCTGTCCATGATATCTTCATCATACGTCTGTAGCACCACATTTCAAAGGCTTCTACCTTTTTCTTGTCCGCTTCTCCTACTGTCCAGGCTTCACAGCCGTACAGTGCTGTGCTCCACACATATGTTTTAAGCAATCTTTTTCTTGTTTCTATGTTTGTGGTCTTTGAGCACAGTAGTTGCTTTTTCTTGTTAAATGTAGCACGACCTTGTGCTAATCTTTGTTTTATATCTTTTGTGCTTTTCCCATCTTGCGATATTTGGCTTCCTAGGTAGCAGAAATCCTTAACCTCTTGTAAGTTCGTGTTACATACTTGTATTCTTGTTTTTGATTTATTTTTCCCACCTTTGCATACTAGAACTTTAGTTTTAGTTTTGTTAATTTTCATACCGTATCTCTCTGTTAGAACCGTTTCCGTTTCATTAAGAGCAGCTTCTAACTCTTCCTTGCTCGACGCTAATACCGCTATATCATCTGCAAATCTAAGCATATCAATTTTTTGTCCCTGCATAGTAATTCCAAATGTCTTCCTACATTTGACAGTATTCATTGCCTCTTCAATGTACAAGTTAAAAATCAATGGGGATAGGGCACATCCCTGTCTTACCCCTTTCCTTATGTTTACTTGTCTACGTTCCTGCTCTAATTCTATTACTGCTGTTTGCTCTTTGTATAGGCTATGTACTATTCGTCTATCCCTATAGCTCATTTCAATCTTTTTGAGTATTTCAAACATTTTTTTCCACTTTACATTGTCGAATGCTTTTTCCAGATCTACAAACCCTATATACACGCTTTCCCCCTTTTCTATTGTTTTCTCCATTATCACTCTCAGAGCTAAAATAGCCTCCCGTGTTCCCCTGTTTCGCCTAAACCCAAATTGGTCTTCTCCTAGTATTTCTTCCGCCCGTTTTTCCATTCGTCTTTGCACAATTCTAGTTAATATTTTTGACACGTGTGCTGTCAAACTTATTGTTCGCAAATTTTCACATCTATCCGCGCCTTTCTTTTTTGGTATAGTTACTATGATGCTACGTTTGAATCTTTGAGTATCTCGCCTGTCTCATACAAATAGCTTACAAGTTGGAAGAGACGTTCTGTTACTGCTTGACCAGCGGCTTTTAGAGTTTCTGCTTGCACCTTATCTGTACCCGGCGCCTTACCATTTTTCAGACTCTTTAATGCTAATTCAAACTCATCTCTAAGTATAGGATATCCCACGTCATCATTTTCAATGTCTTATTCCTGTTCTAATGCAGTTAGTTCCTCTCCTGCATATAAATTCCCTATATATTCTTGCCATCTACTCACTTTCTCTACGTTTTCTATGATGACGTTTTCTTGTGCGTCCCTTATATTTTTGCTATACAGTTTTATATCCCTAAAATTCATTCTAATTAATTTGTAAGCTTCGTCTGTCTTTCCTATTTCCATCTTCGTTTGTACCTCTTTGCACTTTTCATCAATCCATTGTTCTTTAGCCTTCCGGCATTTTCGAATAATTTCCCATTTTATGGCTTTGTATCTCTGTATTCCTGTTTCGTCTGATTTATTTTTGTATTTTCGTCTTTCTTCTATTAAATTCAGGATATCCTTTGTTATCCATGGTTTCTTATTTTCTTTTTATGTATACCCCAGAATATCTCTGGCCGCCATGTCTAGGCTGAATTTAATGTTATTCCATTCTATTTCTACTTCCTTAGTATCAGATATTTTCCCGATATCTTTGAGCAATTCATTTGAATTTTTTTCGAATCTTTCTAGAATATCTTTATCTTTTAGTTTCTCTAAGTCCAAGTGCTTTTTTCCGTTTCTTTTTTCCACATTCTTAAATTTAAGTGCGGCCTTCATAAATACGATGTTGTGGTCAGTATCTATATTTGCTTCTGGGTAGCTTCTACAGTCCTTTACTTGATTCCTAAACCGTTGTCTAACAAGAATGTAATCTATTTGATATCTTCCTATATCTCCTGGCATCTTCCACGCATATCGTCTTCTAGCATGATGTTGAAATAATGTGTTTGTGATAATTAAATTGTTCTTGTCGCAAAATTCTACCAGCCTGTTTCCCCTGTCGTTCCTCGTGCCTAAACCAAATAAACCTACTACCGCTCCTTCCCTACCCTCACCTACCACGGCATTAAAATCCCCTGTAATTATTAAATTTTCATGTCTTTTTACGTATCTTAATATGTCTTCGATATCTTTGTAGATGGCTTCTACCTCTTCGTCACTGTAGCTAGAGGTGGGCATGTATACTTGTATTATTACTGTGTTTACCGGTTTAGATTCTAATCTAACCATGAGTACTCTTTCGTTCTTTTGTAAGTAATTTTCTACACAGTATCATATCTTGTTCCGCATAACTATCCCCACACCCAAATTTCCTTCCTCTGCTCCTGTATGAATTACCCTGAAGTCTCCACTCCAAAAATCCCCCGCCTCTGGCCACCGAACTTCGCTGATCCCTACTATGTCTAGTGATAATCTATTTATTTCGATATTTAGGTTCTCTAGCTTACCTACTTGCTTCATACTTCCAACATTCCACGCTTCGACTCGCAGAATGTGCCCGATTCTTATTTTTAACTTTCCGATCGCATCCTCCGAAGTAGTCCCCTCCCGAAGATCCGAATGGGGGACTATTTTAACTCCGGAATATTTTACCCCAGAGAATGCCATCATTTTATTATAATTTAGGTACGCTGTGTACTTGGGAGATAATGTGGTGGTTTCCCGTTGCCTTCCACATCGCGGTAGTGTGTCTTAGACTGCCATACCGACGCCTATGGTCTCTGCCAATCTAAGTACCGAAAGAGCCGCTGCCCTCTTCCGGGGACCTGTCTAAGTCTGGTTCCTCACTAACGACCCTACTACTTTGGTTGGACCTGCAGTTTGGATCTTTAGCTCATTAGAACACGCAAGCCATTTCACCTGTTCTAGTAATTTAGAACTTCGGCAAGGTGCAGGTCCATTCGAAATGGTTTTATTTATTACTATTTACAAAAGAAATTCAATATTGTCCATATTTCATTGGTCACGTTACCCTTCAGTAAATTTTATTTTGTAATGTCCTGTATTTTATTTTAAAATCATTAAACACATAAAATGTACCTGGAGTAAATGGGCCTTGAATAATACCTTCTTTAAAATTCCTTCTTTATAATTTATTTATTTATTTTTTTTAATCTAAGTAAACTCTGGGGTATGGTGAGCTCATGATAACCCAGCTAATTATGCATAATGTATGCCCTTCTACTTTGCATTAAAAAAAAACAAAGCCATGTACTCTTCACAAAAATTTCACGTTCTGATGGAACGTTAAAGCTTTATAGACACCTTCAAATTTCTAGTTAAATACCATAATAAAGTTATTTACACGTATTATGTTCAATACGTAAATAATCCACACTACCTTGAAAAACACTCTCATACGTCACCCAATATTTACAGATTATAGGAATCACAATTTCAAATCGTTACCTGGAAATTTCTAGAAAATCTCCGCTCTGTAGATGATGGTAGGTATTTCTTCTATCTGGTCTGCAGGCCGTTTCTCGCTGTTACTAGACTAACTACATCTAAGTTGAACTGCTAATGCTGCCTTCATGGTGTAACCAAATTCCAAATTCCATTTCAATTATACGTCTTTCACAAATATTTACTGTAATCTACGTTACTTAATGCCTCGACACGAGTTGGTTAAAAATTATAGGTGATATCTCAATTAAAAAATGTAATCTCGGCACACTAACCGCGTACTAATTAAGAGGCTACCACTATGCAATATAATTTAAATGATTTTATAATACTTACAACTCGTGTTAACTTTCAAACGTCGTTTGGAGCGATCGAAATATTAAGGGCTTTCACCACGTTGTCCAAAAACATTTATACACTTCGACTGTAACCTCTCCATACCCACTTAACGCGAAATCCTTTATTTAAAATAATAATTTTTACAATTTTGCACTCAACCGATTTTTAAGTCCGCGAATTTCAACACGTCGTTATGTTATTTTTTGAAAATTAATATACACTATGCTTGTATTTATCTCGCGTTCAACTAACTATCTCGACCAATCGTATATTTTCTGCCGTCCTACAAATCCCTCCTATACTATCGTTGTTTCTTGCTTATGCGTTTTCTAACCTGGTTTGAGTGATAGAAAATCAATATTCCGGACCCTCTGCTATTTAAACCCACGTGGACTTCTTACGTGCTTTAACTAACCGCTCATTAGTATTTCATGCTAAAACATCCGACCGTTTGTACAATCCTTAGAATAATTTGTTTGTTATCTACAAATTAAATAGAACTTGACATTTAGAAAACGCGCAGGTGTTTAATTTTACACGAACGTTTTAAATACATTTCCACGATTTGAAGTTCGGCGTATTTCTACCCCACCAATATACTTGTTTGTTAGCAACGCTTTTCACCTTGATATTATTGAGTTTTTACACGCTTTTATGCATATTATACATCAATAATCGTTCAATTAAATTTAACTAAATTAATAAATTAATGGCATTGGCTTCTACCATTTAATTTCTTTGCAAACCTAATAAATATTTCATTCATTATTTGTAAAATTTTGTTAATACCTGATACTTAAAATGAACTAACTGGAATAAATTTCGCCCGTAAATTCTGGTTGTTCCTTTATACAGGGTGTATTGAAATTGCTTCGTTTATATTTATTTTTAATCTTTTAAAACCACTATAATATATATATATATATATATATATATATATATATATATATATATATATTATATATATACTTGCCTTTGTGAAGGATCTAACCTGTAACTGCACTTATTATAGCTTCCTCCGGTGGACACGGACGTATAGTTCAGTGATACCTGATTCACTTACACCTGTAATTTAGAACTGTAGAAATGGAGCAGTTAAGCAATTCTAAAGGTTAGAAAATTTCTTTTTTTCTCTGCTATTGTATGGGGGAGTGCAAGCTGTTGCATATAGTTGTGAGACCCATTATCGCGGTCGCTGACTCTACTGGCAAAGTATTGGCGAGGAATCTCTTTTGTTCCCTCTGTCAAGTTTTCGGCATTGGAAAGGAACTCCATTTGGCTATAGATCGCCGAAATACAATCAGGCTATCGCTAATATCCGTTCTGAGTATCGCCCTCCAGTTAACCTTTACTAGTTATAAATGTTCCTTTACTCAATGTTTTGTTTTAGATGTAACTTACATTGTAGCTATGTTGTGAGAATGCATTCTAATAGCGACACACCTGGAATCACGATAAATATATAAGTAGACCCTTTTCTTTTCCTTACTCATCAACCAGTAAACTATCCTGATTACAATGGTTTAATAATGGAAAGGATAGTAGGAGTTCGTGCTAAATTTTGTTTAATTTTTTTTTCTACTTAATGTACATATGAGACGTTTATCAGTTAAATTTCCTTTATAGAACATTTAAGAAAATAATAGTTATTCTTTGTTTCAATTCTTTTTAAGTAGTGGGGTAGGGCCGGTCCTAATTCAAAACGTGTTCAGACGTATTTTCCATATGTAAAATACACGTGCACCGTTTTGAATTAGGATCGGCCCTATATAATTTCAATGTAAAATAGTTGTGAAAACATGAATTCTTATATACTTTCAATGTAAAATACTTGTGGGCACGTTTTGAATTAGGATCGGCTTTATATTACTTTCAATGAAACATATTTCAAAACACACGTATGTTGAAAAATGTAAGTGCAGAGAAAATGTGTGTAGATGTTTTGAATTTTGTTTTCTAGCGAGAAGTTATAAAGTATGACAGATGCAAAATATCGCATTCAAGTCAATTGTGTTTAATTAAAGTGGATTCTGATTTATGTTTTTTATTTATGTTTAGAGGCTGCAAATACACATGGGCCGGTTTCAATTAAAAATGTGTTCACTCTTGTGATAGGCTGAAAAGTGGGTTGGCAAAGTACGCAGATGGTGGTAATCTGCTATATAAGGAGATTGCTCCTAATATTAATTTAATTAGTCGAAGTTTACTGCATATATTTATATACAAACATGTATAAAATTGATATTCAGCGATTTAAATACAAGAAAAACGAGTTTGTGTGTAAAGAAATTGCGGTTTTGAACTTGTTAAAAGGTGTTGTTTGGCATCAAATTTTTAAACTGCCAATGCAGTCCAGTTGTTTGAGCCAAGATCATATAAAACATAACGACTGGGTGACAAAGAATATTCATGGTCTTTCTTGGGATGAATCTTCAACGGCTGGAATGGTGTTATCATATATAGCGCTTTATTTGAAGCAAATTATCCTACCCGGTGAAGAAGTATTTGTGAAGGGTCTAGAAAAGAAGAAATTGATTGAAACCTATCTAATGCAAAACGTTGTAACTGATATGCTTGCACTAGGTTGTCCTAAGATATCGGAGTTAAAAATCAACAACCGTTTAAAATATAACATCCATTGTTGTAGACACAGCAATAATAATCTGCAATGTGCAAAACAAAATACCTTGTTATTAAAAGACTGGCTTGATAATAATAAAAAACGATAGAAAGATTGTGTCTGTATTATTTATTTTAATATAATTTTACAATGTTAGCCGAAGCAAATTATCCGACCCGGTGAAGAAGTATGTGTGAAGGGTCTAGAAAAGAATAAGAAATAAATGGAAACCTATCTATTGCAAAACAAAATACTTTGTTACTAAAGGAATGGTTTGATAATAATAAAAACAATAGAAAAGATTGTGTCTGTATTATTATTGTAGTCAGTAAGAAATCTTTAATGCTGATGTCTGCAGAAAAAAACAATTAAACTCAGACAGCACGAATGGGACTCTCAACCCTGAAAGCAATTATAATTGATCAACGCAATAGCTGTTTACTGGTTTTACACCATTTAACAAATTGTACAGGTATCTCGAAAATTTTTCCAAAGACAGACAGACAAATAGACAAACAGACAGACTGACTGCACCAATTTTCTTATTCTCGCTTTTAAAGAATAACAAGTCGTAGTTATTAAATCGTGAACTCAGTTTATCTGCAAGAAATATATAAACGAGGAAATTTATGAAATAAATCTATTGAAATATATGCTAACGTTGCAATTGGTGGATCTGCTCACGGAGTAAACAATTTTTTCAAGCACTTCATTTGGATTGACTATAAACTACTCAATAATTTTTAACCTAACCACTATCATTATTCTTTCCTGACAAGGGCAATTTTAAAAAAAGTTTCTCATTTTTGATTTATTCTATAGAACACAACTACAACTTCACAATAAAGATTGAGCGATTATCACACACATATCTTGAGTATATATAAAGATATTAAACAACAAGAACAGCAGAAAATTCAACCCATGTCAAACAGCTTTTTTCTTGTCAACGATAGTCTAGTCTAATGCTTCTTCAGCATTTGCATTTCCATAGTTACGTACTGAAGGCAACTCTGCAATTTTGGATCACATGCATTTCTAATTTCAATTGTAAAAAATATAAAAGCATCTATTTGAAATGCATTTCTAACTTTAATCGCAAAAAAATGAGAGCATCTATTCGAAATATGCACTCAGATTAAAAGTCAAAAATTGTTTTACACCGTTCTGTAAACTGAGATTACGTAGTTATTAAATCGGGAGTAATGTGAAATGAAACACACAATGTATTTTTCTTTATTGTAATTTATAAAATACATATATAAAATACTCATATTTAGACCAGGGTAGAAAATTAAATAATCACATCAAATAATTTTAATTACCGTGTATAAGGAATTTCATTAAATAATACGCTTTATTAAAACCTTGAAGCATAAATAAACTCGGTCGTTTCAGTAAAAATAAGAAATTTAAATTATCTATAAGACGCTTTACATCAAAAGAAGCAGTATTGAAAAGCGCAGTGGATAATTTAATTATTCCTAAACAAATGGAAATTACGTGCAAAGTTTATATTAATTAACCCTATTTTAAGTAACCGGTATTAAAACGTACAGATAATAATTAATATTTAGTTGGAGTTAATTGAACCATTATTAATAATAAGCATAAAACTTGTAAAAACCCAATAATAGTCAAATCGTAGGAAGGTTATTTAAAATGTTACGTTTGAACACCCCTGCGTGTTTTTAAAAGGCAATTTCAAGTTAATTTGTTTGGATAAACATGTTGATTCTAAGGATATTGGAAACGATCAGATGCTTTAGCAGGAAATACAGAACACCTGCGTATTTTTAAAAAGCTCATTCTGCGTAAATTTGGCAAATAATTAATGTTTCAAAGAATCTTGGAGAAACCGGGACTTAGTATTCACGAGAATGTGCGATACGGGTTTATTAAACCCAGATAACAGTCCGCGTGGACTAAAATATAATCGATAATAAAGAATCTAAATTTGCACCAATACGAACAGGTTAGAAAAGGAAAGAGAAAATGCGTCAAGCAAAGACACATATTGTAAAGGGCGGGATTTAAGCAACGTCAAGGGGTTGCGATTGGTTAAAATAGGATGCATATATCAGAGGTAGAACAACAATTTCTGTATAAAAGTAATTAGTTTTCTCGGACAACTTTGCGGGCCGTGTTGAAATTTTCTGAGATCTCAATGGGGTGAGGACTAAATTCATAAAAATCGACGTGCAGGCTACAGACTGGGAACGTAGAATGAGGAATTCGTTGGAATTACCCGTTTTAGGGAACAAAGCGACGTGTCGGCTATTCGCTATATATACAGGCGGGAATATGTGTTTCTCTCTCTTAGACTCTTAGACTTTCGACGATTCGATGCGTTAAAAGCTCGTGCATCCGCGACTTGATAATAAACAGTGCATTTTAGTTTGATTAAATAATTTAAAGTGTGCTAGTATATTTTAGTGACTCAAAATAGTTGGTTATTTTACGTGCTAACATGAATGTACTTCAGTGCACTTAGATACAAGGTAATAAAAGTTTATTATCACGGTACCAATTAGTAAAATTTACAACGACAAATGTATACCCAAAAGTAGGCAGTTTTGGCGTATATTGGTAATATTGGTAAAAGGAAGTATGAATTTCTTTGCTATTTTGCGGGGGTGTTAATGACTAAATGGTTCGTAAATGTGTCTGCATCCACTGAACCAGAGGCAGATATACACAGATGAGTTCCGGAAAAGCCTAGAAACAACTTTAAATTAATGGTGATGGAGAACATTTTAAAGCGTTGACAACTTGAAGCTGTAAATAGAATCCGGTTGGAATGGTGTGATTTACAAAGGGACGATTACACTGAAGCTACGAGGACAACAACCTTCAGGTAAATTGTACTATTTTGTTTGACATTTTTGTGTGTATTGAATGACTTTATAATTGATTTACTTTAAATGGACATTAGTGGAATTTTTCTAACCATAAAAATTTAATTTTAAGATGAAATTTGCTTGTTTAAGTAAAAGGGGTATTTTGTTTTGATGTTCGGGAATAGGATGAAACTTTGGGTAGGTCTTTGAGCTCAATTAGACAAACCTGGTTAATTAACGTAAAGGGTGGTAGATGCTCCTTTATACTCAGACTCCGGTCTGCTTATATTGTTATATTAATTAGTAGGCATCCAACAAGGACTTTAATTTTGGATGCACAGTAAAATGATAATAAAATTAATCCGGAAATTCTTTTTAAAACTGAATTTTATGTTCAAATTTAATTTGAAAATTTAATGTATTCTGAATATTGATGTAAATAGAGTTAACGTTGATGTTTGTGGTAGGAATGTGTTGTTTAATTTTTATGATTGAGAATGGAAGTTATCTAGAAGAGCAGCCGAGGCGATTAACAGAAGGAATCAACGGACCAAGCATTCTAGCAGGTAATTCGAGAGGATTCACAGCAATATATATATATATATATATATATATAATATTACGAGGCTGATTAATCAGTAATGTGATGAACGGACAGGCATTCTAAGGTATTCTTCTATATATATTATTTATAAAATAATTAATAATATATATATATATATATATATATATATATATTATCTATATATTAAGTGAACAGAATCATACTCTGTATCTTGGTGTCATCAGGTCGTACGTTGCAATTGGTGGATCTGCTCACGGCGTCAACAATTTTTTTCTCCAGTACTTAATTTGGATTGACTATAAACTACTCAATAATTTTAACCCAATCACTATCATTATTCTTTCCTGACAAGGATAATTTTAAAAAAAAAAAAGGTTTTTATTTTTGATTTGTTCTATAGAACACACAACTTGTACTAGGCCGCCCCTATAATAAGAGGGAGAAGTATCCGTAATGTTTAAGTGGTCCGATAGGTAACAGTGAGTCGAGTTAAGCATGCGAGAGAGTGCGGCACGTTTATCCTAGCGCGTGTCGGGTGTTTTAGAACTTAGTTTAAATTGTAAACTTGGCGTTGAAATTAAATTATACATTGATCCGTAAGAGTGTGGCGGTGATAGTTGATGCTAATGTGGATAGTTGGATTGTACTTTACAGATAAGTTATAGCGTAGTATTATTTCTTTGTTTGTTTTTTTAATTGCAACGCCGCTGGCCGCATTGTAGTTACGGTGCGTGCTGCATTAATTTTTATTTAGCTGTGTTTATTTGTTTTATTTTGTGACATTGGTTACAAGTCATTAAACTACATAAATCCATCTACGAGTTATTATTAAATATCCACAGGTTGTAACAGGCAAAACTAAAAGGATCACAAAAATACCGCAGGAGAGGGGTAGCCGCTAGTCTGGGCCGACATCTACAAGGGCAGCCACTCGTTTCCACGCCTCCGGGAATGTCTGATTTTTCTGAGAGAGCTTAGTTCAAACTACAACTTGACAATAAAGATTGAACGATTATCACACACACACATATCTTGAGTATATAAGGATATTAAACAACAAGAACAGCAGAAAATTCAACTCCTGTAAGCAAGAATTTAATGCTAAGGTATTGTCTAGATAGCAATTGTAGAAATATGAAATCTATAGAAAATTTAATAAAGCCAGTCATGTATAAATTTTTTTAATGCTGCATCTACAGAAAAATAGAAAGCGAGAAATTTAATGCTAACATCAGCAGAATAATAAATAAATCCACTTAGTCAGCATTAATGGAAAACCGGTCTGGCTTCGAAACGGTGCACGCGTATATACCATATTTTAAAATTAAAGTTGTCAATTGCAAAACAAAAAAAATTAAATTTTACATAGAAATCATTTGAAATATTTACTTTTTTTCAGTACAACTGAAAGAACTTGACTTTTATACATTCTTTTAATCGATATCAGACTGCACAGAAACAGCAATGTTTAATTAGATCAGTCAAACATGATGTGTTTACTATTAAACAAAAACAAAATTGTTTTTAATCCAAGTGATTATAAAAGAATTTTTTAGTACCTCAATGACTGATACTAACTATTGCCTATTTTTGTAGTATTGATTACAAAGATTACATACGACAGCGAGTACTGTGTTAAAAATTGTTTTCGTTGCAGAAAGTAACATCAATACTCGTCAATATTACTGTATTAGTCGATTAAGGCATGAGTTAATTTTTTACTACGTTTCTTTTTATTCGCTTAGGACAATGCAGAGAAGAAGTTTGAATTGGCAACATTTTTTATAATAAAATAAACCTTGATACAAAATCACATTCAGTTTTACTGAAAAGTAAATCGGAGGAGATTGTTAACTAAACGGTGTTATAATATTTTTATATATCTGTGTGAATAAACTCACAAAACTCCAAATGAGCGGTTTGTCTAACTGATTTTTTCACTTAAAGCGATTGACATTCATTTCAAACAAGTATTTATTAAGGTCATATAAAAGACCAAAAGTTTTATCATATAAATAACGTTATGTAATTTAAATTTCATTACGTAGCATTCGTTGAATTTTAAAAAAATTATTTTATACCTCCACATGAGTTAGTTTTTGCTACGTGCTATAATTATGCTAAATAATGAAGAAATGAATTGTTTTAACAAAGTTTTATGGAAAATGACATGCGTTGCACATTGCATATTCTATTTGCAGGACGACATGAAACAAGAAAAACGCATTGGCAACATTTTTTTTATAATAAAATAAACCTTAATACAAAATCACATTCAGTTTTACTAAAAAGGAAATATTTCACATTGATATTTTTGTATAAATTAAAGTTATTTTTTCTCTAAATTTTTAGTTAAACAAAAAAACACATGAGTTTGATGCAGATTTTTTTTGGGATACTCAAATCTTTAGGAATTTTTTAATTGAAGCAACATTTTGGGAAAATTGTATCATTATTAAAATTTACTGAGATTAAATCCATCTCTTCCAATAAATTAAAAATTGCACGACGTAATTATATTATGATAAAACTGCAGAATGTTTTCAGAGTTGCCTACAGTATGTAAATATGGAAAAATGCTTGCATGCGAATTGCTTTGGCGCGAGCAAGCAAATTTTTTCCTTAACGCAGCTGAATGAAAAATGATGTGAGATTGTTGTTATTGAAAATTAAAATTCAGTATTAATTTTTTTGCTGATGAACGTGCTTTGTTAAGGCAAGATTTCGAATTTGCTTTATTTTTCTGAAAAATTGCAAATGTCTAATTTTATAGCTATTTTGCTTACATCAGAACATATTTATGTATAAAGTAATTTAGCTAGTGGCTGAAGTTAGTAGTGGTATTTTAAATTAAACAGTGAAGAGTTACACTCGAAGGTAAATATAAACAACCATGATCTGGTTAAAGAGTGTGTTCAACGTTTGTTCCCGTTTCGGACTTTATAGTTATTCACATTTTGATTCAGTATCACGATCCAATTCCAATTGCATTAAAAGACAGAATATTAATTCTAAATATTTAATGTATTTTGATGTTAATAATTTATATGGGGCTGCAATGTCTGAATATCTTCCACATGGAGAATTAGAATTTTTTAGATGACACCATGCTAGAGTTTGTAGGGCTTACATCTAAAATTTACACTTACAGAGTTCAGGATAGGATAATAAAAAAAGTCAAAGGGATCTTCCTTAGCAAGTATTAAGCAAATTTCTTTTGATGATTATAAGAATGCTTTGTTTTATAAACAGACTATACAGAAACAGCAATGTTTAATTAGATCAGTCAAAACATGATGTCTTTACTATTAAACAAAACAAAATTGTTCTTAATCAAAGTGATGATAAAAGAATTCTTAGTACCTCAACCATTGATACTAAAACCTTGGGGTATAACTATACACTCAGAAATGACTTGTGAAGCTTCAACCGCTGGCTCAAATAAAGAATGCAATTTATTTTATCTCGATTAACATATAATATTTTTTAGTTATAAAAACTTTAGTGTTATGTTTATACCTGCACAAATACGCAGATTTTCGTTTTGGATTTATCTAAAAATATGATACCTTTCAATCTACCCGAGTTGAATTATATTAGCATAAATGTATTGTAGAGAAAAAATAGTAGTAGTAACCGTTCTGTTTAAAAAAAATCCAGTTTGTTATTGTTTAAAGATGTGTTAGCATAAGGTTGATGAGTATGTGTTTCAATATTAACAATTGCATTGTCGAAGTAAACTTTTTCACGCACGCTCAGTATTTCACTATTCATTTTACATTTTAATTAAATAAATGCAGTCCTAACGATTGTAGAAACAACGGCTGGAATGGTGTTATCATATATAGCGCTTTATTTGAAGCAAATTATCCGACCCGGTGAAGAAGTATTTGTGAAGGTGTAATTTCTATATTTACCTACCGCGTGAGGGTATCCAATTATCAATAAATAATAAATGGGCAGGACCTCTAGCTCTATAGTACCCTCACGTTTCGGGACATTGCCTCGCAAGCTGCTGCAATCGGTGAGAGGGAGGAGTTCATTAAATAACAACACACTAAGACGACATTCTGATTGTTTTATTAAATGGGCTACCCACTAAAACTTCACCTAATTACATATGAAAACAAACATGTACAGTAATTAACATTATTTACAATAGGGCGCCACCATGGGAATTAAACGGCCCATGGACCAATCACGGTAACAGCTCTCGTCGCACTTTGTTCGTGGGCGATGAACCAAGACGGAAAATAAGTCAACTCACAGGGGCTAATCTTTTAAAGTCTCCGGCTAGCACAAACACAACTTAACTAAACTTAACTAAAAGACTTATTTTTGAATATTAATACAGTTCTGGGTGCAAACACCCCAATAACAAAAATTAATTAACACTACCCTAGCCTACTTAACTTGCATAGTGCGACGACCCTTCTTTAACCACGGGGTCATCAACAACAGGAAAAATACGACCTTTACAAGGGTCAAATAGTACAGTAACGGAACTCCTGACCGGAGCTTTGCATACTCAGGTAGTCTCGTGGCTTAGTGATTACAGGCCTCAGACAAACGTCGAAACAACAATAAAATAGAAGACCCTTCTAAAGCGATGCGGTCTCTAAACCAATACTTTAACGGGATCGATTTACTAGAACTGAGCTTTAACCCGACGTTGTATTTTATGGAAATCGACAGGTACTGTATTTAAACAAATAACGAAATTATGATGCATAACACAGCCTTGAGTTCATGGTAATACCACATATACTATTTACTTACTCAGAAAAATAACTAACTTAGAACATAACAGCACGCACTTGACTTCAGAGAAATAAAACACATCACTCAAACTTGCAAGTAACCGCCAGCTTTAGACTCTAACGCGTCTGGAAATAAACAACCCCGTTTTTCCCCGGCTGACATCCTTATATACATTTAAGTTAATTGAAAAATAACCCCTTGCCTAGCTTTTATACTCGACAAAGGATACGCCGGTCGTAAATCTTTAAGATAAATAAACTGCCAATTGCACTAAGATAGCCACACAAGTAGCTCTCGGAACTAATTTTTAGTTGAGTACTCCGCTAATTGAAAAATTCCTTCCGACCACCCTGACATAAATAGGGTCCTAGAACATGATTGACATCTAATCATAGATAGCAACTAATCTGACATGTTTAGTGCCTTTCAAGTAAAGTGCCTTTAAAAAAATTAATTAACTCTTGGATTATATCTTCCTGGAACTTCGCTAAGACGCTACTTGGGTGATCTTGCATCCGTTTACAATTGCAGACATATTTATGCTACACGACCTTCATTCTAATAATTAGAATGCTAAAATTAAACTAGAAAATAACTATTTTTAGAAATAATAGAAATATTAGAGCGTATTAAAACAGTATGTTACAAAGGGTTTAGAAAAGAAGAAATTGATTGAAACTTATCTAATGCAAAGCATTGTAACTGATATGCTTACACTAGGTTGTTCTAAGCTATCGGAGTTAAAAATCAACAATCGTTTAAAATATAACATCCATTGTTATAGACACATCAATAATAATCTGCAATGCGCAAAATAAAATACCTTTTTTTTATTAAAGGAATGAGTTGATAATAATAAAAAACAATAGAAAGATTTTGTCTGTATTATTTTATTTTAATATAATTTTACAATGTTAGCCTTACTATCTATTATTATAACAACTTCTAGCAAACATTATTTTTATCGATCCAGCTATTGTGTACGTTAGAGAAGCCTAACCATTTTACACAGACTTTTTTTTCACTCTTTCTTAGGACTTTTTCTACCAGGTAAATTCCTGGATGATTAATCTTTTGCAACTCCATTTCATAAAATGTACCTTTGATTTCTTTTTCGTCTTGATCTTCTAATATATATGTTGTCGGATTGGTTACGTTTACTTTTTTAATCTTAAAAATTTCATTTGACCAGTTTGGCGTGTGACCTTTCGTAAATGCTTCCCTGTGTTTACTAATCCTCACACTGTCTTTAATTGAAAATTTTGGTATTTTGGTTGCAAGTGTGATGTGGGTAAATGATGATTTAAGAATAGTTTTTTCATTTGATTTATCAATTTTTACAGGTTTGACTCCGATAGTATTGTGAACTGTATTGTTGTATTGTTTCACAATATCGCTTAAATTTATTATCCAATTGTAAGAACCGTTCAGGTTAAACAAGCGCCACATTTTTCCCTTTAAAGTTCTAATTACACGTTCCACAATGCATGCTTTCTTTGTAGAAAAAACACTATAATGGTTTATGCCATATGTCTGCATTAAGGATTGAAAGTGTTTGTTATAATATTCTTTACCAAAATCAGACTGCAAATTTCTTGGTGGATTTTTAAATTTATTTAAAATTGTTTTCATTGCAGCAGTAACATCAATACCCGTTTTACTTTTAAGTGGTACAGCCCATACATATTTGGAGAAACAATCAATAACTACTACAATGTATTTAAATTCTTTGTTTGTTTGCGAATATGGTAGTATTTCAATTAAATCGGTGTAAAGAAGGTCATTTAGACCTTTTACTATCACTTTTCGTCTCTTGAAATTTATTCTTGCTGGTTTATGAAGTTCATTTACTATATCCTCTTTCACTTTTGATTGAGCAACTATCATAATACTTTTTTCTAATCAGGATTTATTAAATACAATTAATAAATACTTCCATGTTTGAATCTCGTGGGCTCCACTTGCTTTGAAAGGAACTTTTAATATAAAATCAAGAAACATTGTGGTATTGTTTATAAGTCCGGAACCGGAACAAACGTTGAACACCCTCCTTTAAGTGGATCATGATTGTTTATATTTACCTTCAAGTGTAAAACTTCTTGGATTGCTCAACCTGAATCCTTTTCGCTAAATTCCTCTAATCGCTTCGAAATCTTGTCTAATACGTTTTCCTTATACCACCGCTTGAGATTGGTATTTATATCGATGTGACGATTTGCAGTAGGAAACGTCTTCAAATCTATTTCGCCAGTTGTAGGCTTAACAAAGTTAGCGGTCAATATTACATTAACTTTCAACATTGACTTTTTTAAGCAAGCAACAATCTTGCGTTTAAAACTAACGAACGCCTTGTCTAAGAACACTAGAGGATCTCTATAACTTAAATTGGTAATAAGTCCCGTAATTATTCGACTTCCAAAACATGATTGTACATCATGCCAAATCAGATTTTTTCGAATATGACCTCTAGAAAGCGTTGCATCAATACCTTTACCTTGATATTCCAAAGAGCGTTTCAAGTGCCTCAATCGTACAAGGTAACTTTTAAGATGTGCCAAATTAGATTCCAGCCTACTAGGATTTTCCTGACGATTGTCTTCGTATACCTTATTTCTAATAGCAAGCTTCAAAATACTAATATTTCCTTTGATAATTATAATGTGTTTTGTTATTGCATCGACTGATCTGATTAGATTCACGCATTTCACAGTTAATTTCAAAATAGCGCTACTAATCTCGGCCACGATTTCAGAATTCATGATTCTATACAAATCAATACACTACTTAATATATGTACAGCTTTATTTACTATTTATACAAAAATATCATCTGACAAAAGCAAAACAACTGTAAATGAATTAGCATACAACATCATTTTTCATTCAGCTGCGTTTACTGAAAAAGTAGTAATCAAATGTTTTTTTTATACGACCTTTGATTTATGCTGTGTGTACAGAAAATACACTATCATTACAGCGCTATTTTTTATGGTTACATATAAAAAATTTAAAAAAAAATTAAAGCAAGTTTTGAAAAAATGTCTCAGCTTAAACCGTCAATGTTGTTTATTAATTTACACGCACTATAGAATATGCAATGTGCAACGCATGACATTTTCCATAAAACTTTGTTAAAGCAATTCATTTCTTCATCAGTTAAAGGATTAATTATAGCACGTAGTAAAACTAACTCATGATGAAGGTATAAAATAATTTTTTAAAATTCAACGAATGCTACGTAATAAAATTTAAATTACACAACGTTATTTATATGATAAAACTTTTAGTCTTTTATATGACTTTAATAAATACTTGTTTGAAATGAATGTCAATCGCTTTAAGTGAAAAAATCAGTTAGACAAACCGCTCATTTGGCGATTTGTAAGTTTATTCACACAGATATATAAAAATATTGTAACACCGTATAGTTAGCAATCTCCTCCGATTTACTTTTCAGTAAAACTGAATGTGATTTTGTATCAAGGTTTATTTTATCATAAAAAAATGTTGCCAATTCAAACTTCTTCTCTGCATTGCCCTAAGCGAATAAAAAGAAACGTAGTAAAAAATTAACTTATGCCTTAATCGACTAATACAGTAATATTGACGAGCATTGATGTTACTTTCTGCAACGAAAACAATTTTTAACACAGTACTCGCTGTCGTATGTAATTTTTGTAATCAATACTACAAAAATAGGCAATAGTATCAGTCGTTGAGGTACTAAGAATTCTTTTATAATCACTTGGATTAAAAACAATTTTGTTTTTGTTTAATAGTAAACACATCATGTTTGACTGATCTAATTAAACATTGCTGTTTCTGTACAGTCTGATATCGATTAAAAGAATGTATAAAAGTCAAGTTCTTTCAGTTGTACTGAAAAAAGTAAATATTTCAAATGATTTCTAGGTAAAATTTAATTTTTTTTGTTTTGCAATTGACAACTTTAATTTTAAAGTATGGTATATACGCGTGCACCGTTTCGAAGCCAGACCGGTCTTTCATTAATGCTGACTAAGTGGATTTATTTATTATTCTGCTGATGTTAGCATTAAATTTCTCGCTTTTTATTTTTCTGTAGATGTCAGCATTAAAAAAATTTATACATGACTGGCTTTATTAAATTTTCTATAAATTTTATATTTCTACAATTGCTATCTAGACAATACCTTAGCATTAAATTCTTGCTTACATGAGTTGAATTTTCTGCTGTTCTTGTTGTTTAATATCCTTAAATACTCAAGATATGTGTGTCTGTGATAATTGTTCAATCTTTATTGCCAAGTTGTAGTTGTGTGTTCTATAAAACAAATCAAAAAATGAAAACCTTTTTTTTTTAAATTAGCCTTGTCAGGAAAGAATAATGATAGTGATTGGGTTAAAATTATTGAGTAGTTTATAGTCAATCCAAATTAAGTACTGGAGAAAAAAATCGTTGACGCCGTGAGCAGATCCACCAATTGCAACGTACGACCTGATGACACCAATACAGAGTATGTATTCGTTAGCTTAATATATAGATTTAATTTTCTTAATGCATTTACTTGGTCTAATATTCATTTGAATTTTTTTTTAGTGAACACGAAGAAGAACAACCAGAAACGACCGCGCGTCAAAGATGAAGACAGCCCTCATAGAACTGATAATGCAATTTAATTTTTACCGTTCAGAGTTGCAGTGAGTTAGAACTTGGTCTTTATATTTGGGAACTTATAGTATGTTTATTCTAGTGAACATGAAGATAGATAATACCATATATACGACCGCGCGTCATATAGTATTATAGAATACAGCCCTCATAGAACTGATAATGCAATACATTGTGTGTTTACATTTCAGAGTTGGAGTGATTTAATAACTACGTTTTTATCAGTTTGGAGAACTGTAAAACAATTTTTGACTTTTAATCTGAGTGCATATTTCGAATAGATGCTCTCATTTTTTTTGCGATTAAAGTTAGAAATGCATTTCAAATAGATGCTTTTATATTTTTTACAATTAAAATTAGAAATGCATGTGATTTAAAATTGCAGAGTTGCCTTCAGTACGTAACTATGGAAATGCAAATGCTGAAGAAGCATTAGACTAGACTATCGTTGACAAGAAAAAGGCTGTCTGACATGGGTTAAATTTTCTGCTGTTCTTGTTGTTTAATATCTTTATATATACTCAAGATATGTGTGTGATAATCGCTCAATCTTTATTGTCAAGTTGTAGTTGTGTTCTATAGAACAAATCAAAAATGAAAAACTTTTTTTAAAATTGCCCTTGTCAGGAAAGAATAATGATAGTGGTTAGGTTAAAAATTATTGAGTAGTTTATAGTCAATCCAAATGAAGTGCTTGAAAAAATTGTTTACTCCGTGAGCAGATCCACCAATTGCAACGTTAGCATATATTTCAATAGATTGATTTCTAGTTTTTTTAAAGTTGGAGCATTTCATAAATTTTCTCGTTTATATATTTCTTGCAGATAAACTGAGTTTACGATTTAATAACTACGACTTGTTATTCTTTAAAAGCGAGAATAAGAAAATTGGTGCAGTCAGTCTGTCTGTTTGTCTATTTGTCTGTCTGTCTTTGGCAAAATTTTCGAGATACCTGTACAATTTGTTAAATGGTGTAAAACCAGTAAACAGCTATTGCGTTGATCAATTATAATTGCTTTCAGGGTTGAGAGTCCCATTCGTGCTGTCTGAGTTTAATTGTTTTTTTCTGCAGACATCAGCATTAAAGATTTCTTACTGACTACAATAATAATACAGACACAATCTTTTCTATTGTTTTTATTATTATCAAACCATTCCTTTAATAACAAAGTATTTTGTTTTGCAATAGATAGGTTTCCATCTATTTCTTATTCTTTTCTAGACCCTTCACACATACTTCTTCACCGGGTCGGATAATTTGCTTCGGCTAACATTGTAGAATTATATTAAAATAAATAATACAGACACAATCTTTCTATTGTTTTTTATTATTATCAAGCCAGTCTTTTAATAACAAGGTATTTTGTTTTGCACATTGCAGATTATTATTGCTGTGTCTACAACAATGGATGTTATATTTTAAACGGTTGTTGATTTTTAACTCCGATATCTTAGGACAACCTAGTGCAAGCATATCAGTTACAACGTTTTGCATTAGATAGGTTTCAATCAATTTCTTCTTTTCTAGACCCTTCACAAATACTTCTTCACCGGGTAGGATAATTTGCTTCAAATAAAGCGCTATATATGATAACACCATTCCAGCCGTTGAAGATTCATCCCAAGAAAGACCATGAATATTCTTTGTCACCCAGTCGTTATGTTTTATATGATCTTGGCTCAAACAACTGGACTGCATTGGCAGTTTAAAAAATTTGATGCCAAACAACACCTTTTAACAAGTCCAAAACCGCAATTTCTTTACACACAAACTCGTTTTTCTTGTATTTAAATCCCTGAATATCAATTTTATACATGTTTGTATGTAAATATATGCAATAAACTTCGACTAATTAAATTAATATTAGGAGCAATCTCCTTATATAGCAGATTACCACCATCTGCGTACTTTGCCAACCCACTTTTCAGCCTATCACAAGAGTGAACACATTTTGAATTGAAACCGGCCCATGTGTATTTGCAGCCTCTAAACATAAATAAAAAACATAAATCAGAATCCACTTTAATTAAACACAATTGACTTGAATGCAATATTTTGCATCTGTCATACTTTATAACTTCTCGCTAGAAAACCAAATTCAAAACATCTACACACATTTTCTCTGCACTTACATTTTTCAACATACGTGTGTTTTGAAGTATGTATGTTCCATTGAAAGTAATATAAAGCCGATCCTAATTCAAAACGTGCCCACAAGTATTTTACATTGAAAGTATATAGGAATTCATGTTTTCACAACTATTTTACATTGAAATTATATAGGGCCGATCCTAATTCAAAACGGTGCACGTGTAGTTTACATATGGAAAATACGTCTGACACGTTTTGAATTAGGACCGGCCCTACCCCACTACTTTTTTATTTTTGTTAATACTGTGAAAATCCCTTAAGGATATTCCTTTTATTTTGTGACATATTTTTTTAATTAGACGTTTTTCTTTTACATGGTTCTTTGGTTACAAATTAGTGTGTGTATTATTATTTCAGGTCTCCCCTAAATTTTTTTTGTATTGGTAAAACTCCGCCTACTTGCCGATTGAGCCTGGTTATTCTTGCGTTGACTGTTCAGTTACGTCGATGTACGTAGCAAACAGAAACAAATTCAAATTCTTAAAGTAACAATAGGTTACTTTTTAGAACACTTTCATTTAAATTATTGTAGGAGTTGAATTTGGTTTCAGTTTAGCACGTCCATCAACCCCACGTTGTTCCAATTGTAAACCTCCAGTGTTCCTGTTCAAAAAACCACAACTAAATTCAATCCTTTCCGCCAGTTTTAAAGTCAATAGGGAATTTATAAAACTTACATGTATTCATTTGTTTTGAATGGACGAATTTCATTGTGACGTAGCACCACTAGCGCCGTGGAAAAATTTGTAACTATCCGTACAAACAAATGTCTGTTATTTTATCTAACCTATAGTTATAGGTTATAAAAGAAGAAGTCAATATAAAATATATTCTATTCAATCAAATAGTATATTTATAGTGCAAATACGTATAACTAGTAGAGTATAGTTCATTTTTAATATTTATTACCATTTTACATAAACTGAATAAAACAATAAATAATACGAGAGGCTGTTGCAGCAGATATTCTAAAAAAGTACCCAACTCTTTTAAAGTAAAACCTCTTCTGAGACGCACTAATGTTAATAAAAGTTTATCTTTATCAGACAATGTGGCACTGATCGTTCTTTTAGTTTTTGTTCCAATCGGTTGCATTAAAGATTGAATTTTATCTGGACCCAGGAATGTATATAAAGTGTTGAATATTTCTAAAGAAAGGTCACAAAAAAACAAATTTTTTTGGAGAGGTTGATGAAATTTCGTAAGACATTTTAAACTCTATATGTTCATGACTCTCCTCAATTGAACTAGTATCATCTATATTTTTAAACAATTTGAGAGCATATTGAACACTAGCAGTGTTCGTTTATATTAATTAATATCAGTAAAGTTAAGCCACAGATTACTTTTATTATTAATGAATATAAATCTTACATTGATTAAAGACATCCAGCCTCGGCCATCAGTACACGAGAAGTTCTTTTTAGTAAAGTTGGCGCTTATTACCATATTGCCAATGGCAACTAGTTACAATAGTGTAACCAACTTACATCAATTAAGATTACCAAACATGCCCTCTTTTTTTTCTTTTTTTTCAAACACTTTTTCCTTATCAGTACAAAACTAACTTATACTTATACTAATCACAAATTCAGTCGCTTGGGCGGCTTAACAGTTTTACCTACTCTAGTTAAAACTTCATTTCTTAAAAAACTATTCTTATCTTGATTAATATTATTATTACTAATATTGGGAACACCCGGTTCTACCTCATCATAATCCTCATCTAAATCATTAGACTTCTAATACAACTTTTTTATGAAAATGCTATTACGCCTTAAAACTTTATTATTGATTCGCACTAAATAGCTTCTAGGGGGAAACAAGCTTTTTAACAATTATTCCTTCTTCCCAATAATTACTTTTTAGATTTCTTATTAAAACTTTTTCGTTTTCTATGAACTCGATACTTTTAGTTAATGCTGACTTATTATGATATTTCGCCTGATTAAACTGTTTACTTCTCATAATCTGTATAGCATTCTTTACAACAACAGGCTTTAACCCTTCAATTTTAATTGGAAATTTAGATTTTAAATTTCTGCTTTGCAATAATTGTACCGGAGACCATGGTAGTTCTGCAACCGGACTGTTTCTATATTCTAGTAAGCAAAGTTGAAGATCACATTTACTTTCCTGACTTTTTCTTAATAATACTTTCGAGATACCTACATATTTCTCAACCAGTCCATTGGACTTTGGATAATGAGGACTAGTTGTTACAATTTTAAAATTCCATTCGTTCGCAAACTCTTTAAATTCGAGACTATCAAATGGTACATTGTATGCAATAACAAATTGTGGAATACCATATCTGGAAAAAATTTCTTGAAGTATTTTAACAACTGTAACTGTATCTTTTTGTGCTGCTTTAAAGACTTCCAACCACCTTGAGTAATAGTCAACAACAACTAAATAGTTTACGCCATTAAATTCAGCAAATTCTACGCCTATTTTAAAGAATGGTATATTGGGGATTTTGTGACCAATTAAAGTTTCTTTAATATTATTCCTTTTAAATTTTTGGCACACCTTGCAACTTTGAATATATTCCATAAGTTTCGATCTTATGCCTGACCAATAAAACAAGTTACACACTTTATCTTTTATCTTATTAAAACATAAGTGTGTTTCATGAGCTACAGTAAAAATTAACGATCTCAAAGATTTTGGAACTACCAATCTTCCTTTAACATACACTAATTCCTTATCTAGTGTTATTTCGTTTCGCATTCCATAGAAATGTTTTATATCCACATCCTCATTTGTGATATTAATCGGCCAACCTTCCCTGTAATAACCTACTATTTTATTTAATACTTTATCCAATTTTGTTTTTTGTTTAAACTCTTTTAACCTAGCTTCACTAAAACTAACATCATATTCAGAAACTACATGAACTACATCTGACATTGTTTCATCATCGTTAACCTCTCTCTCAACAAAATTTCTAGACAAGTAGTCCGCTATATACATAAATCTTCCAGGTAGATATTTAAGCGTAAAACTATAAGGCAATAACTTCAATCGCATAATCGCTTCAAGCGATTATTTTAATGTCACCGATATCCTTTTTAATTATCGTTATTAAAGGTTGGTGATCAGTATTAACAAAAACATCTTTATGACCATACGCGTAAAAGTGAAATTTATTTAATGCCCACGAACATGCAAGCATTTCTTTCTCTATTTGTGCGTACTGTTTTTCAGTAGCCGTTAAACAACGAGAGATATATGCTACAGGTTTTTGTTGCTGTAACAAACATGCACCAAGTGCATCTTTTGAAGAATGACACTGGATTTCAATAGGTTTCGTATAATTAAATGGCTCTAAAGCATCTGTATTGCTTACCATGTTTTTGATTTTATTAAATATTTCATTATGGGCATCTGTCCAAGACCAAACTACATTATTTTTTAACAATTCCCTCAAAGGCGATATGATATTACCTAAATTCGGAAGAAAATTTCTTATGAAATTAACCATGCCTAAAAATTTTTGTAAAATCTTTTTTATTTTGCGGGTGTTTAAGTTCTTTAATACTTTTAACTCTTTCAGGATCGCACCGCATTCCTAATTCACTAAATATAAAGACTAAATATTTGACTTCATTTTTAAAAAACTGTACTTTATCTGAATTAAATTTAATATTCTTGGCTCGTGCTATGTCAACAACCTGCTGCACAATACTTTTAATTCATTCACCAAATTAGCTGCACATAAAATATTGTCGAAATATGGTACAACACCGTCAATACCACTAAAGTATTTATTTATCAATTTACTAAATATTTCTGGTATTACTGACAAACCAAAGGTACATAATTTAACTGATTCGTCATCTAACACTAATTGATGAAAACCATCTTTTAAATCGAACATACAGAAATATTTTTTATTGGCTAACTTTGCACTAATTTCCTCTATGGTAGGTATTTCATAAAAATCTCTAACCAGATATTTATTTAATTCACTGGGGTCTATACACAGCCTTAAATTGCCATTTGCTTTTTCTACGCATACTAAATTACTAACCCATTCAGTAGGTTTAGTTGAACGAACTATAATACCTTTCCGTTCATAATCATTTAAAGTATCCTGCAATTGACTTTTTATTTTAAGTGGAACCCTTCGACTTAAATTTGCTTTAGGACTAGCACTACTATTGAGCTTTAATGAAATTACGTCTGGGAATGATCCTATACCAGTAAATATATCTTCATTAGCTTTAATAAATTTAGCGTTTCCGTAGTCCTCCTCTGATACACTATCTATTCTATTAATGAGCTTTAAATCTAAGCAAGTAGCTAACCCTAATATCGGAATGCACAGATCATTTTCAACTCAATGATTTTTGTAACAACTGAATTGTTTTTGTAACTAATTGATCCCCTAAACTCACCACATGGTGCAATTTTAAATCCTCCAAAAGCTTCTAACTTTATATTAGTTTTACTCAATTTACAATTTTTTAACTGCTTAAATATTTTTAAAGGTATGACGTTTGTCAGTGCACCACTGTCTAACTTAAAATTAACATTTAGGTTAACAAGTTTCAATTCAGCAAACCATTCCTTAGTACTTACGTCAACTTTACGAACAATATCAATTTGTAATGTTGCATCATCGGAATCACCATTGGTATCACACACTTCATAAGCTTTACTGCTCTTATTTTTACTAAGATGTTCTTTACTTTCACAACAAATCCTAAAATGATTATACTTTAAACATTTCAAACATTGCTGCGCCATAGCATGACATTCACCTTTTAAATGGTTGCGATTGCACCTATTACATTTAAAATTACAAGATTTATCTAACTTGTTTGAATTATTACTATTAAATTTAGTCTTATTAGCTAAATCTTGCTTATCTGTTTTTGTCAAACCTGCCTACATTATAAACTTTGGTTCTATCGTCTTCTAGCGTTTTTTGTTTGCTTCTGCTAATTCCGCTGCTTGACAATAATTTATGACCTTCTTTAAAGATGTATCCTCTCGTGATAGACGTGCTTGTATATCCATGTTATTAACACCCAAGACGATTTGTGTTCTCAGAATCTTATCCTCGGCTTCTCCAAATCCACATGACTTGATTAAATTTTTTAGATCTGTAATAAAAACGTCAAACTGCTCGCCTTCTTTTTGCTTTCTAGAAAAAAACTTAAGATGTTCCATAACCTCGTTTCGCTTTGGCATGCAATACGCTTCAAACTTCTTTAGAATTAACTCAACGGTGGTCAACTCTGCTGAATCAAAGGTGTTATAAATTTTTAATGCATCTTTACCCATTATATTAAGTAATCTTGTAATTTGTACTTAAACTGACTTCTTGTTCGTTTCCGTCGCAACAAAATAAATTTCCACTTGTTGCTTGAACAATTTAAAATACTCGGCGAAGTTGCCCTCTAAAATTAACTCGGCTGGTTTGTTGTATTCGGCCATTCTTTTCAAATTATTTAACTAACTTTTTCCACTTTTAGCAATGTGCTTAACCCTACTTTTGGTATATCGCACTGAGAAAAATGTTTATTGCTGGTAAATATAAATTTATAGCTTGCAAATAAAAAGTTTAGCTAAATATGGGACAGCGACACAGTTTATTAAGGTTTAATAAACCCAGTTTTCTAACACAAGACTATTTATGGCAATTACTCAATATCCTAATAAAATCAAGTACTGCTGCTAAATAGACAGTGGTTAATTACAGAGATTAATCAACTATTAGCTACAAATACAGTAGCTCATAGATCATAATTATACATTTTATTTATGATAGGTAAGCAGGTAGCAGTTGCTACTCAAATGATGTATTACAGATAGTTATTCAAAGTATTAGTAGGCAATACATTGTATTCTGTCCTCAATATATTTTTCATTATTACAAATACCTGACATATTTGAATACAATAACTATTTATTCATCCAAATACACAATCCATTTACGCATACACTCACTTTGAAACACTAATATATAATATATTACTCCTGAATTAACCTATTCATTATTACAAATATGAGTATATTTGTAATGAAATTACTATTTATTTATACCAAATACACAGTTTATTCAGTATAGTTCACTGGTTAGTAACTACAGTATATAATAATGCTAATGATAACTATAACTCTTATTTGTGGGTAATATACTGTATAATACTCCTTAATACATTAGTCATATGTGGCAGGTATAGGGTATATTTGGGATTAGTAAATAATTTATTACAGATTATAAAAAAAGGTAAACTTTGTTAATTCAATTAATTTTTATTCATTTATGTACAAGTACATAAAACTGTAAACATAATCGTAATTCATACAAGATGAGAGCATGTACCTACCAAACCATATATAATTATGACAATTTTTCCTTTTACATTATTTTCTTGTATACTTATACAAGCATATAGAATGTATTTCACACACATTATATGGTTTGGTCTATACCACTGCCCTAATAATAAACTGATGTATACAATAAAAATAGCTAATAATTATCTACATAAAATCAGACAGAATTGACATCAAATAAATCAAAATTATAAGTTAATGAGTACAAAAGAAAAAACATAAAATTATGTACATGATACCAGAACATACATATAAGTGTAAATAAAGTAAAAATTAAACCATACGATTGCGTACAGAAGTAACTAAACCTGCAATACAATTAATCGTTTATTATACATAGAAATGTTAAATATAAACTGCTTCTGTAAAAAATGCCTTTAGTGCACAAACAAGCATATGGTCCTTTAATGGGTGTGGTATATTTTAATTAATTAATAAAACATTGCAATATAGTTCTTATCTAATACAGCTGAAATAATAAGATTTTGATCAAAAACACGTCACATGCCAGAATGCATTTCTTATATTTGTAACTAGAGCTAACTTCAAAACATACAAATGTTCGTTAAACAATAATGTTTGATATTCTTCATAAACAAAACAAACTTCTTCCTGATCATTTATGATTATGTTTAATTGCACCAAAACGGGTAATTTTGTTTTCAGCATGAATAATTCCAATTCTGTCGTAGGGTGGTGATATTTTATTTGAAAAAACCGTTTTGGTTAATCATAAATGATCTGTTTTTTGAAAATCAATTGGGAAAACTTTTTATCTGAAAATTGAAATAAATTCTGGGTTTGATCTTTATTCCGGCTGATAAAATTTCAATGTTTATGGTTTGCCACCTAACCTTCTGTTTGTGCCTGGGAAGGGTTTTTTGTTAACGTTTTATTCGCTGCTTTTTTGGGCTCATGGTTTTTAATTTTTCTGTTATGTTTTCTGGTATCATGTTAATTTTTTTTCTTTTGTTGTTGAACGTTTTATTGTTATTTGTCCGGTTTATGGGTTTGGAAAAACCGTATTTGGTGTTCTGAAAAATTTGGGGTGATAATTATCTTGGTTTATTGGTGGGTTTATTTTGTCTAAAATGAATTTTTGAAAACAAATTTCTTTTTTATTGAATAATTTTCAACCAAATTGTTTGTAAACTGGTAAAGGGGGATTGTTCCCGCAAATTTATGGTTAAATTAAAATTTTTATGCTTGTTCAACCGGTAACTAATTTTAAACTGTTTTAAAAAAAATAATTTCGTCAAAACTTTTGAAAAATTTTTTCTAATTTTTTTCAAAGTGAGTGGAAAATGGGTGTTTGGTGGTAATAAATATTATTGTTTCAAAATGTCGGTATTTGTAAAATGTTTGAAAAAATTTCTTTGAAATAACTTTTTAATCTTTGATAATTTGTGCATGTAAAAAAATTTGATTTGTTTCTATTTTGTAATGGGGTTATTTGTTTAACCCTTTTTAAACGGGTTACTGTTTTTTAATAAAATTTTGGTAAAAAAACTGGGTTTTTAAACAATAAACTGTTCCTGGTTTTTTTTGTTTGGTTTATTTTCCCAATAATTTTTTCAATAAAAGTTAACTTTTAAATAAAGTTAAAATAATTTAAAAGAATGGGGCACCAAAGGAAATTGCCGGTATTTTTAAAAGAAATTTTTGTTGCGGTGAGAAGGATTAAAATCTTTTAAGGTAATTTTTTAAATGTTCGGTTAATGATTAATTTAAAAAAAAAGGGTACCCTTTTTTTTAAAGGGGTTTGGACAAGTTATGGGGTTTTTTTTTGGGGAAAGGTTTTGACGGAAAAAAAGTTTGGAAAGGTTTCAAAATCCTTTTTTTAAGTGGGGGGCAAAAATTTTGGGGTTTTAAAAAAAAATTTGGGGGGTAAAAATTTTTGAAAAAGGTTTTGTGGGGGCAAAAACAAATTTGTGGCCCTTTTGTAAAAAAAGTTAATAAATCAAATAATTTTAAAGGGAAATTGTATGGGGCTTTTGTTTTTGTTGGAAAAAATTTTAAAGCCGGGGGTGTTGGTTAGGTTTGGTTTTAAAGGGGTTGGTTTCTTTTAAAAAGGAAAAGATTTTGACTTGGGGTTCGCCTATGCCTAAAATTTTAATAAATTGATAAAATATGGGCTTTGGAAAAACCTTTTTTAAAATAAAGGGTTAAAAAAATTCTTTTAAAAAAAAATTTTTTTATTTGGGTTAAATTTAAAAATGAATTTAAAGGGGACTAAAACGTAAATTTATTAAAGCTTTTGTTTTTTGCCCTTTTCAAAAGGTAAAAAAATTTTCCCAAAAAAAAGTTTAAATAAATTTAAGGGTATTTTTCGTTTTAAAAAATTTTGGGGTTTTTAAAGGCGTGTTTTTGGTTAAAATTGGTAAAATTTTGGGAAAATTTGTTTTTTTTTTTTAAAAATTTTTTATTTTGACTTTTTTGTTTTTTAAAAACCAAATTTAAATAAATTTAAAATTTTAGGGTTTGGGTTGTAAATGTTTGAAATTTTTGCGGGAAAATTTGGTGAATTAAATTTGGGATTTTTAAAACAGCTGAAATTTAATTCGGAAAAGGTTTTTTAAAAATGAATCAAATTTGTTTTTTAGGGTTAAATGGGTCATTGAAAGGTTGAATTCCCCAAAAGGAAAATGGTTTTTCTGTTTTCCCGGGAAATTCAATTCGGCCTGATAAAAAATATTTGATTTTTTGCCCTTTTTTAATAAAATCAAAACATTTAAAATCTCGAATAACGCCTTTAATGGTTCATTTTCAAAAGTTGATTTTTTTCAAAAACCTGGGGCTTGTTGTACTCTTCCCAAATGGAAGAAAATGTGGGGCGAAATAAATTTCCTTTACCTTTATGTTTTTTTGGGGTTTTTTTTAATCCCTTTGGAAATTATTTAAAAAAATTGGCGGTTAAATTTGCAAAGATTCTTTGCTTTGATTTTAAATAAATTTAAAACGTTTATTAAAAAGGTGAAAAACCTATGGGTGTTTGGAAATAAGAATTATTTTTAAAAAAATTTGTTCAAATCTTTGAATCGTTAATTTTACTTTCATTTTGTTTTTAAAAGATAAAAGATAAAAAATTTAACTTGTTTTAGGGGGCTGATAAATTATAAAACAAATGAAAGGGCCTTTAAAAATTTAAAAAATTTAATTGGTAAAACCCTTAACAAAATAGGGTGAAGGGCTAAATTTTGGGTATTTTTGAAAAACTGTTTGGAAGTTTTAAAAAACCGAAATTGGTTAAATTTAGCGAAGGGTTTCCCAATTTGTTTTTGAAAAACCCTTAAATTTCGGGATTTGCAACAAGGTTTTAAAAGTAAAATGTTTTAAAGGTAAACTTTAAAATTTGGATTGAAAATTTTAAAGGCAGGAAATAA